>VYXC01006183.1:79343-184909 GCA_013397175.1 Platysteira castanea | reverse complement strand
CTGCTGTTTTTATTACAGTTTCTAATCTTTTCCTTAATTTGCTTAACCAGAGAAACCTAACCCATGCTCAGAGCTAATAGAGAAATATATATATATATATTAAAAAATCTCTATGAATATATGTCTGTGTCTGCAGTTATCATTCAAGTTTCAACGTTGTGCTGGGTTTGGTGGGGGCAGAGTTAATTTTTTAAATGGGAAATGAGAAGAACCAAGTGTGATGTGGTGATGCAAGAAGAGAAGGAGGCAGGGAAGCACCTGGTGTGTACAAGGGACATCTGTTTTTACTGGGTTTTACATGGTAGGGCTGGGAGGGAGGAACAATTTCACACAGGAAGACAAAGAATTGACAGAGTTTCTTCTGGATATGGAGGAAGGATGGAAAAAGAGAGAGAAGCCTAAAGCATGAACAATGTCTAAAGATGAACATCAGAATTTTTGAATGACTAAATAATTGATTTTGAATAAATAAAGGAAAAGTGGTGGTTTTATTTTTTTTCTAAAAAACTACTTTTGCATAACTAAAGAAAATGTAAAGAGTTCTCTTATGTTGTTCCAAAGTGTCTGAAATATCTGTTTTCTTCGTTGTCTTTTCTTGCTCCAAACAAAGTGGGCTGTCTTTTAAATCAGATATCTTTATAATCTTTCAACTGTGAAAAGAATAATTTTACAGAAAGTTAAAAACAATGCTATTAAAAAAGCATTTTCCATTAAAACATTTAATTCTACATATTTGGATTTGTTGCCTTGAAAATGGGATCAAAACTAGAAGCCAGAGTAAAGAGGGGACTTGGAGACTGTGACAGAAAAGAAGTGAAGGGAGAAATTTGGAAAGGTTGGTGAAATTTTGCCTAGCACAACACTTTTGAATACTGTTACTCGCATGTGGCTGAGTATGAGTTTGTCTTTATGACAATAAATACAGTGCCTGTGGAACAAATTCATTGCTTGTTCTACTCTCAGAGAAGACAAAAATAAAAGCATCTTACAGGAGAAACAATGGGAAATGAAGTCAGGACCAAATGATTCCTTACAGGGCAGTTGCAGAGAGACCTCGCACTTCCACAAGATCAGAATTTGGCTCATGGTGATGCACTTCAGCAACTGAATTTAAAGTGATGCTGAGACATTGAGAAAGGGCACAAATGTCCAGATTTTGGCCACTAGGCCAAGATGATAGGAGAAGGGCCTGAATGGCAGAGCTGAAGGAGAAAAACTTGGCGACAGGTCCTGTTATCTCTGCTCTAAAATATGCTTCCATGTACAGATTTATAATAAAGAACTCAAAGGACACAGCACCTCTAGGATTCTTCACGGAAACAGCATGGATTTTCAGCAGTAATCATTATGCTAATATTTTACATAGGAGAATTCCAAAGTTTTATAGGAGAACTGATACAGAATGAAATACTGCATTACTGTAGATTATGTGATCAACTATTATCAGCATAATTCTTTTAAGTGGCAGAGGATTCTTCAGGAATTTCACTTTAGCTGCAAATTAAATCAAAGTAGAACAGCAGCCTTTACCCAGAAGGGAGAGACACTCTCTTAAAGTAGGATTAAAATCTCCTTTCCACTTCTACTGCCTGCCATTTTATCGGCACTGACTTTTGTGCCCAGTGTCCCACACCCTGGTGGGCCACTTCACCTGCCCAGCCTGACTTGTGTGACCATGTGTGAATGTATTTTATTCCCTTTTAAAGGGTTTTTGTTTCCTTTCCAGATGGTCTGGGCCCCAGTGGACCAGAGTGCACTGAGCCATGTGGCACAGAGCTTTGGTACCAGTGTTGTTGGCACTTTTGTTAAAGAACGTACTTTGGGTAAAAGCTGTGATCACAAAAGAAGATGAGGAAGGGTCAGGACCATTTCACTGTATTTTGATTTGGGATCATTTTGCCGGGGACAAATTCAGTTAGAGTGCCTCTGTGAGGGCATTGCATGTGCTTATGTTGGGTCTGAATTTAGCCTAATTGGCACCAGGCACTTGGCACCAGCAATAGACAGCACTCCTGGGAATCTAATTACAGCAGAATGTCAGAGCTCCCAAAACTGGAACAGCATCTTTCAGGGCAATGACATTAATAGCCCCAAATCTCCTGTTTATCCATATTATTTATTTATGAGGAAGCAACAGCATTAGGTACAAGGATGTGTTTATCACTCGTGACAAATATCTGCCTCTTAGGACAGGCCCAAGATGGAACTGGAGATTTACAAAAACCTCTGGGACTAAGAAATTTCAGGATAATTTCTAGGCCCTGTTGGAACAAGTGACAGAATTCCCGTGGGGTTTGGTGGATCTGGAATGTTCTCCTCAGCTGTTGTCAGGCTGCTTGTGATATCACAGGAAGCTTCAGGAAGAGATGCTGGGACAGACGAGAAAGACAAAGAGAAGATGGGACAGACGAGGCTGTAATGTCTTCTGAGTGGGGAACACTGGGACAGGAGAAGCTTTGGGATGAAAACCAGCAACCTTATTAAACAGGGACTTCCCCTTCTCTGCAGAGGGCAGCTGGCATGGAACTCGTCTGAATTATCCTAGAAATGGGCAAGTACTGGTTTCCTGTCCCAGCCCCACAGAAATTCAAACCCCTCTTTCTTTGCTTTCTGAATAATGTAAACAATGAAGTGATAGATAATCATTTGTATCCTTCCTCCTCTTGCCTCGACTCTTCATTTGGGCAGTCACAAAGTGCCTCTGTTTTCACATGAACAGATTGTTTCTTTCTCTGTTCCTGTCTCTTTTGGTCTGCATTATAAATGTGTCTTCCTGAAAACAGAAGCCTTTGCTTGCACATTGGCTGTGCTCTCTGTATTTTGGATTGCTCATCCTTTACCCCTGACTTGGCCTATTGGAGATGCAATCAACAAATCACAGTATTTCCAGTCATTTTTCTTGCAGAGCTAATCTGGGAATAGTTCTTCCCAAACAGAATGTCTGGGACATGCTACTGGGTTATTTCCTCTCCCTTTTATCACCAAATGATAGCAAGGGTAGGAGCAGAAGGGTCCTGCAGCAAAATTGACTTAAAAATCAGCTGTAGCATTCTCTGCTGAGAGGGCCAGTTATAAGAGAGGTGCTGAATTTCTCTTCTCTGCAGCATAATAAAAACTGATTAACAAGTGGGTTTTTTCTGTGTTTCCCATACAGAACTACATCCAAAATTTGAAATGGATGCTGCTATTCCTCAGCAGTACCTGTTCATTTAGCACAAATTTTCTCATTGAATCCATTTTAGTCACCAGTTCTAAAATTGCACAAAAGAAAATTTATGAGAGCACTGACAGGAATCTGTGTTAGATGCAGTCAAGGAGGATAATAAAGGCTGTATCTATGGAAAAAAAAAAAAGGGCCATTCTGGGAAAAATTGCCAGACTTGACTCATTCTAAGCACAAAAGGTTGGAAATGATATGAAAATTCAAGTATGGAAAACAAAGGGAGGAAATGACTTTGCAGGACAGTAGCCAGTGAATTATTTAGTTCTTTGTAGGACTGAAATACAAAGCAGCTTTAGTTATGGGACTTGGAGAGGACTGAGGCTTAATTTTCAGACATAACTACCTAAATCTATCAGATGTACTTCAGGCTTTAAACTCCTTTATTTTTAAGCTTTCTGCTTTTTTCCAGATATCTATAAATCTTTGGATATTTAATCAAGACATAGCACTGTGACAAGTGTTTTGTTTTGTTGTTTGTTTTAAAGTTCAGTTTGCTATGTCAATGGGCTGGAAAAAGGCATCTTTGCATAAATGAGACACAAGCAGAAACACAGAAGAGTGTGACTGAGTGTTTTGGGAGTTTATTTCCCCATTATTTGAAAGCCAGTGACAATATTCTGACTATTAAAGGGATGGAAAAGAAAAGAAAAAAAACAAGAGTATTCTGGGATTCTCATGTAAGTCAAGTAGAAATTTTAGCAGGGGAGAAGACAGTTTGAAGATTAGGTCCCTGAAAACAACCAAGATAGAAACAGAGGCCTTGTGAAGGCCATGACATTTTCTGGCCCGGGATAATGTTTGGTGTTCACCATGGAGATAATTTAACAGGGATGATGGCAGGAGGATTATCTGGTGTCTTCAGCTGGACAATTTGGAGCAGACGCTCAGGGAGAAGGAACGAAACTGGATCCCAGGTTATGCTCCAGCTGGGAAAGCACAAAAGGAATTGAGAGAGAGCAGTCAGGTTCTTGGCTCATGGTTTAGTTAGAATNTATATATATATATATATTAAAAAAAATATATATATATATATATATGTGTATAACTATTGAAACCCTTCATGCTAGGATGAACTTCCTTCAACAAGATCTTTACTGCTCCATTTGGTGGGGGACAAATTCGATATATCTGTAACTATGCAAACTTGCCAGGCTCTGTATAAGCACCGGGAGGAAGGAGCAGTTCTTTGCAAATGCAAATGGGATCTGTCAATGCCACCTTAGCTTTCCTTCAGCTCTTGAGAAGTTTGCTAACAGGCTGCTGATTAATGTGATGTACATTTAATTACTGAATGCCTGTTTCTAATCCTTGCACTAATTAACTACAGTACTGTTGACAAGGAGCGTGATTTACAGTCAGAGTGTGATGGTTTGGCTGAGCTTGGCATTAGGCTGTGGGAGTTAGAGAACACCTGAATTTCGTCCTGCTCTGTGAATCATTTGGTCTTAGGCTTGGCTGGCCTTTGGCTTATTCCCCAAAATAGAATTGCCAGCTGTGAGAAGCAGTGGCNTGTTTTGTTTTGTTGTTTGTTTTAAAGTTCAGTTTGCTATGTCAATGGGCTGGAAAATGGCATCTTTGCATAAATGAGACACAAGCAGAAACACAGAAGAGTGTGACTGAGTGTTTTGGGAGTTTATTTCCCCATTATTTGAAAGCCAGTGACAATATTCTGACTATTAAAGGGATGGAAAAGAAAAGAAAAAAAACAAGAGTATTCTGGGATTCTCATGTAAGTCAAGTAGAAATTTTAGCAGGGGAGAAGACAGTTTGAAGATTAGGTCCCTGAAAACAACCAAGATAGAAACAGAGGCCTTGTGAAGGCCATGACATTTTCTGGCCCGGGATAATGTTTGGTGTTCACCATGGAGATAATTTAACAGGGATGATGGCAGGAGGATTATCTGGTGTCTTCAGCTGGACAATTTGGAGCAGACGCTCAGGGAGAAGGAACAAAACTGGATCCCAGGTTATGCTCCAGCTGGGAAAGCACAAAAGGAATTGAGAGAGAGCAGTCAGGTTCTTGGCTCATGGTTTAGTTAGAATATTTTGCTGCTACTGGTGGCTCTGGTAGCTTTTCTCTGCATCCAGCAGTCTCCTAGAGCTACAAAATTGCTCATGACACTATTCAACATAATTAGAGTGTGCAGGTAAAAGCCCTTTGGTGCCTCCCTCCCATGGGCAGTGGGGAATGATGACTGAGAGCATCATGAGGGTGTTTTTCTTATGCTCTACTTAATATTTGCTTCTCATGTAATTTCAACTCTTTCCTTCAGGATTTTACCTTTAATCTGTGTGATTTTTATTTGATTATGAATAAAAGGGCAAATATCTACCCATCCCTCAGAAGCCCTGGTGTATTTTCCAAAACAGAGTCAGAGGATGTGACATTTTCATTTGTGCAAGTCAGGGTTTATTGACGCCGCAGGTAATTATTAATTAGGTGTTTTCAATGCAAAATACACAACAAACCTCCAGTGCTGGAATTGGCACCTAGGGAAGTATGATTGTGTTTTACAAAAATACAGAAGAAGTTCAGAGATCTTCTGGTTCATGACCAGGTTAGAATCTAGAAACCATTGATAAGAATTGAGTGGAATGAGAATGGTTATCCATAAACATAACAATGTTNGACTGATCCCAGCAGAGGACTGCTGGGCAGCTCCTTCACTCGCCTTTGCCTGGGGTTGTTGTCTCCTTGCCGGAGTGGTTCCCCCAGGAAAGAACCTCCTTGCTGCATCGATTTGTGAGCCCATCAGAAAGGACAGAGATCATCTGACCCTCCCAGGGAATCTTGCTGCATGAGGGGCTCACTGTATCCTTCAATAAAAGATGTGCAGACCCGAAGGGCTCTTTTGTCCCTTTGATTCCTGGGCACAATCCATAGGGATAAATTCAGAGCAGCGTGCTACTCTCATGATCATTGCAATTTTTTGATACCTGAGCTGCTGGGACAGTTCATTTTGGGAAAGCTCTGGCTTGGTTAGAAGTGGGACACAGTATGTGAAAGAGCCACCTCCTTGGCATTTTTTGCCAGGCTGGATAAATTATACGTGTATTTCTTATTTTCATTTGCCTTTTTATTCAAAAGCATGTCAAGTTCTTTTAAGACAAGGGGATCATGGAGCTGGTGCAATGGTGGACAGGTTTATGAGGCACCTTGCAGCCTGCCAGGTGGCTTTAAAAGAGGACATGCAAACCTTCCTGGGAACAGGGTGTAGAGAGTGATGCAAATCAGGAATCTGCTGATCTTCTACCTGGAAGCAAAGTACCTGCAATGGGGCAGCAAAAGCTGTATGTAAAGCCTTCTAATTTCTATTCCATTTCCCATAGCCACTTTGAATTTCCTCTCTTTAAAAAGTTACGTATTCCAGTCTTCTTGGCTATTTTGAGTTTTAAAGTGTTTTGGTTGTGTTTGAGGAGCTCGTTATAAAAGCAAGGTCTGAGCACATCCATCACAAGGTTATGGCTGAGTCCCATGGCCATTACCTCACCCTCCTTCCCTAAAGGAGTCATCCAAAGGGAGACCTTTGAAGGTGCAAATGTCCTTTGAGATCCTGGCTCTCACTAGTGCTCCGTGGATTGAAAATCTGCCTCTTGTATCTGAAGGAACGACCTGAAGAACCTCTGCTTGTGTGGCAGTGCCTTGTGCTGAGCCAATGGCCTTGCACTGACATTTAGTGCCATTTTAACACAATATTTTAACCTTGATTTCTTTAGCAGTGGCTGCAGAACCTCTGCAGCTGAAAACCCGAGGAGTTTCCCGGCTGTGAAGATAAACTCTGTGTATGACACACAGTTTGGAAGTGGGAACACTCCGGTGGCAGATCTTGTTTGCTCAATTTGACTTGAATTCAGCCCCACTGACTCCACAATTTCCAAATGCTGTGGTACATTTGCTTTGCAGAAGTTTAAGGGAATTTCTATCTTGGGTTTGAGATGGGGATTTTCAGTGTCCTTTTTCAGGTGAGGAACTGAAGCACTGGAAGACCTGTTCAACAATTTACAAAATCTACTGCCAGGAGAAAACTGAATTTAATTATCCTAGTTCAGTGCCTGAATTAAATTTCCCTTCTCTGAGTTTGTCTGCTTAAGAAAGCCAGTGTTTTTTGTGGATATCTTTTTGATTAAGGGTAGATTTATTTTAAAAACTGACAGGTTTTGGTTTTTATTATTTCAATGCTTTAGGTCAAATATAAAAGATACCTGCATAAATGTGCTCTCCAATAGAGCAGAGAGACACAGATAAATATGAGGGGTCTCACCTGAGTGGGGCAGAGGGGCAGAATCCCCCCTCCCCTGCTGCCCAAGGGGTTTTGGATGCAGCTTAGCACAGGGAGGGTTCTGGGCTGGGGCATGTCCAGCTCTTACCCACCAGCACCTCTAAATCCCCAGGGCTGCTCTGGGTCTGTTCATCCCCAGCCTGGGGATTGCCCCAGTCCAGGTGCAGCACCTTGCACTTACTAAGACATCCTGCTCTGCTGAATGGATCTTTGTCCCAGTTTTGCACGCCTCTGGAGATAAAACATGAGCTGACAACACCTGCTTTATATGTTCGACTTTGGGCACTGCTATCAGCAGCCTGTTTCATTTGGAGGCACAGTTACACAAATTTTTCCATTTAATGGACTTGCATGACCTTTTAACTGAAATTCCCTTTGAACTGGGATTCCTGTCCTCTCCAGTGCTGCTGTCCAGGTCCCTGCCAAGGAACTGGACAGGGTTTCTTGCTCTCTAGTGCCCTTAGTTTCTGTGTCTGGAACTAATGGTCGTGTCTGGAACTAATGGTCATGAATTTGTCCAACCCCTCTGTGAACCTGCTGATACAATTCAGTTTCCTGAGGCAGTAATTCCCAGAGGTTCACTATGTGCCGTGTAAAGCAGTTTTAAAAATCTATTTAAAGATCCTACTGTATTTGTCAGGGGAATTCTACTTTGTTGGGTTTGGTTCATAATCTTTGGGTTCAATCCCATGTGTCTCTCTGCCCGGCAAACTGGAACAGCTCTTGAGGTGGAATATTTGATCTAATTGTTGAAATCTAAAAGGATCTAAAAGACAGTAACTTTTCTTCCTTCCCTCTTGAGCTATGTCTCAAAATATCTGCTGTGCATTTCAGTGCCTGATAAGCACGGAAAGAAGCAGAAATGTATTTAAAAGACGGATCTCACTCTTTGTTGCGTCTGTTTGTGATAATGAATATTGATTCTGAAATCAGAGCAGAAAAAGGGGTTTTTATCTGACAATCATCCAGACAGATTGTGATGTGAACAAGTGAGAGACTGGATTTCATTGCATTCAGTTGTGGTAAGAAAATAGTAATATAATGTTAGAATATGACTGTACAGAGAAAAAAAACTTATACATTTTAAGTGTCTCAGAGCTATCTATGATTTTTCTTTTCCACTGTCATAATTCACCCATGACTTACACACATGCTACCAGTAACTCTGGAATAGACTTTTTATGCTGTTTAAAGCCTTTTTACATTGTTTTGAGAGCTAAAGATTATAAAAACACAAATTAATGAATCAAGTGAGATACTTACCTGCAGTGAGAATATCCTGTGTAAACAAAATCTCAGTGTAATTGACGCTGTTTTGCCAGCTTCACATTTGGATGTCCAGGATGGCTCTTTCAATAACATATTTACATTTTCACTCCATTTTCCATGGTTACTGAAGCTTAAAGCTAAAATGTTATTAGCATCATCTAGGAGAAGAGTTCAGGTTATTTAAAATTAATTGCATGTAACAAGATTTTGCCAAATAACCAAGACATTAGTTTTTTGGTTGTTTGTTTTTGTCTGTTTGGTTTTTTGTTGGTTTTGGTTTTGTTTTTTGGTGGTTTTGTTGTTGTTGTTGTTGTTGTTGTTGTTGTTGTTGTTGTTGTTTTTGCCTCAGACTGAGGCTCAGTTTTGGAAGACAATTAGAAGAATTTGGACTTTCTACCAGCAATCATCTGAATTCACTGACTCTTGCAGGAATTTAAGCAGAAAAAATACAAGGAAGCCAAACATTTTATTTACACAAGCTACATTTCAAAATAGACAACCTTCATTTTCAGCTGTGCAAGCCAGATTCTTCTCTCAGTCTCATGTTTCTTAAAACAATTTGGGCTCTTGCCTTTGAGATTTTGAGGGCTGTGACCCAGCAGCTGCCTTTTGCAAAGAAAACTGTGCCGTGAGTGCCCTGAGCAGTGTCAGTCGAACCGATGCAGAGCTTGGATGCTGTGGCTCTTGGAGGGAGGCTGGAGGTGACCTGTTCCAAGGAACTTGTAGCAGCACAGCCTCAGGAATGAAGCAATCATCCAGGCTCTGAGTGTGGGTGAAATGTGAGGAATTGCTCCTTGGACCCCCTCCAGAGCCCCAGCCAGTACTGCTGTAATTTGTCATTCGTGAGGGCTGTGAATTCTAGAGGGGGCAACCCATCATGTGCAATGTGTGTTCTTTGTGTTTAAAGAAGCTGGGGGCTGCGTGGGCATTTTCTGGGGATGAAATCAGTGTGATTTGGTTTCTAAAGAAATAAATTCCCCTGAACTCTTTGCTTTGCTCCTTGTCCTCTGTTAATGCGAGCGAGCTTAAGGCGGGTGAAATAACCCGTTTGATAAATGTGTCAAACTACTGTAAGAGTAAGCAAAAAACCCCCCCAAAACCCTGCAGTGTCTGGATCTGTGAGGTAATTAAGAGCATTTGTTGGTGGGTAAATGAGATACAGACCCACAGTTCTGCACGTGGGAGCTGAATTCCTGCGCTGTCACAGGCACTGTCCGTGGGTGGCTTCAGAACATCCCAGTAGGGTACGAGGCCCTTTAAAGAAAGGTTTGACAAGTGTGTCCAGAAAAGTACTGAAACACCTCCAGCAACAGGGTTTCTACTTTCTTTGCCTCTAGACTTGAAGGGAGTGTATTTGGAGGGTGACAGCAGCAGGGAATCAGTGGGAAGGTTTGAGGAACAAGCTGGCAGCACCACAGGGAGTTGCTTGGGGCGGGGGTTGTACCTGCTGAGGGGTATTTTCCTCTAAAATTTGCTCGGGAATGGGACTTTCTGCTGCAAGGCCTTGGGTTGCTGGCAAAGAACATCATGAGAGGCTGATATAAACAGCCATGAGACAGCGTAGGCTGTTGCCTCAATGCTACCCCCATTTTGTGTTAATCAGATTTTGCAGCCACAGCAGCAGACAATGCTTTTGGATGTTGCTAACATGGTAAATATAAACACTGTGTGGCCGTGTCTAGAATGGTGTTTTTCCACAGAGCAGCAGGAGCTCATGCTGAACACATGTCATGTTTACAGAAGTTTCCATAATTTATCATCCAAAAGACACAAAGAGCTCATGGAAAGGAAAATTGCGGCTGAGCATCCCCCGGTGATGAAAATTACCACCTCTCTGTAGGATTAAGCAAAGGAGGAAGGGAAAGCATAAAAATCAAAAGAAATTTATCTAGTCTCGTAAGTATTTATGGAAATAGATTCTCTTTGTGCATGTCTCCCATGAAACCATAGTCTTGTCACAGTGAGTACTCAGCAATGAAGTGAAAGCAACCCTGTAGCTGTGTGAGGAGGGGCTGTTCTGGGGTTCCAGAAAAATTCCCTGACCATGCACATGATCTGATCTGTTTCTTGGGAAGTGTGTGCTATGGTAGTGTGCTACAGTATTAATTAAAATGGAGTGGAAGTAAAGGAATGCTTCCCAATGTCCCATGTGAACCTGCACTGGCACAGCTTCAAACCATTCCCATGGTCCCACTGGATCCCAGGGAGGAGGACTCAGAACCTCCCTCTTCACTTCCCCACCCCTGGAACCTGGAGAGTTCTGCCTTTCTAATGGACATAGAGCCTGCTGTAGGATGGCTGCTTGACTCTGCAGTTCTTTGTGTACTGTTTAAAGTCATTTAAAACTTCCTTCCAATGGAAACTGGTACACTGGGAATGATGCTGCTGATGGCATTATCTTTACTTCCAGTTGCACCTCATGCCAGAGCAAATCCCTGGCCAAATGTCCTCATTCCCAGCAAGGAACCAGTAGGTTTTGTCATCTTCTTCCATCTGCACACCTCAGCTACAACATGACTTTCCCAAAAAATTATTTCCTGCTGGCACTTCTCTGTGTTCCTCTGTTCTCCATCTCTCCTCCAGCCTGGCGACGCTTGAGAATATTTGTTCCAGCCCCAAGGTAAAGATAGCAAACTTTTTTTTGAGCGCTAACAAATCAGGTTTCACATTTCTCCTACTGAGAGAGTTTATATTATCCAATTGTCCTGGGGGTGTTTCATTTCAGTATCAGACAATGTTTACCTGATGCATGTAATTACTTTCCTGCATGTAAAAGCAAGAACTAAATTTAAACACAGGCTGTGTACCCATTTTCTGAAAGCTTTTTTTAATCAGCAGTTAATGAAACAACCTGTCATCAGCAAGCTGTGCTGCTGAAATTACATGAAAAGCAAAGCCACGAGGGAGTTTGTTTGTAGGCTTTCACCTAAGTTTGGAACTGTTGATGATTTGTTGTTTTTTCTGCCGTTTAACCTTGTTTGGTCTAGCTGGAGATGTGGCAGTGGTGATGTCAGTATTCGCCAAGAGCTATACTTTTACAGGAAACAGTAATGGGCATAATTCAAAGCTTTGACAAGATTTCACGCAGCATAACAGGGCAATCCAGCACAAATTCTTCATCATTCCATGCCCGTTTTGGGTGATGTGCTCATAAAGTCACACATGTGGTCCATGTGTAGCTGAATGAAACTATTCAGTCCCTGCTTTGCCTGAAAAGCTGGAATGCTGTGACAAATGTCTATTAAAATGCTTTGCTGCTAATGTGGGTTTAGAGACATTAAAACACCAGCACTGTGTGATACAGCATAGCTTGAGGTCACAAGAAATCAGAAAGAAAAGATTCAATTGTCATAATTTTCACAGTATTTTTTTGTTCTCTGTGCTGTTGTGTGCCATCCAAGCCTTCTCACCGTCTTTGTTTTTCTCCTGTCAGGGACTTCCTTGGCAAACTGCCAGCAGATGTGTACCTGTCCAAAAGAAAACATTTTTCATTTTATTTCCCTTCCACTTGATCTTTACATTGCTCGTCAAGTGTGAGGGTGGTTTGTTGTTGTTTTTGTGGGTGCATGTTTGCAACATTTGGTTTTGGTTTTTGTGGCAACTGAACTTGAATTATTGAGATCAATGGTCTTCCCTTTTCAGATTGCTGGGTAATATCCAGTAGCTTCTGGTCAGCAGGAGCCATCATTAGAGAGTCACAAGCCTAAAATCTGTTATAGAATCACAGAATTGCTTATGTTGGAAGGGACATGAAACTCATCCAAGTGCCACCCCTGCCATGGGCAGGGACACCTTCCACTGTCCCAGGTTGCTCACAGCACCATCTAACCTAGCCTGGGATGCTTCCAGGGATGGGGCAGCCACAGCTTCTCTGGGAATCTGTGCCAAGGCCTCACCACCCTCACAGGGAAGAATTTGTTCCCAATATTCCATTTAATGGTGCCCTCTTTCATTTTGAAGACACTCTCCCTTGTCCTGTCCCTCATGTCACTTGTAAATAGTCTCTCTCCATCTGTCTTTACGTACTGGAAGCCTTCTCTCTTCAGACTGAACAATCCCAGCTCTCCCAGCCTTTCCTCCCAGCAGAGCTGCTCCATCCCTCTGATCCCCTGGTGCCTCCTCTGGCCTGGCTCCAGCAGCTCCAGGTCCTTCCTGCGCTGGGCCCCAGGGCTGGGGCAGCTCTGCAGGAGGGGTCTGACCTGAGCAGGGCAGAGGGGCAGAATCCCCCCTTTCCTGCTGCCCACGGGGCTTGGGATGCAGCCCAGGGGGGTTTCTGCGCTCCCAGAGTTCATGCCTGGGCCAGGTCCACATGACAAAAAGCATCCCCTCCAATTCCAAAGGCTCCTCTACTTCACACATTTCCTCTTACTGCTGTTTTTACTCTTTGTGACAGTGCTGTAGGAAAGGGATTGCTGCAGCTGGAACCATATTTTTTTATTTTACTTGGTAAATCCACTGCACTTGCATTAAAACTGAGTCGTGCAGGTTTGTAAGGATGACCTTGCAAGCAGAACATTTTGCTGACGGTGATTTTTTTAGGCAACCAAATTTGCTAAATGTACAAAATGCAGGCCAATCACTCTTGAAAAGTCTTGACCTACTTTCCCCTTGAACTCATTCCAAAATAATAATAATAAAAAATAACCATGGAGAGAGCAGATTACACAGCTCTGTAATTTCACCGATGGGAATGTGAATGCCATTAAAGCAAAAGTGCTTCCTGCTGGCAGACCAACTCTGTATTTGTGTGGTTGTAGCTCCTCAATACTCATTGAGATTTTGGGAGAGAGACAAGGCCAAGGAAGGACACTTATGCTGACTTAAACATGGTCTTTTCTACTCCGTGGGCCCTTTTATTGAATTTCTCTTCATTTGTCTGTGTAAAAATGCACAGTATGGAAACTAGGGGTTTTGAGGTTTTTTAAGAAGAATCCACTTTTCATTTTCACATGGTTTAAGCTTGGTTTGAAAAGCCTTTTTCTCATAAGAGTTCGTAATTTTAATTCATTAGTAAGTCACTGCTGCTTAATTTGTATATTTTCATACAGACGTCTTCCTGGATATTCGGATTTTTGGCACTTTAAAATAAAAAGTAATGACATAATTCTTGTGGACTTCTCCCTTTTTCTGCCTTTTCCATGTTCAGATATTTCCTTATCTTTGGGGAAGTGGGGAGAGGGAATGTGCTCTTGTGCTCAAAGGTGTGTTTAAAAAGCAGATCTGGAGCATTGTGTTTTTCAAGCCCCGTGTGAGATAGAGACAGGCTGATTGTGTCAGTTCTGAAAGTATTTAAGAGCCCTGCTTTACTGGCAAAGGTATTAATGAGCTTTAAAAGGGGACGAGGGAGTTGACAGGAAGAATTAATCCCTCCCAATCCAAAACAAAACTCCAGAACTGCATTTCCTTCCTCCCAGCATCATACAAATTGTACGGTTCCAGTGTTCCACCCTTGCTTTAACCTCCCCCAGCTTCTCAGGAGAGCTATTCTGTCATTTCCAGTAGAAGGATTTGCATAAACCAGTTCCTTTTCAGGATTAGATTCAGGAAATCAGCATTATAATCTGATGCTGGTTTGCTTTTGTCCTGGAAGTTGTTAAACTGAGTCATCTGGCAAAGTCTAATCCCATTTCTAACCATATACGGCCATGTGTGGGACAGAAAATGAAGCTCTGTGCTTTTGTATTGGTGTATTTGACAAATTCAACAGCCAGATTCTTTCTAGGATTTTAATTTTGCAAAGCACTTAGGCACTGAAAAGTAATTGCACACTGTCTCAGTAGGCTCTGTGTGAGATGGGAATTGTCCTATAAGCATGGTGATATAAACAGGAGTTCAAAAGGGTTTAAAAAATAATTTCTGGAAGGAAGATATGTGATGTAGTGTGGTAGTTCTCCCCTGAATCTGTTTTCCACAGGTTGCATTTTGCTCCAGTCAATAAGTAGCTCTGCTGACCTGACCCCAGAAGAATTCCCTACTCAGCACAAATAGTTGGTTTTGCCTTTTGATATCATAAATCCGGTTATGAATTGAAGAAATGCCTCCTGCCAGCTTCAGAGGGCAGCCTGCCCAAAGCAAGCCCACACACTGCTGGACCTCTTCTCTCTTTCTCTTGTCTTGAATCATAGAATCACAGAATGGTTTGGATTGGAAAGGACCTTAAAGTTCATCCACTCCCACCCTCCACTATCCCAGGATGCTCAGAGCATCATCCACCCTGGATTTAAACACTGCCAGGGATCCAGGTGCAGCCACAGCTTCTCTGGGCAACCTGTGCCAGGGCCCTACCACCCTCACAAGGAAGAATTCCTTGCTACCATCTCACCTAAACCTACTCTTTCATTTTTTAAGCCATTCCCCCTTGTCCTGTCCCTTGCAGAAAGTCCCTGTTCACCTTTCTTGTGGGCTCATGATATTCAAAAATTCCTGGCAGTCAGGTGAAGCCCCAGATGACTGGAAACAGGGAAACATCTTTCAAAAGGGAGGAAAGGAGGAGATCCCAGGAACTGCGGAGCTGTGAGCCTCAGCTTTGTGCCTGGGAAGATCATGGAGCAGATCCTCCTTGTAACAGAAGCCTCAGTTGAAGCACTTTAGTGATAACCATCTGTCACAGAAAAACTCTGATTTTGGCCAAATAATGTAGATTGGGAGAGCTCTGTCAAGGCCATATAACACAAATCTCCTCCCTCCCCTGGGGCTCGCTCATCCCTCAGATTGTCCCTCCTGCAGCCACTCCCTGTCCCCAGCCCCAGTGCAGGCAGAGCAGTGAGGCCGCGGGGCTGGTGCTGGATCCTGGGGTGCAGGGAAGCCAAGGGTGGTTAAACTGTCTGCATCCCAAGCCAAAAGTCAGGAAATGATAAAATTCCAAGTGGGAACAAAGTCCCTGTGCCATCCTTGCTTCTTGTACAGCTTGATATAGCTCCGTGATGTTACTGGGGTGCAGGCAAACCACTCTTCCCAGTTTGTAAGTGCTTTATTCCTACCCCAATGACTCCTGACAGCTTGGGGAAGCAATGAGGCAACCCTAAACTAAGGTTTGGCACAAAAACATCACTGAGCAGTGGGGTAAGAGTGGATGGACTGTTAGTTTTTGTAGTTCCAAGACGTTTAAACAAGGCTTGTAGTAGAAAAACTTGTTATGGTAAGCACCACAGTGTTAAATCTCAAAAAAATCTCCCAGTTGCTGTGAGCCAAAGCCAAACTATGGATGTGTGGCTGATCCTTTAGATCTAAGGGCCCACAGCTTGTTCTGTGGAGTCACTTTTCAAATGGATGGATATTCTCTGGGGAAGTGAATGCCTGATGCTCTGCAGGTATCAGATAGCTGCTGTCTTGATCTCTTAATCCTTGTTTAACAGACAGGAGTCAGGTGAACTATTGATTCCTCTGCTCAGTGCTGAAGTTCTCATCCTGCTTCGGGCATTCTCTTCATCTCCCAGCATCATGGAGCAGGATGTGGACAAGGAATGCACAGAAAGGGATGCTCTGGGTTCCAATTAGCTTTTGATTAGCTTCTCTACAGTGCTTGGTTTCAGCATTTAAAGCCATGACAAACATAACATGATCACGTTTGTCTCCATCCTCTGAAACTGGTTTGGTGTTTTTTAAACTCCGCTGTGGCAAACTTGGCCAAAGGGCAGGCTGAAAGTGCAACAACGACCCACATTTGGGGACAAGATGGAAAGTAATGTGCTGATGTGGAATAGTCTTTAAAAACCCCAACTCACTGCGTTTATAAAATCTTGTAAGTGCTTAAATGCTTCGAACAGGACAGACATTTTTCATCGTAGTTACAAGGTCAGACTTTCCTCTCATTTGCCTCTCTGTAACACCAGAAGTGTTTGGTAAATGTAAATAAAAGGTGATCTGGGGGGAATCTTTCCAGCGCTGGCCTGGCATTGTCTCTACAATATTTTTCCTACTGTAATATGGTTTGCTGTTGAAGCACTGAAGTGTTTACATGTTGATGCACAAGTTGTATTTAAACAACAGCTAAAACAAACCCAGAAAACCTCCATTCCATGAATTACCTATGAGGGGATAATGTTTTGTCAATGATTCTTCCATTTAGATGCCCTATACCTTTAAGAAACAAGCGTAATGCTTTTCAGCCAGTGAGACAGAATTCCGGAATTTTCTCTTTTATTTAAATGAAAGAATTCTCATGAGAACAAAAAAGGACTCTACCTGTGAGATACAATCCCCATATTCTGCCTTCTAAATGTCACTTTCTTCTCGTAATGGATTTGGTAGGAAACTCTGCCCTTTCCTTTGAGTGACTCATGATGTAATGTCCTTACAGATTAGAAACATGATTCGAGCAATGTACTTATGGCATTCAGTAAGGTTTTGCCCATTCTGTCACGTTTATCCTGCTGGAAACCTAGCACTACATCACTTGTGCTAATATTAGTGTGTTTAGGTCATTAGTGCAGAAAATCTTGCTGAAATTCGCGTGTGGATGTACTTTTCCTTCATGTTAACAACGTGCTTTTTCATGTCAAAACTTTGAATTCTTTCGCCTGTAAATGTCATTGCTTAAAACTGAGGGTGAGAAGCACCTTATTAATGCCTCATTTGTATCTGTCAAAGATGTCCAAATGGCATACAAGTGCACATTTATTTTAATACAAAAAAAAGCTCTTACCTGGCTGATCTGGAATTCAATATTCATAATATTTGCAGAATTGGACAAGATTCCTAATAAGCTTAGTGAATAAAGGAGCTCTACTATTGGACAGAAGTATGAATGTCCCATTTGTTTCTGCTTTGCATACTCTGTTTTTTCTTTTAAGCCGTAAAGAGACAATTTAAGTGGTGTTTTATTTCAGAGGAGTGTTTCATATTTTGGGCTTCTGGTGCCCTGCCAATGTCAGAGAGGAAGGATGAAGTCACAGGCCTGATGCCTGTAGAAATGACAGCCTGCTCAGATGTGAAGTCATCATTTTCACACATGGGTTCTGTTTGCTCATGCCAAGGGTATGGGACATGTTGAGGAGATATGGCTGCTCCAGGAACGCTGGAAACAGCTAACTCTGCCTAACTTGTGTGGCCATTTTCCTTCATAACTGTGAGATACTGAAATAATTAATGGGTCAAACGTTGTTAAAATCACCAAGGGACTTGGCACATTGTAGAAAACTGTGGAAAGAAACAACATAAATGATCAAAGACCCCCAAAGCAGCCCCCAGACTCATTCCTGAGGCCTTCCACCAGAGGACTGATCCAAAGTGTTGCAACAGATCCAGAATCTGTTGCAGAAGACAGGGTAAAACTCCTCAGAAGAGCTTTTAGTCAAGTTAGAAGTCTCAGACTTGCTCTTGAGACTTGGCCCATAGAAGTTTCTCCATTCTCTGATGCAGGCAAATATATGGACACTGCTTTTGGAATTAGCTCCTTTCAGCAGAGCCTGTTACTTTCAGAAAGGGAAAGAAAATCAAAACAAAAAGCATAATAGAAAACTTCATCAGGCCAAAAATGCGTGGATATTTTTGGTGTTCTGGAAGGATTCCCTGTCCTCTGGAAGACGAAAATCCTGCTCTGTTCCTTTCTCCCCATGGGGTTTCTCTTTCAGCCCTTCAGCTAAGAATTCCATTCTCCCCCCAGTTTGGGTGCTTTCATACCCTGCTGTTAATACCTGTAATTGGTTTTGTGTCTCACAGGAGCTCTGGAAAGGAGCAAAGGGAAGCCCTGCCACTGCCTTAAGGGACACCAACATCATCCTGTAAGGTTAAAAGTGGAGCTATGGCAATCCCAACCACAAAGACTTCAAAGGAACAGACTTCAAACAAAATTTTGAGTTGTTTCAATTGACATTCTCGTGGGGTTTGTTGGCTTTTTGCTTTCTATTGTAGCAATACCCAAAGAGGGAACTTTATCTTTCCTGTAATCTCTAGCAAAGTGGAATTTCAGAGTTCCTTGGCACAATGCAGTTCCCAAATGTCTGATGCCACTTGAGAGGCTCCAGGGACCCACCTGGCTCCAGCTGCCAGGTCAAAAGGGTCTCCTGGGGGCCTTGTCTCACATCTGCCACCCTCTAGGCCACATCTCAGATCCTCTGGACATCTCAAATGACACCTGGTTCCTCTGTCAGGGAAGCTGAACTGAGCTAATTGTTTATGATAATAGATACAAACCTCAATTAACACCTTCCCTAATTACACATAGAATAATTTGAGTTTGGACTTGAGCTTGTGCAATAAAGTCATCTTCAAAATCAATACACTGTTTCTTTCCTTAATGCTTTTAGCAGCCGATTTTTTTAGAATGTGTAATTCTAAATCTCTCCACTAATAGATTTTTTTTTTTTACCCATTTACCTTTTCAGATTTGCCACAAACCAGGAGTTATCTAAATGATTTGTTTACAGTTCTGAAATGCACAAATAGCCACAGTTTTGACTGGCTGCATCAAGTACATTTATTTATGTCCTTGTCTAATATTAACCTGGAATGTCTGCATGTAAGCGTATGTAAACAGCTCTTCCTTTCAAAGCAAATACAGTATTTTTTCTGCATAAAATACTTTTTTTTTTAAAAGGTTCAAAGTGACAGAAGCCAAAATGATGATACCAAAATGCTTTTACTTACAGAGCCATCCAGTGCAAGCACTGACAGGAGAAAGACACTTACGAGGCCTAAATTTCTGCTTTTCCTAGATTAATGAATGAAATAATTGTTTGAAAGTTAACAACATTATGATTATTGGTGTTGTAATTTGGTGTTCCTGGCCTTTAAAAAAGGGCTGGCAAGTTCACCACGCTATACAGCTTATTCCCCCAAAAAGACACAGATGGGTTTGAATAATGTAATTAACACATATAATGTAGGATATCCATGGAATCTGCTTAATTAGGTATAACTACCTATTTTAACTACTTTCCAGCAATGAATTTATGTTGAAGAGCTGTTTCTGTGCTCTTCAAGCAGGATTGAAGGAATAGGAGGGGTTTTAAAATTGCTACAGCTGCTCCCTGGAGAAAAGCAGCCATTTTGGGTTTGGGGTTTTTTCAGACTATAATTGCCTACAGAGACAGGGTGAAATATTGATAATGCTAAATTAATAACCTAGCATCAAGGAGAATCCTGGCAAGTTGAGAGAAAATCTTTGACAGCTCACAGTAACTCCTCTGTGTTCAGCATCAGGTCTGGAAAAGCAAAAAGGCAGGAAATTACATTCCAAGAAAATTAGGGCAGTTCAGTGATGAAAGCAGATCCACGTGTGATGAGTTAATTGTTAATTGTTAATTGTTCTGCTGTGGGGAGGACAGCTTTGAACTTCTTCCTTAAAGCACGAAAGAATTGCCATTAAGTGTTAAACAGCTACTGTGTGGATGCAAGCTTTTCTTGGGAATTATTTGGCAGATTGGATGGCCAAATCTCTCACTGGGTGTGTAACTGAAAGGAGAATTTGGATAAATATTTAACTTCAGTTTCCTAATACGAAAACATTAATGTGAATAACATTACAAAATATCTTACCGTTTAAAATCAGCCAGGGGAGATATTCTGTGAGTTTGAAATCACAAACATGTTGAGGCATTGATACTGGCTAAAATCAACTCATACTTTCACTTAATTCCAGACTCCTGTTTTCAAAGCTGGAGGAGTTGAATCAGTGTAATGAGAAAAATTAATGATCCTTTGGAGAACAGCTTTTTCCTACCACAGCAATGCAAATTTTGCCTGAAGCAAAAAAAAATTGCCTGAAATCACGTGCCTCTGACCTGTTCAATTCCTTTATTTGGGAAATAAATACTGAATGCATTTTCGGTGAGGTCAAAGTGCTTAAATTTTTATTTGCTTAAACTTGAGATGGAGAAAGAAAGAAATACTTCCTACAAAAGGAAAGATTTGATCTGAAAATATCTCCCTCCATTTCTCGCCTCAGGACACCTTCACATCTTTCACTGATATAAATACTTTTTCATATTACTACTAACTTTTTTGGGGGGTGTGTGTTAAAATCCTGGCAGCAAGTACAGACCACTCCTTAGCTGTTTAGCTGAAGTGCCTACCTTGTTACTTTGGAAGATAAAAAAAGAAGATTCTAAAGCCTTACCTTGTGGCTTTTCTTTTTAAAAGTCATATGTTTCTTACAAGTCATTTCTCTTAAGCTGGCAAGCCTTTTGAGCACTGCTTGTTTGTTTGCTTGGCTCCATTTTTGGGTTGAATCACCAGAAAAGGTATCAGAAAAAGCAGGTTTAATATAAACGTGAAAGTGTGACAAAGTTTGTTGGCAAGGTTCACTCTACCACTTACAAGGTGGTTAAAGCACAGAGAGGAAAGCAAACTAAAATCTAAAATCAATCAATCTAAAACCCAAATCATCCCCAAAATTATCAACGTGGAGGCTGCTCAGGGAAAAGGGTAAGTATAAAAAGGAAAAAGGGAGACGCTCCAGTTCAGTCACAAGATGCAGAATGGACCCTTTTGCCAAACTGAGCCCTGGACTTGAAAAATGGTTTGGGCTTAAAGGTTTAGCATCACTTAATTTATAGCTTAAGTTAATTTAACAAAAAGTTCATATAGAATTTGCCATAAGCACAACAGCCATTTACAGGCCTAATTTACACATCTAAAGTGCTTAAGCTTCTAAGAGAGCAGCACTAACTTTGCTTGAAAGCACCTTCTGCCCTGCACCTTTGTGCCCTGCAAGGTCTCTGTGCAGGGTGTTCTCCAAAACTGGGAGCTGGAAGGGCAAATTCCCTGCCAATGGAAAGCTGCACTTTTCCATGGATTTCTACCTCATCTTCAAGTGTGGTGTTATGAATCATCACCATTAGAAAAACAAAACAGCCCTGAGAGCTGGGTGAAGAAAATCAGAGGCACCAACTACTGTCCAACTTGGTGGTGTTCAGGCCTGCTGGAGGCTGCAGTGTGTGCAAAACCCCCAGCTTGAGTATGGCATTCATATTGAAAATATAACATACACTTTGAGTTATGAGGCACTGGAATGTGATCCCAAACCTAAGCCAAGTATTTCCTCGTCCAGCCAACCTGGCTTGGACAAGGTGATCACAAAGAAATGAGTCCCAAAGTGGGCTCAGCCAGTAACTGTCCTCTCACTGGGCTGTGCTGATGGTGTGAGATGTGATATTGCCAGGCCCGGCTTGACTTTGTGCTCTGACTGAAAAGAAACAACTCTCTCCTCCTTTGTTTTTGCAAGGAGAAAATGAAGCAGTGAGTGCTAAAAAGCAACGTTTTGTATCAGATAAACATGCACAGCAATCGAAGCCTTTCCAATCAGTGAAACGAGCATAAAGGAATAATCTCCCCCAACCAACCTCTTTAACAGCAATGTGCTTTCTCCTTTATATTCCCCTTCTTCTCATCCCTTTTTCCAAGTTCTGCCACATGGTACAGATAGGATTGGTCTTGTCTTGCCTTCCTTTATAGTCCTTCATTTAAATCTTGACTCCCTGTTATTCCTCTGTTCTTGATCTTCCCACCACTTCATTTTACCCATTCATGGAGTGTGTCTCGCCCTCAGATTCTGCCCATGCCGTCATCCAGACATGGCTTCAAATGTTCCTTTTCTCTCTGGTGAGGGCACAGAGAACCTCTAGAAATAGATTTATCTGTTTCTTTTCCCAATAGCATCCAATTTTTAGCTGTCCCCAGCCCTTTTCAAGTTGTCAGGGGGTGGTTTTGTGTCACACTCTTTGACAGAATCCCAAAATCATGGAATTGTTTAGGCTGGAAAAGACCTCTGGAGATCTTTTAGTCCAACCCCTGTGCCAATGACAGGTCACCTACAGCACTGCAGACATTCTGAGACATAAAATTTCACCCAGTATTCCTTAAAAATGCCATTTTTCACTGCCAAGCAAACGGGATTTGAATTCCACAGCAGGTCTTCCAGAATCTGACCTTTCCTCAACACTCTGAGGAGCAGCCATAATAATGTGGGGAAGTTACCCAGTTTGGAGCAGAGCTCGTCCTGGACTTCAAAAAAGGGATCTGGAAGCAGCACTGGCCATTTAACATGAGGCCCACAATGTTTCCTGAGTTAAAAAATGAAAAGTATTTTGGCTATGCATCTGAATGAGGGTGGGAGGAAGATTGTGTTTCAAGAGAAAGGGTTTGTTTTTATTTCTTTATTTCTCTGTCTGTGTTATAGCTATTAAACCCTGATAAACTGATCTCATTTGCACTGATTTGGGTTCTTAGCTTAACCAGTTAAACAGATTTGGTTTTGGCAGCAGCCATTGTAATTCCCAGAAAGAAGGATCTGAAGCAAAGCCCTATGTGTAATAATTTCAACTGTTTTAAGAAAATCCAATCTCCTTTCTAATCTATAAACCAGACTCTTTGTGACTTTATTTTTTTTTAATACAACCGAAGTTCCCTTGCTTTGAAAAAAGGAGTAAATTACCTTTTCCACCTTGAAACAGAAATCAGCATGAAAAGAGTGGGTCTGTATTAGGCAACCAAAGCCAAATTTCTATGCCTGTACTTAATCTCTCTGCCAAACATGCAAAGATAAGACAGTGGAAGCCTCTTTTCAGCTCCAGGTCCATTTCCACCTCTGTCTCACATTTGCACAGTCTTTAAAGGCAATTTTTCTTCCTACTGTAGGCAAATTCCAGCTCTGTGCAGGAGGCTCACCTAAGGCCTGTCACGCTGCCTAAATTCTGCTTAAATCCACATTGTGGACATGGAATTTTTTCAATAGACCTTTTGTCTGCCCAGTGAATTTTGCCCTGAGCTGATATTTTGTGCCTGAGTATTGATCAAAGTGTGTAATGGGCTGAAACCTTGTGTTCCATTTACAGTCTGCTACTGCCAAGTACATAAAAATGCAAATCATATTTTTATAGTATTTGCAGTATTTTGGCCTATTTTTCCTGTAAAGGACTGAGAATTGAGGGGGAAATAAGGAAAATAATGTAGCTGTTTCAACCCCAGTACGTGTACATTATTAAAAATGGATTGAAAGTAATTTTGAGGATTTGTGTGATAATCTCATGATGACCTTTATGAACAATTAAGATGGTTTCACATATTAAGAAGTTTTCTTAATTTAAATACCACCTTGTTTCTTGTGTAATTTAAGGTTAATTCTTCTCCTATAAATGATATTTTTCTGAGTTTGACAGATACTATAATTAAACATTACACTAATGAGACTGCTCCCACCAGGTTTAATCGAGAGCACCAAATTTTCATGCTTAAGGCTTAATGGGGCATCCCATTTTCAACACCTATAGGATGGCAATGTTAATTATGGGTTACATCCCTTGCGAGTAAGCTGTGACAAGCTGTGTTCATGAAGTGCTTTGAGATATTTTTATGAGACATTATCCTCTGTTCTACTTCATCCCCATTCTCTTGCACAGAAAACTAATGCAAACTCATTTTTAATGAGTTTGTAATGAAAAGTACGTGTACATATAGCAAAGGCCACTACTGGGCCAATTTAGCAGTCAGGGTTTTTTCACTCTGGGCTGTGGAGTCACTGTGCTTTATTTATTCTTTTGGCCTCTGTTATTTTTGCTGCTCCAGCCTATTTTTTATTTTTATTATATTTAAGTCTCCAGTGCACTGGAACACAAACTCGGCAAATTCATCAGGTTATAGTGGATGGGCAAGGATGATTAATGTCATCTGTTAGCTTTGGAGGGGTTTGGGATGCAGATATAGTGCAGACTGTGGTGTTTTGTGGAATTTTAGTTTGAAGTGCTGCCTGTGTCCTCCACACATTGTTTGATGGTTGTGACTGATTAATCATATCTCTTGCAGCTGTCACATTTTTCCTTTTATTTCTTTTTTTTGGAATGCTATAGAACAAAAATACACTTGAACAAAATGTTTATTCTGTCCTTTATGTGCCTTTGAAAGGTAAAGTTAACTGGCTGTGTTTGCTATCAGTACATTTGAAGTTGGACGAGTATATTAATGAGGATTATTCTGTAGGCTTCACCTATTAAAGGGCAAATTCCGCAAGCCTCATTTCCTTCTGGATCCTTATTTATCTTTATGAAGATATTGGTGCAGCTGAAGGAATCATATTTTCCAGAGCTATTAAATCCTTCATCTCCTATTGACACCTGTGGCACTTTGGAGAGCTTATAAGAATTAATAGAGGCCTACTTTTATGTGTTGGGTATAGAAACACAATTTTAGCCATATTTTAAAACTCAGAGTCCGTGATATTGATCCTTTGGGATAATTATTATTGGAGAATAGAGATTAATAGCCATACCAAACAACAAGGACTGTTTGCCAAACAAACTTTTTACATCCAGTGAAGAGCTTTATGACTGCTGTCATTTTTTCACATATCCAATTTTCATCTTATATAAATTTATTTAAAAGATCTATTCTAGAGTAAGATTAAGCACAGACCAAATTTTATCTAATGAATGTATTTGAGTCACAGAGTTTATTACTGATTTGCAGAAGGAAACAAAAAGAGAATTTTTACGATTTGAGACATTCTTGTGCTGTCTTCTGGGAGATACTTTTTCTAAGGGGGAGGTACCTGAATTTACCACCTTAATTTAACGTATAATTAATTCTTTGTCCTTTGCCATGTATTTCTGTATTTCTGTATTGGTCTGAAGATGATCGGATCATGCACAGACACCTTCTGGTCTTGAATTCCAGGATTCTTTCTGTCCAAAGAACATGATACAAAAATGCACTGTGAACAGTTTATTTTTCCCCCTTCCCTAAATCCTTCTCTGCATTCCTTGTCTGTTCCTTGAATAATACATTAAAATCTTTCTGACAAAACCTGTTGCTCCCGTAATTCCACTTTATTTTTGGACCTCAGCACTGCTGAAGTTTCAGCACAGTCATCACAAGTAACATCAGCAGCATGTGGTAAGTATTGTTCTAAATTCAAGTAAAATCATATTTTTAAAATATTCCCCTTAAGTATTTTAGGTATTTCTATTTTACAAACAAAAAAAAGTGATGGATTATGTTAGAATTGGACATGAAATGTCCTCCTCATGGAGTTTGTCTTTCTTCTCTCTTAATTTAAACCCATCATTTTGAAAAGAATGATGGATGGTAGAGGCCATATTTGCTCTACCATTTGCTCATTTGATCTACCAGAGACTTTTTAACAACTTTGGCTTCAGTTACAATTTGTGAAATTAAACTTTAATGGGTTTTTAGATTCAAAGGGATATTGGAAAAGAAGAGATTATTTGTACTGGAAGAACTTTTCCCCTGGTTTCTGGGAAACATCCCCTCACCACTCTTGTCCAGCCCTGGATAAACCAATTTTTCTTTTCTTTCTTATTTTATGAACCACCTCCCACACTTTAAGCTTTGCCTATGCTTTTCTACAATGTGGGTGTTACAAAAACCCATAATCTCTGCCTGGGTTAGGGGCTGCCTTAAGGCTCAACATTTTTAAGGGAAGAATTTCTTAGATGCCAACATCCAAATGTGGGCATGGATGTCAATAATTTATAACTTTGCATAGGATGCTCAGCCTTTCAGTTGGTTATGGACTTGAACATACGGACCAGAACCCGTTCCACTTGAGAGGAATACGCAAACACTTGGAAAATCTGGTTGCAATATTTTGATTTTGTATGTCCTGTTTGGCAGCCACTGGAGGCCGTTAATTTTCAGAAAGAAAGGCTTTTCTGAAAGTGTTTCAGAAGGACATGCAAGGCCCCTTATCAGCATAGAAATTATTGAGGATTTTTTTAAACTATTGATTATAAATGCCAGTGTGTGCTGTGGTGTTTGTGAAAATATTTATTGCCACAAAGAAAAAGGATGTATTTTTCAGCTGCTCTTAAAAATGAATCCAACTCTCCTTTTACCTTCACCATGAAAATCACATTTTCTCTCTGTGTAAGAAGTGTTTGTAATCAAGGTAAAAGACAACGAACATCATTAATCTTAGCCTACACTATAAAATGAGCAAACTATCTCTGAAGAAAGAACCCAAACTATGTGATTTTTTTGTTTGATCTTTTGAAAATCATTGCAGAGGCAGAGAAATTGGCTGCATTGACTAGGACTGGGAGTACATTTATGTTTGTCTTTGTCTGTGAACTTGGGAATGAAGAAAGGCCACCCTTTTATTGCCATATTGCCATTGAATGCTGCATTTTAAAGACGTGACGAGATGTCAGTGTTTAGTTAAGATCCCAAAGATTAGCAGGGAGAAATGGGGGTTGTATTCTTCATGTTTCTGCACAGTGTAGTTGGAGTCAATTGCCAGTGGCCTGGCCTCATCCCTTCGGGATTTCTGATTTATTTCCAAACCCACTGCACATCCTCTTGGTCTCTGAACTATGCCAGGCCCTGACAGTTTTAACTCCTCCTTCTGAGCAGCAAAATTGGTATTGGATAAGAAGATTTTGCAGACTCCACAAAAGCACCTCCTAAGTCCTAAAAGGCAGGAGATCTTTTGAAAATCAAAGTAAAGAAAAATATAATAAAGCTTTAAATAAACCAGGAATTGCTGTAAACTTTTCTCTGTGTGTAAATTCTAAAGCCCATTCTACCTTACAGAAATGACAGCACACATTGGAATTACTCTCTGTAAACTCAGGACTCTTGTTTATCCTTTAAATGCAACTGATGTGACCAAAGAAGGACTGCTGTTGCTGTTTCAGATTTTTTGGGACTGAATTATCTTTTGGCAACATTGAGATTTATTAGGACTCTTGGGTCTCATTTACTTGAGGACTTGCTTAGTACATACCTTTGTTCTTTTCTTTCCCTCTGTGCTTCTTATTAAGTTGTCAGCAAGAATCTCCAGGAGATATCTGAAGGCCAGGATTCTTTTTTCCTTGCCAGCATAGTATTTCAGGGGAAAATAAAACTATATCTCTGTTTATGATTCCCTTTAGTTTTCCCATAATCAGCATTAATAACCCCTGCAATTTCAGAAAGGAAAACTGGGAGGAAACTTGAAAAGTCATATTGTGGCTCAATAAAAAAATTGTTGGAGTTTAAATTAAGGCACAAGTGTCCTTAGGCTGGGACTGGTTGGGAAATTGCAGTGAAAGATGGTTTGGGGTGAAATGGGGATATCTTTTGACCAGTTAATCAGGAAAATCAGTCAATGTATAATTTTGTGTTTGGTATTGAAAAAGGTAGATTGCTGAGGTACGGAGAGGTGAGGTAAAGATGAGAAAATAAATTTTAAAAGAGCACAAATAAATAATAGAACATGAAGTACAGAGAGGGCTTTTCTACAACACAAAGCGAAGATGTCCATCAAAATAATATTATGTAAATAATTATTTCTCTTTCTCTTTCTCCCTCTCTAAACTGAGAAGTGTCAAGTGCATCTGAGTATCCTTAACATTCTCTTTTCAAAGCCACATTCAAATACATCTCTTTGCATTGCTGTCTTGTTCTCATTCCCACCTGCCACGAACTATACTTTAAAAAAGGATGTAGGGTTCAGAGGGGACAACATAAAGGAGTCTATAAGGAAGCAAGTGATTTTACATGACCTTTAATGACATAAACTTGGTAGACACTACACGTAGGGGGTGTTTTCACCCCGGGGATTACTCTCCTCACACAAACAGTGAAATCCTGAGCAGCTGAGTCATTGAGGAAGCGGGGCAGGTTTTGAAAACGGATCCCTCGCCACTGACGTACATGTGAGAATAGAAATGTTTGTGTTTTACGGGAATGGAACATCCTAATGAGAGGGGTGGGAAGGAAATCCAGCCCAACCAGGAGCAGGCATCACGTTCATCTCTGGCCCGGCTGGTCCAGGAGCTCAGTGCATGCCCGATATTTTAATTATAACCCAAGTGAGCCATTCAGCCTGGGTTCTGTTACCTGGTGAGAATGGGACATTCTGACATGCACCCCTCCCCTTTCTCTCTAATTCCAACAGGAAAACGAGGTCACTGGGAAGCAAAGACACCCAACCACAACCTGCCTGTGAGAGAAAAACCTGTGAGACTGCACTTCTACCAGCAGGGCTTCACATTTCTGAGGGCTTCACATTTGCCTGAAGGCATAAACAGATTTTTTGGGGAGGAGATACCAATACCCACAGTAATGAATGGAATAACCAGCATGACTTAAAAATATTACTATTGATCCTTACAAATACTCGTTCCCCTTTCTCTATATACACTCTGCAGGAAAAAGAGGAAAATAGCAAAAGATTTTAACGAAGTCACTGACAGTATTCAACAGCTCAGAGTTTAGCCCCAGTTCTGAATTTGAGCACAAGCATTAAGCTCAGTTTTTTTGGAGGAGGCATTTGGAAATTGTTGCATTTCTTTGCCCACTCCTGGTCAGTCCTTTCCAAAAGCACCACGTTCCCAGTCACAGGATGTGTAGGAACAATGTTCAGCTTCCCCAGCTGAAAACTGACTGAGAGTTTTGTGCCAGCACTTGCAGCAGCAGCAGCAGCAGCAGTGTTTAAGTGCTGTATCGCCAGAGAAGAAAAAGTTTAGACTGGCAAAATCCTGCCTTCAATATGCAAGTTAAGATAAAATATATTATCTACAAGAACAGTTAGGCAACGAATAAGAAAGGAATCAGATACTCTGGATTGATTTGTTTAATTACTTCAGACAATGGCTAATTCTCCTTTGTGTTTTTCTGTTTTCCAAGGGCCTAATTCTAAAGCTTTTAAAACAGTTGGAGGACTTTCAGAGAGCAGCAATTTCATAAAATAGAATATATTTCATTTTCATTTCACAAAATGTCTCAGTGTTTCTACAGAATGAGACACAGGCTGAGACTACTGAAAATACCTCCCAGCAGAAAATGTTTTCTCTTTTTTTTCTTTTGCTTCCTTCTCTCTTTTGCAGAATTTTTTTTAATCTCTGCCCTATTCTCTATTGTGCAGCATCTAACTTTTGGATTAAGTCTTATAAAACCAGATATCTATTCCTGATGCTTTTGCCCAAGTTTGTGCAAGGCAAATTATTTCTTCTTTAACTGCTCCAAAATACAACTCAGGTGCTAAGTGAAGAGGCCAGGGGTGCAGTCCCAGTTTGTTTTTGAGGACCTTGATGTGGAACACGCGTGGCCAGTGGAAAACTGAGATTGCAGTAGTGTTTTCTTGGGGCTGGTGGTTTTCAGGAGGGTTTCAAACTTTCTGTCGCTTTGCAGATGGGCTGTAGGCTTTTCATCAGCCAGATGGGCAGTGCCCCCCTTTCCCTGCATGGAAATGATCCTGGCCCTGCATCTCCAGGAGAGGATCTGGCTCTGCCTGCCAAATTTCTGCATCCAGGGAGAGCAAGGAATTAAAAAAAGAAGGACGTTTTCAGGCAGTAGAACAGGAATGAATTAAATCTATTTAGCTACTGCAGAACACAGGCAGTGATGTTGATACACACGTGTTAAATGATTCATTGACTTCTTGCTGGGATCCCATTGACATTTGCAGCTCTGAAACAATGATTTCTCATAGTGATATTCAGAATGAATTTCCCAGAGCAGCCCAGCCCATTTTTTGGCTTTAATGACATCAATTCAGGAAAAGCTGAACTCTTTATTGTGCTCTGAGAGCCTCATCCAGAGTCCATGGAAGCAGCTCCTCTGCAAGAAAGACCACTGAAAAAACAAAGATATTCCCTTAGTTTCACCTTTTCCTCACTTTTTTTCTATTTGGTCTTGGCCTACAAGTTGTTCAAGTTCTGTTCAGAGGAAGAGAACTGTTTTATAGAACATATGGATGAAGCAGCCTGTGGTAAATCTTACTTTTAATCTCATGGTAATGTGAATCTTCATGGTGGATGAAGACTCTTAAAGTGTTGAATGATGGACACCAATTGTCTGCAGCCTGAGATAAAGGTACTGAAGGAACAGAAGCTTTCCCAGAACTAATTTTTAGTGGAATTAGAGCATTTCTGCGGGGAATTGAAAAAAAAAACCCAAACCCAAGCTATGTTGGCCTTGCAATTGTTGCACCTTCCTGTAGGCCTTTTATACTGTACAGCTCTACAGAAGTGTGAGTAAAGAATTTGTTTATAACCTAAAGTCCCCTTGAAAAACTTGTCTTCCCTCGAGATGGCCATGATAATTTTATTTCACTGCTCCATTCACTCCAGTAGTATCCCATAAAAATTATTCCTGCCTTACCACACTATTTGAACCCACAGTGTTGTATTTTGTTCACAAAAGCAAAATCCTTCCTTCCCTCCAGGGAGGGAGGAGTTGTTACCTGGTGTTCCAGCCAAGATTCCTGAGCACTCAGAAGACGCTGGTGCTGTGGTTGGGTTTGTAAAAAATGTACAGACTGGGCACGTGGAGCTTTGTGCTGGATGCCAGGGCTGAGTGAGGGTGAACTGGGGCAGTGGTGGCCATGCAAGGATGTTGGATTTTGGGTGATGCTGCTGCCAGTTGGGTGCTGCAGCGAGCATCAGAGGTGCTCACAGCTGGCACAACTGCAGCTCACGCCAACACTGTCTTGTGGGGACAGAAAAGAATTGTTTTCATTTGCTTTGGCCTCCCCAAATGCAAAAAAATATTTCATTAATTGTAGTTTAAGCGTTCCGAGCTCTCCCGAGACTTCCAGAATTTGCTTCTTCATCTGAATTCTTTCCCCTTTAAAGCCTCTTTTTCCCCGATAGCATACACATTTTTCAACAGCTAATATTTTCCTTTGCATAGCTATATATACTCCCTCTCCCCACGTGCTAGAGAAACACGTGCCCAAAGTGAAACCACACTCACCATTTCACTCAGAACCCTCTCCACGTGCATCTGCTTCTCATTAGCTTTTCCCTCTGCTGTATACACAGACTTTCCTTTTAGAAGTGTCATTACATTCGTTTGTGGTACAGGATTATTTTTCGCTCGGCTGTGCAGCAGTGAGGTGACCAAACACTTCCCTTGGAATTTCATGTGGGTTTTTGAGGACAGAATTGGGTCATTACCTTTGCAAACAGCAAGTAGACGTGTGTATTCACACATCAAAGGAATCAGCATTTTTAACCCATGTTTTATGCAAATATAGGAGTTAAATTTTCTAAGTATAATGGATGTGGTTTGTACGTGCATTTTCTCAGCGTGCAAAAAGCTTCTCTGTGTGAATACACGTGAGGGAAACAAGTGCAGTGTCTTCACCTGTGTCTGCCTGAGCCCTGCATCTGTCCCCAGATTCCTCTTCACTGAAATTTATGTAAACACCTGCACAACTCTGGTTGAGAAGCATTTCCTCACTCTTACCAGTATTATAATTTTCTGAAATCCCAAATTATTTACCTCTAATGGGAAACAAAATTTCCTGCATAACAGCAATCAGGTCAGGAGGGACCAAGCTGGACTAATAAAATCAGTTTTGTATTTAAGGTTATAGTGTAAATATCAAAATATAGTTACAAGTTATCAATTCTGAGATATAGATTGGAGCGTGCAGGCCTTATTTAAAAAAAAAACCAAAAGAAAAAAGTATTTTATATTTATACCTGTGCATTTTAACATCTAGGCAAGCCTGTAGGAAGTTGTGCTGCCTGAGTAAAGCAAAAAGAGTGGGAGAAGGCAAAAATAAACATTGATTTAAACCTTCATTAAAAATAAAACATGGCAAAAAGCAGTGTCAAAATGCATGATGGTGCTGTGGAATTAAATTCAGTCGTTACTGAATCATCAGCCAACTTCATCATTGTATTGCTACTTGTAAATAAAAGGGGAAAAAATGGAAGAAAACACCTTTAGAATTTTTTTCTTTAAGGTAACTCTTTAGGCTTTTTATTCATACTGATATTTTCCTTAAATCTACTGAATGTACACATCACAATTATTTGAGAGTTTCCCTCAGAATTGTTAACTGGCCAGGAAATAACAGATTCATACCAACAAAATTAAGTTTAAAAATAATATTTAATGTTCACTATATCTTTCTTTAATAAAATAGGTATTTCTTACAAAGAACTGCAGTAAATTTGGGATGAATTTGCCAGTGGTTTCGAGGTGATTTATGATCTCTGCCTTCTGCAGCAAGGTGTTGGATGTGAAGGTCAGCATATAAAAACACAAAGCTGGATTTTTTTCCAGTCCTCTGAAGAGTTAAGCCAAATGAAGTTTTTCTGATCACTGGACAGAACAAAATGTTGAAGCTCAAAGTTAAACTTTAACCTTTACTTACAAAATTTGCCACAATCTATGTTTTGAAACCGTACATGTGAAAGAGCAAGGTTATTTCAAGCTAATTCTTAAGCTGGTTTCAAGAATTTTAATATGTTTAATATATAATATTTCAGTAGGTGGTGCCATAAAAGCATGTACAGTTGTGCTAAGGCAAAATTCAGTTTAGTAAAAAGTAATGACTTATAATTTCAGGAATGGCAACATTCAATCCAAATTTATTGTGCTCATGAAAAAGCAAATCCACAGAGTCAATTTGCAGTGTTTTGAGTGAGTTCTTGATAGGGAAAAACTGCAGAATCTTGTAGGGAACTGGTCATTAGCCTGAAGTTTTATATAAATGTTTCAGAATTTTGCTGACTGTGCTTGGAAGTGCTCGTTTGCTGAGTAAAGTCGTGAGCCCTCAGCAGATTGAGTATTTCCTTTAAAATGTGCTGACTCAGAAGTCTGAAAGGCTTTGAACAAAGAACATTCCTCCTTGCAAAAAATGTGCAGGGAGACCACAGGGTATTTTACACATGGAAATGGAAGAAAATGGTAGGATGGCACTGCTAAAGAAGCAATAAAACTATATTTAAAAGGCAGTGAATGGGCTGAACTTGGGGTTCTCAGAAACCGCAGAAAAAATGATGTGAATGCGGGGCAAATGCAGTACATGGATTTTCTTGGACATATTGTCAAAAGCTTTTGAGTTGACTTCAGCAGGTCCGAGAGTTTGCTGGGTGCTGGGTACCTTTGAAAATAGAACTTCAGATGCAAAACAAATGGTATTTCTATGACCTGACTAATAAGTCAGGAACTTATCCTGAATTTTACTAAATCCAGCCAGCTACGTATCTCCCTACATTTACAGACAGGTGTGTATATATATATATATATGGATAGATACATTCAGAGGTGGTTTTTGGGCTGCAAAACATCCCTCTCATATTGTAGAAGCTGCTTCAGCCTCCTGCTGAGTGAGTGCCTCCATGCTGGAGGGGAAGAGTCTGAGTCAGTGTCTGGAAGGGGTTTCTGAACACAGGAATTTAGGGCCAGCTCCCCAACAAGCACTACTTTGTAGGATTTGTGCATGTGGTCCAAAAAAGCATCAGTGAGAGCACGAAATGGAGGTGTTTAGGGATTTCTGCTCCACACTTTGGCCTTTCAAACTGACCTTTGGGATCTGTGAGGCAAATCTGTGGGGTTTTTGCTTTGAATTTTATTAGTTAACTGCAGGTTACAGCGGAGGTCTCGCTAGTTCACTCCCCCAGTAGGTGGGTGGAGAATGTGCTATTATCTTTCCAGCTCCAGGATGACAAAAACAGGTCCTCCTGCAGATTTCGTCTCATCCTTCTCAGAGGCCAAATCTGCTGGGAAAGATCTGAATCCCATTTTCATGCATGTTTTTGTAGGTCCTCTGGCCACGATAGGCACGCAAGCAGAGCTCCTGTGTGTTCCTGTGTATATTTGGGGGATGGAGGGGAGAGGAAATAATTTATAGGGACTCTGGCAAATAAATGTAAAAGCTGTGCAAGGCCAAGTATCCAGGTGCTGGCTGCCAGGGCAAAGGATGTGGCAGATCAGAGACTTCTTGAAGACTCTTTATTTTTCTTTTGAAGCAATTGTTTTATTACAAAAGATCTATAAGCTTGATTTAAACAAAAAGCCAATTTTGAAATTGCCAGGATGAAAATTAAAAGCTTTTTTTCAATCCAACAGTACTAAGAGAGTCCTTTCCGCAGAAAATTTGAAAATTCTGATGTTGGTCCAACTGAAAAGTATTTTCTTTCTATTTGCTAAGAACTGCCAGTGAATTGAGTATACGTGACAGAGCTCTAAATTTTTAAACAATGGATCAATGCCTGAAACAGAAACAAATTTCGAAGCTAATAAGATTACACAGAAATAAAAATGGCCAAACAGTAAAATTCAGACACAGCTTGAGGCCGTTCCCTCTCCTCCTGTCCCTGTTCCCTGGGAGCAGAGCCTGACCCCCCCGGCTGCCCCCTCCTGTCAGGGACTTGTGCAGAGCCACCAGGGCCCCCCTGAGCCTCCTCTTCTCCAGGCTGAGCCCCTTTCCCAGCTCCCTCAGCCACTCCTGGGGCTCCAGACCCTTCCCAGCTCCGTTTCCTTCCCTGGACACGCTCCAGCCCCTCCATGTCCTTCTTGCAGTGAGGAGCCCAAAACTGGGCACGGCACTCAAGGTGCAGCCTCAGCACATGGGGATGAGAGAAGAAGGATGAGATCCTGGAGAAGCCTCAGAGAAAATTCTTCCTTATGGCTGGTGGAGGATTAATGATGACTGAAGAGACAGAAATCGCTAATGAGTTCTTGTCCTGCTCTCTGCCCTTAAATCCATTCTCTTAGCTTGAAGTAGGAGGAACACCACCTTTGAAGCATATTGAGGCTGGTTCTTGGTGTGGCTGTAACCACAAGTTTCTCTCTGCCAGCGCCCACTGAGGCCGTGCTGGTGTGATGCCAGCATTTTGTCCTTTCTGTAATGTGATCTGCATACGGGCATTTTATTTTTATTACATATGGTGCAGACATATGGGTTTTCTGTCCTAGCAGGAGTACAATCCAAGTTGTAGGAGTGCTAACACCAAATTGCTTGGATTTGCCTGAGCATGTGCCTCTGACTCAGTCCAAACATTGACAGCGACAAAGCTGTAATCGTTTGCAGGCCTCACTTCTGAGCAGAGGAAATCCCACTCTTGTGATTCTGAACTGTGATTCCATTGGACACCAGAGCTCAGGTGGGCACGGCACCTGGTTCTACGGGTCTGCAGCTGGAAAAAGCCTGTACCCATGTGCTGGTTTGACTGGGAGTTGGGAAAAGAGCTGCTCCTTTGCACCGAGAATTCAGCCTGCTGCACACATAGAAGTTCCTTAACAGCTCTTTAATAGATAGACAAATAAATCAATAATTAATCAATAATTAATCAATTAAACAAATAGAGTTTACACCAATAAATTAATTCCTCCTTTCCCAGTGGAAAAAACCCCCCAATTTTATATATTGTTTCCATGCTGCCACTGAAAGCAGAGTGCTGTGTTTTATGTACTAAGTGTAAGGAACAAATCTGATTTTTAGGAATGTTGATACAGCTTGCTTGTGCAGTCCTGTTGTTATCCAAGTGTCTGGTACCTGCTTATGAAATATTTGCATTTTCTAGGCAGGCATTTGAAGCAAAGCCCTGATTTTTAATGATGAAAAGTGGATGATTGATAACTTCTGTGCTCCAATAGCTGCTATAAGTACATGGGATAGCTGGGATTTCATCACAGCTTGGGATCGAAGAGTTGCTGTCATTTTCTGTGTATCTAAACTATGTGAACATCAGTTATTTGGCCTTGCTTCTAACATGAAGAATTATTACACTAAAAATATTGAAATCTAGTAAATTTTGGGAACTGTCTCCAAGTCAGTTTTCACAGGAAGGCATAAACCAACTCATGAAGACCATAACACCTAATTTTGAATAAAACTCTTTTATTTATTACTCTGAGAAATTCTGCTTACAAATAACTGGGGTAATATGTTCATAAGTCACTATTTGCTGATACATCTGTGACTGTGGGCTAGGATTTTAAAAGAAAGATAAGAAACTTTGACTCCTGTTCAGCCAGAGTGGAAGTTAGGCAGCAGGATAGCTTGTTCCCATTGGAAAGCTGAGTGATAATCACCATGTTCAAATGCCTCTGAGTCACTATTTTCACATCCAGTGCTCTGTTATAATAGAAATGAATGTGTCAATATTCTTCCTGGCTCAGCAGGCTTCCTGGAAAATGTGGTTATATTGTCTCCTTTCATTTTCTTGCCCATTGGGTTGTTGATCCAGGTGTTTTCCTTTCTTCTTTTCCTTATGTTTAATTTATGAAAATTAGCTTTAAAAAAGGAAAAGAAAAAAAAGAAGAGGGCGGGCAGCATGAATTTTGCAAAGCTGGATTTCAACTGGGAACTCCAACAAGTGGTATAGAATCAGGGTTGATTTTCCCAGCAGTACGGATGGGGCATGGCCGTGATCTGGAGCTTATTTTATACCACCTCATGTCATTTTGGGAGATGGGGGGAGTGGTCCCTGCCAGGTCGTGTAATGTGGTGAGCAATTGTGTGAATTGTTCACTCCTCCTAAGAGAAAAAAAAGAGAATGTTTTGCATTTAAGAAGTTTGCTACAGTTGGCAGTGTAAATTTTTAAGCTCTAATAGTCCACACAATGAGAAAGATAAAGAACAGAAAGGAAGATTTTCCGTGACTATTTGTTGTGAGTGGTAGAATTGGTAATGTCTAAATGTGACTTTAGAAATCAGAAAAATTGGATTCTATGCACAGAACTCAGGAAATTATTTTTTCCTGATCCCAGAAGGGTCAAGATTCATGTCATTTGACCTTGGCTGTTTATCAAGCAGAGTCAACATCCCAACCAGGAATTCCAGCTCATTTTAGTGTCAAAGGAGAGAATGAGGATATTTTAGGATTTCCTTGACCTATTCTAGATGTTTACTACAGGATGAGATGTGTAGTGGCCTATATTCCATTGACTGGGTGAAGTCAGAGTGAATCAAACTACCTTCCCCTTAAACCTGCCGAGCAGGGCAGGGCATAACATAGAGAGATTGAATAAAAAATAAAATAACATTATTTGCTGAATTTACTGATCTCATCTGGAAGCAAGTTATCTGGAGATGCTGCTGGAGATAGCCAAATATTGTTGCTTCAATATGAACTTGTCAAGCCTTTGATCTTCAGCTGTGTCACCAATAAAATAAGAGTGGTTTTGAAAAGTGACACGCGCTATTGAGAGACTCGAGCCCCCTGTAACGAGTGAGGTTTGACACTGAAGCAGAGTTCAGGGTGCCTGCAGAGGGTGATCAGGATGCTGAGCCATGCAGGACCAGGGAAGGAGTTAAAAAGTGCTGTCGTTTTGTATAATTGCCACGCCCACTAATTCTGGCTAAAGGGCAGCAACTCTGAAGTTAAAACCAGTTTATTTTCAGGGAAGAAAGCCTTAGTACACCAACGTGTGCTGCAGTGTCTTTGCATGGATATTGGTTTTAAACATGTACATAAACTCTGTTTTCAGGAGAGCATTATGGACACCCCTGTAATGCCCTCATTCATTGATTTTGTTTCACCTCAGTTTATTAGTGAGCTGGGACATAGCAGAACATAGGGGAATGAAAACAGTACTGACCGAGCAGTAATTTGGTATTTGTTGTTCTCTTTAAATTGCTTTTATTGCATACCTCTGGACTCCTATTTTCTCCTTTTAAGTAAGTGTCTTTTTTAGAGGAAGAGCAGTAAACTTGGGGTTTTTCCACTTATGCTTTAAAGCTCTCTGTGTTTAATAAGAAATGGTCATTAATTCTTCTCTGACTAACACTGTGGTCCCTTGACTTCCTGTAAAGCACAAAAAAAACCCCTCAGGCCAAATTGTAAAGTATTTAATTTCATCGGAGACATCATTTTACTGTTACTCAGGGCAAGGTTTAGTCTGTTGAAAGAGCAAACCTCTGGTTTTTTGGTGTCTGCTTGACTGCCCTGGTTTCAAAGCCATGATTGTAGTTCTTGTGAGAGCTGAGTTGAGTCGCTCATGTCAGGGACTGAAGTCACACAGAGTTTTCTCACTTTTAACCCTTTCCAAGGGAGGCAACACTAACTTGGGATAGTTATGAAGCAGTTGTTACCGAGCAGAATATTCTACTACTCACTATTCTCTGCAGTACTGCTGATACCAGAGAAGGAGCTGAGGGAAAGCCACAGGTTTTTAAAGTGTTGCTGACCTTTGATGTTCCAGTAAACTCAGAGGGATCTTTCCATCTGAACTGCCACCTATATGTTAAGCTAGGCTGTGAATTGTAATTACCTTAAGTTTACTAATTAAATAGTTCTTAAGTTGCTCCTTCCTTGCTTAGAGCTGATGTGTTCCTCTGATGAGCACGTGTACACAAGGAAAGAGACAAGAAATAAAATCTGTACACACTTGTAAAAAAACAAAGCAAAACAAACTAAACCAAACCAACCCAAATAAAAGGATAATGTACTTTAAATGAAGCATTAGGACGTAATCTTTACTCTGACGAAGTTTCATCAGACTGTTTCTTAAATGGCAAGCCCTCTTAGCTAATGAACAGGTCATTGCATAGACAGTTGCTTAGAGTATTTCTATCTTGTGTTCCTGGGTCATTTCCAAAGGAAGTGGATGTTTACAGTCTGGCATGAAAGGAGGATTGTTGTCACTTTTAACCCTTTTCTCTATAATAGTGTTGTTTTATTGTATGAACAGAGGAGGTAAAATGTAAGTTGGAAAATTCTTGCTTATGGGCTCTTCTTTTTGTTTCTCATATAACTTCTGTTCCCTTTATCTTCCAAATCTCTCAACTTCTTTTTCAACCATACACATCAGCCTGTCAGCTCGGGACAAAATGAAAATCGTGGTTGGTTGCCAGGTCTCACCCACGCTCACCCATCCCACTGGGCTGTGAGCATCTCCCCAGGGTGGCACCTTCCACTGAGGGCCAGCTCTGTTGCAAGCCCTATAAACTCCTGTTCCCCAGTCCCAGCAGATCCCCACGGATCCCCACAGACTCGAGTGTTTCCTGCTTGTCCCTGTGTGTGAGCATACCCCAAAGTCACACTGGTGCAACTGAAACCAGATTTTCTCTGGTATCTCCCAAGAAAGCTCCCACTCTGAAATCAACAGCAAGTCCCTTTCGTGAAAGATTTTTGCCTTAATAAGGAAAAACAACCCAAGAGCTAATTCAGTTCTTGCAAATGCTGTTAAATCGAGAAAATAATGGGGAAAACAACTTGTGAGTCTGGCACAAGACAACACAATTGTGTCCCTTCAGGTAGCTTCAGGTTGCTGTGTCTGTCCCTGTCTAGCAGGAAACTCTGCTGACCATTTGCTTCTCAGCATCCTTCTTGCAGGCTTTGGCTTGTTCTGTGGCTGCAGACTGAAACATTTACATTTTTTTAATTGGTTAATTTGTTCTCTGGAGCTTGCAGGCATCACGTGAAGCAGATGAGCAACAGTGGAGTCATGGCCTCACAGCCCTCACCAGTGCTGGGGCTGCTCATGTTGCAGCTCTGTCATGGGCCACTTCCAAACCCTGGTGCTGCTGTTCATCTCCTAAAATCTCCTGATTTTAGGGAAAATGTTAGAGCCCTGCAAGATGCAAAGTTAAACAAAACCAATTGCATTACCTACAAGAGATTGATGATTTCCAAGTGGTTATATCTATGTATAAATAATTAAAACCATGCCAGATCATTTGCAGACTCCTCTACAATTGGAGAAAACCTTTTTTTCATGGATATTAGAGGTAGAGAATACTTTTTCAATCAAAAACTACTTTTTTTGCCCTTCCCCCTTCTTGTCTACATTAATGAGATATTTCTGTAAATATTGACACAAAATAAAAGACATTATTAACATTTGTTTTTACCCACATAAATCTATCTTACTGTTTTCCCTGAAATGAACATCTTCTTCAATTATTCCCGAGAACCAAATACACTTGACATAAAAAATCATTAAGTGTGACGCAGACTATGCATTAACAGAAAATGTTAAAAGAAGCATTTGGCACCCAACTCAGAATAATCAAAGGACTGGTGAGAGAGAGACTCTTTCTTGCCCCAAAGAACAGCAATGACCAATGTGAAACCCCAGCTTCTACACTGAAATATTTAATTTTAATTTAACTTAAGGACTTGTGCTTTGGAGGTCACTCACTTTCAATTCACTCTGCATTTCCTAGCTATAGATTAAAAGCACAACTGAGCTGTTTGCTTCCCTTGAAGGATCCTGTGAAGGCAGATGAAAAAAGTATAATTAAAAAGCTGAAGGAGGACTCATTCTTGAAGGCATCATTAATTAATTCATCACCTAGGTTTGACTTGTGACAATTTGAAAATACAAAATGAAAGCAATTTGTGTAGTCTGGGAAAGGCATTTAACAATTTGATCACACTGAAATAAGGAATATCTCTTTTATGCACTTCCTTTCTTTTCACTGGAACAGTTCGGAAGGGTGATGGAAGATTTTGCAATGTTTATTTTACGATAATCGTTTCCACTCAGAGGTTCCCAGTTGATAGGAAATATTTATTAGCTATGAGGCATTTTGTGCAGAGACAAAGGAAAAAACCCCCCAACTTACAAACCTCATTTATAACCTTATATTTTGAGAGTAAAATGTATTTATCTCTCCAGTGGATACCCATATTTCAGGACAGTGGCAGCCACAGGCATTGGAGGTGGGAGCAGCTTCAGGTGCATGTGTCTCACCAGCCAGCACTGATAAGTTTTGGGTTCTTCTTTCATCTCCTCTGCAGCCCCAGATGAATCCATGACCTCCCACAATCTGCAGATGGAAAGGACAACTGGCTTGAGGAACTCTGCCTGATGAACAACAGTTTTGGCACCTCTGCTGAGAGAACTCACCATTTCCCTCCAGCCCATCCTCTCAATTAAAGAAGCTTAGCAAGAGCTTAAAAAATATCTGAGCTCTGTTTTTCAGGTGGAGCCAGGCTCAGGAAGCCAAGGTTTAGGCAGATGAAAAGATCTCTAAGTAACTCAGCAGAGTCTACTCTGCATTCAGCAGCCAAGAAGCTCAGGAATCACAAATGTGTGCTCATACTTTGAACATCTGCAGTGGCTGGGAACTTTACAGGGGTTGAGTTTGCAAGAATAGTTTGCATTTTTGTTTTCTAGCCTGATTGCTGATCAAACTGGGTTGTTGTCTGCCTTGTTGCTTCCGGCAATGAAAATTTTAAACAGATCCAAAAGGAAGATGAGCAGCTCTCCGACTGTGACAGGCTTGAGCCAAAGCTCAGGAAAATAAATGCAAAGTGCTTCATTAGCAGCAACAGGCTTTAGATCTGACCCACTGTCTACTTATTCAATTATGCGGTGTGGTTAGGAGAAAAATTGCTTCCTGACCTCCCTTGTAGATAAAATTTAAGCATGAGGGTTTAGTCTCCCATTTTACCATAGTTTGCATAGCTTGCATTAGTTTTTATTATTGCTTTCCAACCATTCCAATCCAGCTCTTCAAAAACCCTTTAATAGTAGTGTCCCTGAACCAGGGGCTTCCAGGTTATGCAGTGGACAAAATAATCTTAATTTCAGGGGCAGGTAGAATATATGTGCCAGGTGCTTTTTTGTTCTCAGTCAAATAAAAAAAAGGAAGAACACTTATAATTATTCTGTTGTTCTACATAGTTCAAAATTGGAAAAAACAAAATGTTTCTAACAAATTCACTTGCCTGAATTTATATGGTTGAAATTCAGACTATGAGGTTTAACTTGTGTGGTTAAGGAAGCCACGTGACAGTGTTACATGACATTGCATGTGAGAATGTACAGGATTTTTAAGTGATGTCATTGACAGTCAATTTACAGAAAAGAAATCTCTGGCAACACTAAACAAACAAAACACAAAAGAAGTATGTGGGATGTGTACGTGATCATGCAAATCTTACATCTTAAAACACTCAGTTTAGGGGATTTTCCTGTTGCTCATTTGCCTACAGCCAGTTCAAGTTCTTTTTTCAAATACAGTCTCCTCATGGAAGTTGCACATATGATCAACATCTCTTTTGATCAATTCCATTACAATAATTCTGTGTATAAATGGATTCTTAATTTCTCCCCTTTTTAAACCTCTTTGCATAGATTTTAGAGCATTGTGAGAGTTTTTAAATAGACATATGAGAGGAAATCTTATCTTTAGCTATGGACCACCTGGCATTAACTTTCTGGCTTTCAGTCTGGTCCATCAGGCTGTAGAAAAGACAGATCAGTGTAAGAATAAATATTTCAAAGATGAGATGACAGTGATGGATTTGGGTGCCCCTGTCCATCCCTCTCCCACAGGCCCATCAACTGCTGATTGCTTTTTCCAAAGCAGAGAGAAGACAGTGCAGTGCTCACAAGGATGAGCTAGAGATGGGCACAAGGATGTGCCTGAAGATGGCTGGAGAGCTGAGGAAGATCTGGGAAGGGAGGTCTCTTGAAGGGTTATCATCTGCTGCAGCCACCAGCTTGTCCTGGTCCCTGCCAGCCCTGTGACTGTACAAAGCAATCAGGAACGATGTGGAGGAGGAAAGTGGACAGGCAGAAGTTTTTCCCCACTTCAGCTCATCTTTATTTTTCACTGATAGCTCTGGAAAAATAATTTCTGGCCCACATACAGCATGAACCACAGAGGTATTATCTGTAACATGTCCCCAGTCAGGCCTGGGGCACTGATGACAGTTCCTTGGCACCACAGGAGACCCCACAGAAACTTGCACTGGCAGCTCATGTTTTGTGTTACTACCATCCTTGGTTTCCCATGGTTTGCAAGTCGCTTTTAAAGTTTGCTTTTAAAAACTCTCAGCAGAGCATTGCTGTGCTGTGCTGTAGAACATCTCATCTGTCTTATTCTGGAAGAATTTAAGAGCTCAATCAGCCACCACTACGTATAATTTCTAATTTCCCTAAAATACGTGAATACCAATTAAACTTTTCTTGTTAGTGGGTTCATCTTCAAAGAGAACAAAAGAATTCTGCCTGTTTCCCTCTGGACTATCTCACCATGGGTTTTACTCTCTCCCTATATTCACATTGCTTCACACTCTTATGGGAAGCTTTTCCAAGGCAGCATGGTTCACTACTTAGCACTACTTTCAGATAAAGTATGTTAGCAAAATAATAAAATTAATAATAATATAGTAGTAGTAGTAGTAGTAATAATAATAATAATAATAGCTTAGGAAGTAAAATAGAGATCTAGCTTTGAAAATATTTGCCTTCCCTTAGAGATATGAGTGAAATCAGACTTTTGTGTGCAGCTCATAGAAGTGACTCAAAAAATGGAGTGGATAAATCTGGTGACCAAAGTAGCAGCAAAAGAATAGAACTGTAAATAATTTTAAGAACAAACAATAAATCAGATTAATTTAGGGCATGTGTATTTTTCACACTTAAGTACACTGAGTACATTATGAAAGTTAAAAAATCTTGGGCCTAATTCTTGTCAAAATGAGACCTTATTAAGCAATTTTAGTGGGGTAAAAGATTCTTAAACTGGAAATGAATTATGATTATGTCTATCTTCTACTTGACCTGAAGTGTACATTGAGAGCTAGGTATGTATGTGACAAAATACTGTGAAATAAAGTACATTTCAGATAGTCTTTGCTAATTTTAAATAACATTGCAGAGAACTCATTGTTACTTTGGCCTGAGGCATTTGAAAAACCTGTCAGGAACAAATCTATAGCAAACTCAAATGTGTATTGGCAGCCTCGTTTTCAGTAAGTTTAAAAATGTCAGATGTTTCTCCAGAACAGGTGGCACTAAAAAAAAATTGGTTATGGAAAATGAATCCTGCTTACAAGGCAAATATCCACTTTCACAGATTTGGAATAAAAACCACTGCACAGCTGATCTCTGAACTAGCAGTGCTTTTTAATGTGTTTTCCTTAAAATTGCTTTGAGAAGCTCATGGCTAAATCTTCCCCTGTTACTGTTTGGTTTTAGGTTTCTTTTATTCCTTAGTTCAGTGTAGTGAAGCTCAGCAAGTGAGACCTGAGCCACTGAAGAGTCTTTCTGTACGATCTTGGCACTTGGGCCAGTGATGGGAACGCTCGACTGCTGCTGTTACCCCATAAATCACAAAGGAGTTACTGTGGCTTCAGTCTGGAACAAACACGGCCAGGATGGGGTCTGCAGTCATGCAGCACTCACAACAAATTATTTACTCGGTGGTTCCCATCACAGATCTCCCCCGGGCTTGTTCTTCCCATTATTTTGTGTCAGTAGCATATGAACAGTAAAGGACTGATCACTGAGGTTTATTCAACCCCTCCTCCAGCAACAATGGTTTTCTTTTAAACTGAATAAGGTGAATCATGTCTTCAGATTTCATCACTGTTTTATGTTTAGTGGCAATTTACCATCATGGCACTGGGCTGTTAAGGTCAGAGAAGTGGTGTGTCCCCAGCATGCCTCCGCCGATGGCACAGCTCCCCTGATATTATGTTCTCCAGGCTGTTTAGCACAAAATGTACTTCAGAGGACACAGGTGAATAAAATAGAAATAAGCACATAAATACAATAAATGAGAAAACCATTAACTGTTTTTCCATTTTTTGGTACTGCTATGGAATATTTGAGTTGTATTTCCTTAGCTGATCCTCTCAGAGCAAGGCACAGCTGCCCAGCCAAGATGAGCCTGCCTTTATATGAGTGAAAAAATTACAAAAGATTTACAAGAGTCCTTAGTATATTAATTCCTGAAAAACTGGCCACACATTTCCCTGGCAAAACAGGCCTGTTTTATCTTTCCAACCCAGAATCCTTCACTCCCTTGGCATCTGGGGGATATTGCTGCTGGTACAAACAAGCCATCGTGGTATCAGAACTGACTGGGATTTTTCCTAGCATCCCAACATTTCCCTTATGAATCAGAGGTGCCTTTCAGAAGCCAAGTGGCCAGGAATTAAGAGAGGGTAACTAACAGAACAGTTTCTCTATCTCATCCCCACATTTCTGATGTGAACACTACTTAGTACTGGAGCATGTGCCTCACACAGACCACCACATATTAACTTATGATATATGTAGTTAATTTTGCTGCATGAAGCAGGAGGACTTCTAGATGTTTAGATATTTAAATATCTGTTCTCTTCTCTCTTTCTTACCTGCAAAAAAAATTCTTCAGCTCATTCAGCCTTATTCACTTGTCACAGTAATTAGAGAGTGGCTCAGAGTCACAAACAAAGCGTATTCCTCGTGCTCTGCCTGTTCCACTTCCACACAGCTGGCAAGGACTCTTGCTAATTGAAACAGAACCATGTAGGCTGTTTGGCACCTTCCTTTCCTTCCTTCCTCTGTGTCCTCTGAGGGGGATATGACATCTGGGGTGTGGGCTCTGTGTCACTGCTGGCACTGGGCTACAACCTACAGGCTTTAACCTTTATCAGGTGCCGTGCTTGAGGTTCAGAACAATAAAAAATAGGGTCACTGGGGAAGGGTGCATGTAATAGACTGCAAAACACCCACCGTGGGCAAAGCTCAGGAAATGCCTGACCTTAAAAATGTCCTTCTCGGTTTCATGTAAAGAAAGTGAGAAAAAAAATAGTCATTCTCTCCCAGGAATTAAAAGCAAGATTATTAAATTTAAGAGTAGATTGAGTTCTTTCCTTGCATTCAGTTGCCTTTGTTGAGCGGTGATATATTCTGGTTCCTAGCAGCACACGACTGTTTACGCTGGTTACTAAAGGAATAAATTGTTCTGAGGATGCAGATGTCCAAGCAGTTAACATTACAGCCTCCAGCTACTGCCAAGGAAGTAGGAAAACCTGAGTTACTCTCCTGCAGAACTACTTTGTTAAGCTCTATTTCTAACTTATGTCATCCTTAGCTCTCTCCCTTTACGCAACATCCCTGGGTGATGTTGGTGGGTACAGAGCCCCGTGCCCAGAGGTCACAGCTGGTGACAGAGATTTTGTGAGTGTAGGGTGTGAGCAGAAGTGATGGTGCCTGTAGAGGCCACCATTTTTATTTGCCCACCTTCGACACCCTAAAACCAGCCAGATTTTAAGTCTAGGTCTGCCTGAGCACCCAGAGCAGCATTTCTATTGAAAATCCCTAGTGGTCACATAAAAATATGTGTAAAATTACATCTCATGAAGATCACCTCTCCATTCCAATGCTTTATTGATAGGCTTCTGGCTCAATAATGATATATATGTTAAAATTGCTAATATCTGTGTTTCTGTGCCTTTCAAACTTTTCCAGTGAATAATTTTGTTGTTGTTGTTGTTTATAGAAGTAGGCATGCTGTGAAGAAACATACCAAAAAAACATTCCAGCTGACTTCAGAGGATATTTCACTGACTTCTTAGGAAGTTTGGAGGAATAAGAGTTGAAAAGAGATGCAATATATTGACATTATCTAGATTTTTCCCGTGTTAATTCATCTGGCTAAGAACCCTAGAACCATCAGGTGTTGCTAATTAAAGACCATCTGCTCTAATTTTTCTAATTCTTCCATTTAACACTTGCAAGGAGTTTGCAGGAACTTTCATATTTTTATCTTATATATGTGTTTTATATATATATATAAAGGTATTTTAGCTGAAGTTTTGTCTGGTACAAAATACTGGAAAGGCAGGAAATTTAAAGTTGAGTCTAAAATTAATACAAACAATCAGAAAGTTAAAACAGGTTTGGGTCTCTGTGAAATCTATGCACTGTTAGGAATGAGGTATGAAAGGAGATTTGATTCTTCCCATTTTTTGTACCATCAGAACCAGAAATTGCCTTGGTGTAACGCTGGCAATGAAACAGGAAGATGGGATGAAAAACATTAAAAATGCAAAAATTGAGACTCTTGAATGGAGATCAGGACAGGGAGAGAGAGCTGAGTGTCCTCAGTGCCCTCCCTGCTGTGGTGGGCTCCTGACCTGCTTTCCTTTCCTGTGGAAAACGGATGTGACTGTGCCACTTTTTGGATTCCCCTTTTCTCCAGGGCTCCTCAGAAGATCAGGAGGGAAGAAGGCAAGGCTCCAGTGTGCCCAGCTGAGCATTTGACCACCAGCTCAAGCACCCATCTGCATTCTATCTGTCACCATCTATGACTCCTGACAATCTGAACTCAGCAGCTCCGATTTAGGAGTCCAGATATTCACCTGGAGAGCTGGAAATCTTTCACAAGAGATCTTTGCTGAGTGTAGAGAGACAACTTCTTTTCTATCTAAGCAAAAGATGCTAATTCTTGGCACTCCTATGTTTTTTTTAAATTAAGGCCACCATTTTAATAGCAGGGAGTGTCTACTTGATCTCAGATGTAGCCATTGAGGTGCCCAGGCCCAGTGACAAGACACATAAAAAGCTTGTCCTACCTGAAAACCACTTTTGGGGTAAAAGTCAAAAGGAAATATTGACTGAATTGACTCGAGAGTTTTGTCTGCCCTCACTAATAGCAATAACCTGTGGGAGAAGGAAAACTCCTCAGACAACTCCAGAGGCTCCACGTCTGGCCTACTGAACATCTTAATCCCCCTCTGGCGTTGATAGCCCACAACTTCCACAAAACTTTTTCTCTAAGTTCATGGATACTTCCCTCCATTCCAATTTCAGAAGATTGAGCTGTTTTGGTTGCAAATAACTTTGCTGCTACTCGCAGGACCAAGTAATTGCTGAAGACAACGATTTACAAGACTGCTTGTAAAAACTGGGTGGTGGTGTTTCCAGATGCCTGCTCACACAGACTGTGCATCCTTTCTGCAACCAGACGGGAGGCATCCAGTGTAGCCCTTCCAATTTGGGCTGGGACAGCTGCAAACAGCTGTGTGCTTTATCACTTTTTGCCTGAATTCTGTAGATGAACCTCCCAGGTCTGTAGGGAAGACTAGGCCAGTAATTGTTATTTCAGTGGCACTTTGTCCATCTCAAAACTAGAAAAAGCATAGATCCTTTGAGAAAATGGAGGCTGCCTGCCATACTAGCTGGTTTTGCTGGCTTGGATTGAAATGCTCATTCTCCCTTCTGTTCCTGCTCTAGGTCAAGGGCTTCTTTAGCACTAGGGTCATCACTTATTGATGTGCAATGAAGGTTGAGATGAGGTATTAGGAGCAAATTTTTTACTGTGATGTTGAGTTCCTGGCACAGGGTGCCCAGAGAAGCTGTGGCTGCCCCTGGATCCCTGGAAGTGTCCAAGGCCAGGTTGGGTGGGGCCTGGAGCAAGGTGGGATAGTGAAAAGTATCTCTGCCCATGGCTTTGGTTACAATGCCAGCTCAACTCACTGACTTCAGCTCAAACCAGCCATTTTCTTGTCTTTTATTGCTTTGGAGGTAGAATTACTCCATCCAGACCACATGCTGAGAGAACTAATTTCCAAGGGCCTCTTCTGCTGTGAACAGCTGAAATATGAAGATCCAAGGCTTCAGGCCAGGTTTTGATTTCTGTTGAGCTGGCATGAATGGAACCACTCCAGTTTTAATGAGCAAAACTGAAGCTGGGGAATACTTGGGCCTCCTCAGAGCAAGTTTCTGAGAGTCATACTGGAAAACAAAGGTCTGTCACTCAGCTCCCTATTACCTTTCTGGGTTTGAATGGCTTAGACAGTGTTTTGAAAACTTGTCATTTCTGAAATCACAAAAAAAGAGGGGGTTATTTCTAGACTTTGCAAATATAGTGGAGGTTTACTGCAGTGAAAAATAAAAAGCTTTATGGTATAACAGCTCCACTTGAAGTGCTCAGAGTAATGATGGGCATGATAAATCACACTTTTTAGGGAAATAACATTACCTCATGCGCTAAATTTAATTAAAAGCAGCAATCCTGCTGTATATCTTGCTTGAGGAAATGAGAAGGACACTGGCTAACTTTCACCACCAATTTTTGTCATACCTTCTGATGTAGACAGTTGGTCTTGAGTTCATCATCATAAGGTAGCAGGCTGAGATTTGGGGGTGTCCCAAAAGGGATATCAGCCCATAACTTCATGGCATAATGTATGGGCTGTTGAGGAAGCTGACAGAATGGAGCTTGGATTTTTCACAGGTCATTTCCCCTTAGGGGAAGGATTTTGGAGCTGTGACTGTTATTTCACAACCTTTTTTCCTGGTCATGCTCAACACAGAGCTCATTTTTTGGGGGGGTGGTTCAATGGTTGGCAGAGTATATCTTGGAGCAAATGCTGTTTCCAAAGTGGAGGTCATGATCTTGGAAGTGCAAGTGGAAATGGGGTCATGGGAAAAGCTGAGAATTGCTGGAATGTGGTGAAAGCAAAGTAATCTATACATGTTTATGTTGACAGCAGCCACAAAATGGTTCCTTGAGGAATTCAGATGGAGCTATCACAGGGAGTAATGATGGGAAAGGTAGAACTGACATAAATAGTTCAAGGTTTGGGCTTGCTGTGCTTAAGAAAACTTTAGGTAACTCAGCTCTCTTAATCTAAACCATGGGCTGTGATACACTTTTAATTACAGAAATCAGGCTTTGTGGGGAAGTTTTCTTTAAGTGCACATGTAGTATCACTGCTTCCTGGCAAAGAAGAAACTTCCTCCCCTGATAGTGAGAAAAACTTCACATGCCAAGTGCCACAGTCACCAAAGAAAATTTTCATCTTCATTTTTTAGTGAATACTTCCATATATGCATATATTTGCTTAATTTTTCAGTAAAGGGCTCTTCCTGCCCTCAAAGGTGGGAAGACTAAAACTAGAGGGGTGCTGGTTTTCAGAGGAGAAATTGTGGGTTTGCCTGCTATGTACAAATCCTTAGACCAGCAGAACTGTTTTTCAATGAGCAGATTTTGCACATTAGGAGTTTACAGCACTACAAAGCTGTGTCTGAGTTCCTGCAGGATGTAGATGGCTGAACTATGTGATTGCCTCGAATAATTTGGGCTCAGTTTAATGTTCTCTTTCCCACATATGGCAGTTTGTTCAGACCACTGAGTAATAGGCTCCCTGTTCAATAGAATTTCAATAGATATTATAATTGAACATTACTGAATAGTAATCAGTTAATATATAAAATAAGAATTTCAGATGCAGAATACAGTCCCGAAAACAAGCCCAAGCTTGTTGAGTGTGTGAGTCCTTTTGCGGTGCCTTTTGTGAGGTGAAATTATTGTATGATTCAGTGAAAAAGACTGGCATTTGTCATTAAAATTATAAAACAAATTTCTAATAAAATGGCAAAGTCTCACAGAAAATAAAATTCAGTCCTTAGTTTTGCTATTTTAAAAATGTCTTTGTTTTACTTTTGATGGTAGTAGGCATCTAACATTAAAAAATCCTTTTCTCTTGTATTTCCATTTGACATAATAATGTCCACAACAGACAAAAAGATCCCATATTTCCTCTGTAAAACATTTATAAAAATTCTGGTGTGCCGGACTGAAAAACCATCAGGAAGTCAAAAGTGCCTGCCTTAATCAAGTTACCTTGTGCTTTGTGGAACTGGCAAATACACACAGGGCACTGTGTAAGCTGTAACCTTTTCTGCAGATTCAGCTATGAAAACCCAAAGGGGAATTAAGCAACTGAAACCTAAATCTAACACCCACAAGCCCCAGGAAGTCACATAAGTGAAGTAAGTATCAGACTGACTTTCACAGATAACATTGCCCTTGCCAAGGCAGGGGCTGTATTTCAATTTTAAACTGGCCAGCATGTGCAGTGGGCTGGAAAACAAGTAAAAATATCATAATATAAGCAAAATGTAAATTCTGAACTCTGGTACCAGCCCTAGGAGGAAACTCAGCCAGTGCTGTCAAGAGTTGTAGCAATGGATTTCCATAAATGAGGATTTCTGGCCTGTGGATGTGCCATCTTCCTATCTCACACTGCCCAGGCACTGAAATTCACCAGTCCTTGCACTGAATGAATATCAGGTAAGGCGATCATTTCCACCAGTATAACACTGCTCATGCCTGTATTAAAGACAGAAAATATTTGCCTTCTCTGTTCCTTTTCCATGCATCAGTCAGTAGGACAAGGGAAGAAGCGGCTACCATTCCTCAGGAAGATCAAACATTGCTTCTTGCTGTTTCCAAAAATGTCCTATGTCAAAAGAGACAGGATTTTCTCTCCCTCACAAAGCCCCAATACTCATTCCAGAATTTGCACTGTCTGTGGATACCTGGTCCTGCCTTGGCTTATATCCTGACTGTACCAAACCAAGCAAGGCCGTGCTCAGCAAGGTGAAAGCCAACAATGACATTTGTATCTTAAAACAATAGCAATGTGACTGTTCCTGCCTGATGCTCATAGCTCAGTGAGGATGACAGGAGAGGTGACATTTTCAAAGTATTTCCAGCTATGGAGACCCATTCTGTGGGATAGAAACAGGCTGCTGTCTGCCCTGCATGAACTGAGGTGGTCAGCGAGTCCACAGGGCCTGACATCTGCACCAAAGTCAAGAAGCAGCGTCCACACAGTCCCAGATCAAACAATACACTTAAACCCAGGCACAACTTAATTGTAATAAAACCAGCTAAACATAGAGGACCGGGCCTAGCTGGAGGCTTGTCACTGGTGGTGGCCCCCAAGGTTCAGTACTGGGCCCTGCTGGCTGAAGGGGCAAATGCCTCCTCAGAAGTTCACTGAGGGCACAAATCTGGGAGCAGTGGCTGACATCTCTGAGCACACCTCTGAGCTGACACCTCTGGGAGCTGGGCAGCGCCTCAGAGGGACCTGGACAGGCTGCAGAGATGGGCAGAGAGGAACGGTCTGAAGTTCAACAAAGGCAAATGCAGAGTCCTGCATATGGGCAAGAACAACCCCATGCACCAGCACAGGCTGGGGACAACCTGCTGGAGCATCTCTGTGGAGAAGGACCTGGGGGCCCTGAGGGACAGTGAGCTGTCCATGAGCCAGCAGTGCCCTGAGGGCGATGGAGGACAACAGGATCCTGGGGTGTGTTGGAATTTTAATCTCTCAGAGCTGACAAGCACTGATCCTCAAAAATACACTGCATTTCACTTACCACAACCCTAATGCCTCCATCTTGTTACCTGTATATATATTACTATATCCCAAAACCTATAATTCTATANGAGCTCCTCAGCATAGGAGGGACATGGAGCTGCTGGAGCGGGGCCAGCGGAGGCTGCGGGGCTGAGGAAGGGCCTGAGGCATCTCCGTGCCCGGGAAAGGCTGAGGGAGCTGGGGCTGCTCAGCCTGGAGAGGAGCCCCAGCCCAGAGCGGCCCTCAGCCCCGGGGGTCCCTGGCTGCAGGGAGGCTCCGAGCAGGGCCCAGGCTCTGCTCCAGGGGCCCAGCAGTGGCACCAGAGGGACGGGCAGGGACTGATCCAAGGAATTCCCCCTCCACAGGAGGCAGAACTTCTGCCCTGGGCAGCGACCGAGCCCTGAACAGAGAGCAGAGAGGTTGTGAAGTCCCCTCCCTGGGGATATTCCAGACCCCTCTGGACACAATCCTGTGCCCTGTGCTCTGGGATGGCCCTGCCTGAGCAGGGAGGTGGCACCAGTGACCCACTGTGGTCCCTTCCAGCCCGACCCATCCTGGAATTCTGTGACTTCACCACGTGGAGAAGGAAGTCCTGCAGGCAGGTAACAGGAGATCTCTCCACTTTGCTTCTTGGATGCAAGCCCACATAACCATGACATGTATTCTCGGAAAACTCACATTTAAAGGGCAGAAAGTATCTGAATGCTTTTTTCTTCCTGAAATATGTGCCCCCTTTCTTTATTAGTGAGTATTTTAAGTCTTATCTCTGTACTTTGCTGACTTTGACCTTTCGGTGAGTGATTACATAATTAGTCTTTGAACTCGTATATCACTTCACAGCTTCTCACTTTCCCACAAAGGCTGTGGTACTCTGTGGTATTTCCACCTCTTCCTACTTTTGTATGCACATTTGTGCCTCCTCAATACACAATGAATTCAGCCAACACAAACTTACTTTATACCAGCTGATTAGGCTTTAGGTTGAGGCTGAGGAAGTACTTTGATGCAAAGTCCTGATTTCCATCATTTTTCAAATATTTTATGGGAAAAAAAATTCTTTGTTGGTTTTCCAGTTATGCTTTGTGAAACAAAGGAGAATAGTTTAAACTTGTAAGGTATTCCATTTAAAGCATGTTTCTTCTTGTTGAATAGAGTACTAAATAATTCACTCTTAGCTTAATTGACTTCAGACTGGATATCATGACTAAGAACAAAAACCTGGCTACTTTATCCAGGCTTTTTCTGGAAAAGATTTCAGAAGAGATTGTTGAGAATCTTTGTGAAAGAAGGTGTATTATACACAGAAACTATTTCTTCATGATTTTTATGGAAAATACAAGGGTAGCAGAAGCGTACTGAGACAGAAGCTCAGAATCTTGAGCACCCAAAAAGGTCTAACATAGGTATCTGCAAAACAAATCATGCTGTACAAAAGGCATGCGAGAAAATAACCTCCCCTCTCTTCTGCAACTCATATTTATCTCTTAGATCAAGAACATGGAGCTACAACCCTTCTCAAAAAGGTTTGAGAGGTCATATGGCAACAGGCAAAGAAAAAGAGAATTGGTTGAACAGTGCATTATTCACAGGATGCCCACATCAGGAAAGGTTTTAAAAATTGCTATTCAGGAAAATTTTAACCATATGTACATAGTTGAAAGGGGCCACATGAAAAAGGGAAGTTAACGAGGGTTTTTTTAAGTGTTTTCAGATCTTGCCTAATCATAGACTCTGCAGGACAGGGGTTGTTGTTGTCTTGTCACTTTGCAGCTCTCCTGTCTGCATGCCCTAACAGAGCAACATCCTTTAGAGATCACACAGAAGAGTTGGTTTGCTTTTCTAGGACAAGAGAAGAATTCAACATTCAGTTGAATTTCAGACTTAAAACCATCTGTGGGGTACATTTTATTTTAGTGGAGGAGGGGCAAGATGGATGATTACAATGTCATATAAAGTACTACAAATACTGACAACATACCAAAGATGGATGACACGATAATCACAGCTGGGACATTTTGCACCAGGAACTGTTTTCTACAAGTATCTCATACCATGCTACCTTTGGAAATATCTATTTAGGCCCAGCAGGAGTGATGTGAGTGGGTAAAAAGAAAGGGAAATAAGGCTTGCTCTTCACAAGGAGGAATGTACTCCTTGAATGAAGTTTCTCTGCAGTGAATTCTGACTGGATCAGTGCACATGGTGTGGTTCTGAATCTGCTCTGTGACAACACCCAAATAATAAGGAAAGAAGAGGAAAATGATGTGAAGCTGGGATTTGCTGCTGACTCTCATGAGGGACAAGAGACCCGGCAGAGGCCAGTCTAGATAGATTTTAGCATTAAACAATGATTAATGGGATGAAATGCAACAAGTTCAAATGCCAGATTCTGCACTAGGGCAGAGTAATGAAGAGAGGCACAAGTACAAATCGGGACAGGAATGGCTGGAGGGTAAGAAATTGGTGAAAGTGTTGAAAGAAATGTCCTGAGAGTGGAGGCTGAGGCCTCTGGGCTTGTCTGGTTTGAAGAAAAGGAGGCTGAGGGGTGACTTCATTGCTTTCTACAGCTTCTTGAGAAGGGAATTAGAGAGGGAGGTGTTGAGCTCACCTTGGTACCCTGTAGCAGGAAATGTGGGAATGGTTCAATGCTGTACGTTTTCAGAAAAAAAAAAAAAGTCTAAATTGCTATTACTTATTTAATCTTTATGGGTCGTTTTCAGGGAAACTTGGTTTCACATTCATCTCAGAATTATTTATATCTAAGAGAGCAGGAATTGAAGATCATTAATAAAAGTGTATATGCACAATTAATAAGATAATGAGATAAAGACTTTGTTCTGTTTCCTTCTTTTAATCAAGCTGCATACCTGGTGATAGAAACAGACCAATGGAGACAGAATTACTGAGTTTGAATAATACATTCTGCTATTGCTTATTGCTTTACCACTGGTTGGTTGGGTCACTTCCTCCTGCTTCTTCTCTTATTAAGAACATTATCACCATTTTTATGAATAAGTTGTAAAACTGATGGTATGTACTGGACTTCTGTACAAGCAAAACAAAGTATTTTGCATTTTCTAACCTATGCCAATGAGAAGTCTTTGACATTGGTAGCTCAAGCCATACTTAAGGTATACGTGGCTCGCCTTCGTGCAAGAGAGCAGTTTCTGATTTATGTTTTTTGGAGGGTTTATTTTTTGTTGTTGTTGTAATTGCTCCATTATAAATACGTTTACTTAAACAAACCAAAGCATTTCCAGCCAAACTGGCAAATTCTGTATTTCATTATTATAATAGCCCACATTTTCCAGCTTGGGGCCTCAAGTAGCTTTTAAGGTACACAACAATTTTTGATGTGCTGACCCAACTAATATTTTGACTTATAATGGGTCTTCCTGTCATTATATATCTTAAATAAAGCCACTTAATTAAGTCTTAAGATATGAAATAAAGAATCTAATTTTAAGAATAAACACACTTGTCCTTCAAGAGATTTGACTCAGCAGCAGATTCAGATCAGTCAGTACTTGAGATTTAATTCCAAAAGCACTGTGTGGCTGAAATTTAAGTAATGAGAATTTTCAAAGTACCTTTCATTCCAGTTAGCATCAGAATGAGATTTTTTTTAATGTCTTGGCCTTTTGAGCCAAAAAAAGTCTCAAATTTTCCCTGTTGCTTCACTGATTCCACTTCCTATTACTGTGATTCCTTTGTGTATCTGTAATTAAGCTATTTATTAATTCCTGTATCAGAACTCGGCAATAAGTCATGTTGGTGAGAAGTAGGGCAAGTCAAAGATATCTGTGGAATGGCTGCTATGACTGTGTTGTATTTGCAGTATATGGTTTAACCACTCCATATTTCCATGCCCTGGGGGATCTCAAGCTATGTGGAAGCTCATTTACCACCACAGCTGTTTTGTTGGGGTTTTTTTTTATTACTGTTTCCTGTTTACTGTGCTATATATAGAACATTTGATACATGAACATTTCCTGTGCTGTTAGCAATTCATACTAATTTGGTATTCCTTTATGAGCACACATGTTGAAACCTGGGCAAGGTTCAGCAAGGTATTTGAATCGTGTCTCAGTTTGGGAATCAAATAACCTCCGAGCTGAGCTACATTAATTAATCAGGACAGATATAAAGCATAGGGGGAGTCAGAAATATGAGAATATCCTTTAAGTGAGAGAACGATTAGGTTTTCATTGGAAGCTACTGCACCTCACGACAATTTCTGCAGATTGTTGGCAGTCATTCAAAGCCTTTAAGAGCCAGCGAATTTTCAGTAATGGAATTTTACTTTGGAACACTTTACCTTAAATTAGCCATATCCCTATCAATAACAGTAAGCAATCTACAGGCAGGACTCCAGACTCTTTGGCATATTTGAGAGCTACGTGCAATGCCTTCTTCTCACTTGCTATTGCTCTCTTGTGGTTGTTCAAATTCTGCATTGACTAAAACAAGTGAGGCGGAACATTCTTATTTCATTAGCAGCGAATGGCCTGCAGGCAAAGATGGAGCTGTAGCTTTAATGTATACAAAATGTGCATAAAGATGTTCAAAAGCTCACTGTCTAAGTCCTACTTTGTGACCTTATTTGTTGGTCAATAATAAAAACCCCCAACATATATTTATGGATATACATCTTTTGGTGGGTGTCTAAAATAAAATGTCTGTGAAAATATTCCTGCATAAACCCCACACATTCTTATTGATAGTATAGCATAGATAGGAGTGTGTATGTATCTAATTCTTTTATTTCTGATCAAACATTTGGAGTCAGTATATAGCATTCTCATTTTCAAGCCACATCTGGTGCTAACTTTCAGAATTCATATATTTGAGATTATATAAAACTACATTACACTACAGAAAAGAACTTGAGATGCACTTCGGTAAAGTGAGTGCCTCATCAGGGAGCAACTTTTGGAGAAAAACAGAGTCCATTTAATCACCTTAGATAGGCTTAGGATGGAGAGAAGTCAATATTAAGACTTCAGTTAATGAAATACTAAGCCTGTGCTTACTTTTAAGCAAATAAACTTTTAGGTAATTACAAAGTACTTACAAGTTACAGACTACCTACACTGATAAGTGCTCTCTTTTTTGTGAATCTCTTAAGAGGTATAATAAGCTCTTTACCTGGTTCCTTCAATTTTTTTTTTTGACTTCCCACCCATGTTAAACTTTTGTGTCTGATTATTGCTCCTTCACTTCCAGAGCCATCACTGGTAAAGACAGTAGGGATGATATTGATGCAGGATCTTCCCCAGTGTTTAAAGGCCAACATTTTAAATGAAACCCTATGTTGTATTCACCATTCCTGTTTTTCTGAAGATTTTTGAAGTTACTCTGTGGTCCTTTCAACGTGGTCAGGTTTTGCTAGGAAGAAAGGATGAATTGCAGTGGGCCTAAATATACTGTGCATTATGCTGGAAAAGATTAACTAGAGTGTTTTAAGAGTAGTTTAAAGCCACCCCTGTATGCATCATGGTTTCTATGAAGGTGAAACGAGAACCAGATTTTAAAAATTTCTGTGACTTTCCCAAATGGCTCATACAACCCAAGGCTGCTCATTATTTCACCTTACGTGGCCTGTTAATATGAGCATTTATTAACAGCAAGCAAACAGAAACCTCATTTCTCCTCTCTCTGCTTTTTTCCTTGTTACTGAAGTTGGGGTTTATTTTTAACTTTATATAAAAAATAAATTAATCTTCCATATTAACAGATTAATTCCCCACAACGGAGATGTGTGGCTGCCCATTCCCAGAAAGCATGGGGAGCTTCTGGAGTGCCTTACGGGTAAAGTCTTGTTCACGTTTCTGTCCTCCTCACATAAATCAGGGAGCCAGCCCACGACTCCATATCAAAAGGTCAGTGCCAAAAAGAAAAACAAGGAATCTCCACCAGACTTGATGAAAAACACCCAGAAAGGCTGAAATGAGTGATGAAATTAGCAGCCTGGTAACTGGGACTATTTCTCTCACTATTGCATTTTTCAGGTTTAATTAAATGCTTTTACTTTCTTCTACCTCTCACTCATTTTCTCTCCCTGTTTAATTTGTTGGCTCCTCCCACAAGGGAAGCAGTGTCTGTGTTACATTCTGGGGCCTGAGGTGACTTCTGTGGCAGCTCAGCCTCATTTCAACTTCTGATAATTTTCTGTATGCATGCTAATCATGATAAATCGGTACAGATACCAAAATAATTTCTACTCAGGGCAATAACCCATCCTAAACCATATCCAGTCTGCTTCATGGATTTATACCTAGAATGAATCACTTTTCCACTGTCCCATCAAAATTATATAAATATTAGGGTTTGGGGGCAAGAGGGAGAAAAGGATAATTTCTTTATATTTTGTTTCCTTTGATAGAAATATTAAATGGAGTGTTTCTTCCTGCCCCCCTGCAGGGGATTCTAATTGAGTGACAGTTTTGAAGTCTGCTACGGACTGCAGACATGAATTTATGACTTGAATTCATCACTTGAAAGACTACTTTGCCAGTAATGGTAAATGTCACCACGTGCCTTGAATAGACAGTACTTAGTGCTGGAGGAACATGAGGTTGCTGAACATTGGCTTTTAAACATTTAGAAAGAATTTTGCATTTATTTCTCATGTCACTGCATCCCAATAAATATTTTCAAGTCAGCCACAGGGAGATAAGTGGATGAGCAAGATGGGAGGTCACACAAAATTAGTTGTAACTAAGGAAAACAAAGTGTTTTTTCCTAAAATGTGGAGTGTTTAATAAGTTTAGATCAGTTATGTCTGTCATAAATCTCTGGAAGAAGCTTGCAAATGGTTATAGTGATGGTTTAGAATATGTGTCCTATGAGAAATGAAGCTCCATGTTTTTCAACATCCAGGAAAAAGTATTGATTTATATCAGGTTTCAAGTCTTATGTAAATCCAATAGCTTCAAGTCACAAGGAGATAAAAGAAATTTACTTTTGTAACCCTATTTATATGTTTTTAGAATAGGCTTGTGATTTTAAGGTTTACTAAAATAGCTTTGCTTATAATTAACTCCATAACCAAGAAAAAAAATCGCCAAAGAAAATCCCTCCAAAAACGCCGTGGAATTTTTTTCCTCAGCACGTGAATAATTCATGAATATTGTATTTAGAAATTCAGTTTCACTACCAAATTCATCTTTTCACTACCAAAAGCTAAAAGTAATTGGGCTTCTGCTGCCTGAGCCTGCTGGTGGTGAATGATAGGGATCTTAGAAGTTCCGTAAAATAACTCTGTAGGAAGGTACTTAATGAAACACTAATTAAGCACTTAACTGCTATGCAATCTGTACATTTTTACATAATTTTTCACTATCTCAAATATTTGCCAGAATCAAAGACAAAATCTAAAGCAAAACCGGAACTGATAACATGTTTATTTACCATGTTACATCATTTTGGGGATGGTCATAAACCACTGGAACAAATTGTTCAGAAAAATTAAATTGTCCATTGACTGAAGTCTTTGAATCCAGGCCAGATGCCATTCTGGAAAAAACCTGCTATGCAAAGAGAAGATATCAAACTTAAATCAGGTAGGGTTTGAGGAACCCTCTTGTTAAAGAGTTGCACTAACTGAGCTTCCAGTCTCCTTGGATTTAAAAATCTAAACCCCAGGATTAATGTACTCCCATCTAGACATCAACACTGCAGAATTCCATGCTGAAGATGGTTGTCCAGGATTCCTTTGTAACTTAGGAAATGAATAAACACCTCTGGGCCGTGATTCATCGCACCCTAATGCAGACATCTTAAATGGTGCTTATTTTTCTCCACCGAGGAGTCTAGACAGGTGGTTCAGCCATGAGTGGAATATTATATACATCTGAACTGAGGCAAAATGAAATGAAACCATAAATCCAGATGTCTTGTCTGTACAGCAGATATTCGATAGACACTCACTATAGTATATATACAACCTGAATGTATATATGTGTGCATATATACACATATTTATGCAGTATGTATGCATGTGTATGGGTATTTCTCCCGGTGCATCCAGGGAAAACAGGAAGTTTCCAGGCCACTGGAATCCTCGTGATAACCTGTGCTCACCAAAAATCTTGTAAAACTAACCTGGGACTTCGGGTGTAAGGAGGTTTTCATCGCTTTTTGTGGATGCTAGATGGCAGCATTGCACTTCCTAAGCACCTCAGGCAGTGGAAAACAGGGACAATGACAGTACTCTGGAGATGTGAAGAGCAGAATGCTGTCAGTAATGAAAGTTCAGATAGCCTAAACAGTCATATAATTAAAATATTATGTTTATGAAGGAGCTGCCTGGAACAGAAGGTGCATTGTACTTTCTTCTTTACTGCTTACGTGAGTTAACAGCTGAGAACAGCACTGCTCATGTTTTATATTTACATTATTAATCTTCAGGATTAGGCCCCTGATATGTCACTTTCTTGGGATTTATAGCACTCAGGAGAAGCAGTGAGTCTGCAAACGGGGTGGGTGAACCTCACCCACCCCCTTTGTCACAGGGATTTAAATCTTACATGATTTTGTCACAGCTGAACAAGGCAGACTCAGTGTTCTCAGTTTAGGTCTTAGTGGATGAGCACCCACCTCACTGAGTTCTTGATCCGGAAAAGTGACTTCATTAAGGAAGCTGACCCTGAAAAAGAACCTGAGTTCTGCAGTGGGCCTGGTTTTCCTAATCCTCAAGTGGTGGGACTCAGGCAGTCATGGGACCATCTACCACTGGTTTCCAAACTGTGAAGGAAAGTAGTGGTGGAAAAGGAGAATTTAAGCAAAAGAAACAGATTTTGGCACAGTTGGGAATAGAAGAAAGAGCTGGTTGATGGCTTGGAGGTAGACGACTCGGTGTGAGGGAGTTCTCTAGCTGGAGACTGGTGCTAAGTGATAGTTTTGGACCCTGATCCCAGCCCCAGGCACAGCTGCCTAAACTAACAAAAGGGAGAGTTCAAAAGGAGCTGAGGGACGTTGAGAGGGTAGGAAATCCATGGAAGATCAAAGTCTCAAGATGGATGGAGGCTGAATTTTCATGGGAACATTTGCTTTGAAAGAGGACGTAGTGGGGGAGTTGCTGCATGTGTCTGTCAGATTTTGTTGCAGTATTCTGGAGGGGACGCACTCTGACAAAAGGTTGAGAGCTGAACCATCCCTGTCCTGCAGAGAACAGAAGTTCTCCTTGCTGGAGCACAAGGAGGAGTGCCTGGGATGGTGATGTCAGAAGAATGAGGAAACAGAGAAAACAATCAGGCTGATGAGTCTGATTTCCATGGGAATTGTGCTTCCCCTGAATATTCAGTTGAAAAATGTGAGGGGGGTTCATAACTCCTTCAGGTTGAAATATAAAAGAACTGATTCTATACAATCTTGGGAGCTTTTATTTGTGTGTGTAATTAATTGATTTCTGCTGTAGGGTTTTTTCAAGGCTTTGTTGTCTCTTGTGGCAGCACACACAGGTAAACACAGACTTCAGCACGACTCGGCCTGTATGTAAGCTGTATGTAAGTCAAACATACAAAAAAATAGGAAAACTTACATGAACACAGGTTATTTTTCAAAGAACAAGACTGCAAAATCAGGCCTAAATGTCAAATATGTTCTAGTCATTCACTGTGGCTACTACAGAGACAGTTGCTTCATGTTATTGAAGTCAGACTCTAATCCTGTGACTGGAATGATGTTTCTGTACTCAGCTCTGGTATAAATTATTAGGAATTAAACTTGTAGCCTGACTGGAAAATTGATATTCTGTTTGTCACCAGGTTTAGCATCAAATAAGACTTGATCAGGTTTTTTTAACAGTTATTGCAGTAGGTTTATAAGGCAAAACTTCATGTAATTCTTGTGCAGGTCTCACTTTTGGAATGGTTTAATCTCTGATGGCGTCAAGTGATCAAATTGGTCATATATTGTTTGGTCTGGCTTTATTTTAGCTTTCCTTTTTCCCTTACCGTGGAATATTTTGACATTTGTTGAAACTCCCAAACTTCCAACTTTCCATTTGGAAGTTAATTGGAGCAACATAGTTTATTTTCAGTAGAAACTGAATTTATGTATGTCAGACTGATGTTTCAGGGCTGCTCTGATGCCTTCTAGGACTTACCCTGCTGATAACCTCCTCTCTCACTCTTCATTTGAGCAAAGCCATGCTGAAGTCTCTGTAGTTTCTAAGATTCATATCCTTCCTGTAGTAGGAATCATAGAATAGAATCCCAGAATGGTTTGGGTTGGAAGGCACCTTAGAAATTGATTCCATCCCCTGCCATAGGTGGGGGCAGGGACACCTTCCACTATCCCAGATGGCTCCAAGCCCCATCCAACCTGGGCTTGGACACTTCCAGGGATCCACAACTTCTCTGGGCAACCTGTGGCAGTGCATCATCACCTTCACAGGGAAGAATCTCTTTCTAAATGAGTACTGTGTGTTTTGTTTCAGGGACAGTGTTGATTACTGAAGAATTCCATTTAAAAGCCCCATACTTTTCCTTTAAATCAGACCTGAATCTGTCACGTGGTTAATAGTGATTAATCCTCCACCACAGGCTCCGAAATAGATACATTTCTAACATGGCTCATGTATTTTTAATAGAGTCCAAATACACAGAATTATCTCTGGGGTTCTATGCTGGGAGACTATCAGAAAACACGTTTTTATTGGGAGATAGACCCAGCAGGGGCACAGGTTGCTGAAGGACATTATGGAGCCTCCCTCCTTGGACATATTAAAAAGCTGTTCTGGAAGTGGTCATGGACAGCCTGCTCCAGGTGACTCTGCTTGAGCAGGACAGTCAGAAAAAATAACTCCAGAGGTCCCTTTGAACCTCCACCAATCCCTGGCTCTGTCATCCCTATGTAAGGATAGTTCAGGGAGGGAAGAGTTCAAAAGGCAAAGCAGAAGCTGTGTGCTCAAGGGGAGCAAAGCACCAGATTCATTCACCACTTCAGCACCAATCCAAAACTCAGCCCCATACCTCATCTCTTGAAGAAAATTGACTCTACCTCAGCCAAAACCAGCACAAAGGGATAATGGGAAATAGTTCATATTTCATTAGCCTTTTCACATATTCTGATAGTCTTCTGACAGTTTTCTGACAGTAAAACCTAGCTAGCAAAGTAGTGCAATAACCCCTAGTGATATGAAATACAGGACTATTGGGTGTCTGCTAACAGTAATAAAAGCCAATTTGACCATGGACAAATTAAAGATGAACTGTCTTGGGGCCTCTGTAGGAGAATGACTCTCAGTGGACTTTCCAATGCTAAGACAGTTTCTCCAAGATTTCTAAGGCTTACCCAAATCCTGTGACTCTTTTGTTTCCCTATAAACACTATTTTCCATCTGGGATTTTATTTTTGGTGAAAGGAGAAAAGCTGTCCAATGTTTTCTCTGCCTTCCCCTACAATCCTTCTTTTCCTTTCAAGAAATCAATAGCATGACTCATTTCCCACCCTGTGACTTGTTCCCTTGGGCTAAAGCTCCAGGAGCCTGGCCACTGTGTCCTGCAGCTTCCTCCCAGCCTGCTTGCTCAGGTTTCCTCCTCACAGGAGGTGGACGTGGTGAGCAACTCTTTCTCACTGTGATAGGGACAGGGATGAGATCAGAGCCTGAGCATGGGCAGGGAATTTGTGAAACACTCTGGATCCACAGCTGGATCCTGACATGTTCAGTCCCTTCTTCCTGCAGTAGTTCAGAGCTCGTATTTCTGTGCACAATTCCTCTATCCCTATGCTGACACTTAGGTCAGAAAAATCCACTTTGTGTGTTCTTGATCATCACAGGTAACAAGGTGGGTCCCAATGCCGTCCCTCTCTGATGGCATGATATCACCAGAAACAGATGTAGGACAATTCAGAACTAAACTAGGATGTACCATTGCTAATTTGTCAACTGTCAGCACCTTACCCTGTTATTTTGTTTACTTTGAGAGGTGTGCCTTTGGGATATTTTTAAAACAGAGAATCCTAACTGTTGTTTAATAAAAATCTTTATGGTCTTTAAAGTGTGAGGAATTCCTTATGCTGAGTTAAGTTTCTGGGGGGGAATACAAGAGACCTTTTCCAGTTTTTGACAAAAATTTTGTTTGGTGCTCAGAAAATCTAGAGTGTGGTTCCACTGTTCTCTCCCCAGAACCCTGTTTTCCTTTAATTAGAAAAAGCATTATTTTTATTCTATAAAACACCTGTCACAGTATCCTTTTAACTGGACATTAAAAAACAAAATTAAATGAGACTGGAGTATTCTTCCCCCTCTCTCTCTCCCCCCCCACCCAACACGTTTGCTGGCAAATAAGACTTCATGTGTGGCTTCAATGTGACTTTTATATTAAAATAACACAATGATGTTGTATGGTACTGACCCCTGACTATTTTATTTGCACTGCTTGAGTGCCCTATTATCTAATTTAATTTTTTTAATTTATTGAGATTGCAACTTCAGTAAAGACAACCACACAACAATATTTCTCCTGAATCTTCTGCCAATACCCTGATTTTGGCAGTGCAAATGTTTAACAAAACATGACTTATTTCACCCAGCTTCCAAACCTTTGTGTTTGGCTTTCTTGTTTGAGAAGGGTGAGGTACTTAAATCCTCAGCTTTGCATTTTATTTTAACCTATTTGTTCAACGTTTCTCCTGGCTAGAAGGATGTTCTGAATTAAGATTTGGGTACTAGATGATACCTGTTTGATTGCGGATGTTTGGAAATTTTTTTCCTGTTTTTTTCTCCCCTCTTCATCTTGCCCTCCTGGGGATGTTTCTCTGCCCCGACACACCAGAAGAGGGCAGCTGGAATTAGCTCATTGCTAAACCATATGGAACACGTTCTGGAAAAACATGAATGCAGCAGGGAAAATGCAGCTGTGGAGCACAAGGCCTACCTGAGGCCAACTGTGCTTTGTGTACAGACTGTACAAACTGGGAGAGAGCACACAGCAAAGGGGATGGAGAGCTGGATTAGCACCTCCTTCAAGTCTCCAGGCAGATGTTCAGCTCCATGTACCCTGTCAGCTCTGTACCAGGTCATGACCAGTAACGGGATGAGGCCTTGCTGCAGCCAAATGTGTTGAAAACAAAGTCAGTTGAATAGGAGCTGAAGCAAGGAGGCAGGAGAAACAGTTGAGCCAAGTTTGACTTTTCAGGATATTCACTCAGGGAAGACTTCAAGCTTCACAGAATTGTGGCCAGCAGGTTGAGGGAGGTCATTTTGCTCCTCTGCTCCACTCTGGGGTGAAACCCCACCTGCAGAGCTGCATCCAGCTCTGGGGTCCCAGCACAGGAAGGACACGGAGCTGTTGGAGCGAGTCCAGAGGAAAGCCATGAAAAGGATTGAGGAATGCAGGGAGGGAACATATCTCCTATGAGGAAAGGCTGAGAAAATTGGTATTGCTCAGTCTGGAAAAGAGAAGATTTAGGATGACCTAGTTGTGGCTTTTGAGTACCTGAAGGGAGACTACAAGAAAAATGAGGAGAGACTATTGACAAGGACAAGTAGTGACAGGACAAGGGAGAATGGCCTCACACTGAAAGACAGAACATTTGGATTAGATATTAGGAAGGAATTCTTCCCTGTGAGGGTGGTGAGGCCCTGGCATAAGTTGCCCAGAGAAGCTGTGGCTGCCCCATGCCTGGAAGTGTCCAAGGCCAGGCTGGATGGGCTTGGTCTCATGGAAAGGTGTCCCTACCCATGGCAGGGTGTGGCACTGGATGATCCTTCCCAAACCAAGCCATTCCATGGTTCTAGGTTCTATGACATGTATTGAGGATTGCTGCAACTCACTTATGGCTGCAAGGCTGCCAGCCTGGTGCAGCAAGGTCAGTGAGGGAACAGGAGTCCTTCAAAATAAAACATGACTGCCATGGTAGGCTAGTGTTTTAAAACAAGGCAAACAAAATATGTGTAGGGTCTGGAGGGGAAGGATTGTGAGGAGCAGCTGAGGTCACTTGGCCTGTTCAGGCTGGAGGAGACTGAGAGGAGACCTCACTGTGGTCTTCAACATCTTCATGAGGGGAAGAGGAGGGACAGGCACTGATCTCTGCTCTCTGTGACACCGAGGGAGCAGCTGGAGCTGTGCCAGGGCAGGTTCAGGTTGGATATCAGGAAAAGGTTCTTCCCCCAGAGGGTGGCTGGGCACAGCATCAGCCTGACAGAGATCAAAAAGTGTTTGGACAATGCTCTCAGGCACAGGGTGTGACTCTTGGGGTGTCCTGTGCAGGGCCAGGAGTTGGACCCGATGATCCTGATGGGTCCCTTCCAACTCAGCATATTCTGTGATTCTGTGAAAATAGAGCAAAATATCCATCCTGACTGAGGAATGGAGGGATTGAGAGAACCTCTGTGAAAAAGGACTTGAAAACAGGATAAAAGATAATGCCCGAAAAGGTACATAATTTGACAAGTGACTTTTAGATAAAATATTTCCATTTGGAAAAGATACATTTTTTCCACTATTAAAAAAGAGGAGACACGGTGGAATTACTTTTTCCTTCTAATGTTCCCTCAGTCCTTGTAACCTATTGTTATGTCCAACTTGGCTATTTTACAATCACAATTTAATTTACAAGAACAGCCTTGTGTCTTCCTCCTGAGACTGCAAAGTTCACCTGAGGTTCTTCTCATTATCAACTATAGAAATATTCCACAGGCAAAATTAATTGATAAAAATTAATTGATAAAAATTAATTGATAAAAATTAATTGATTGAAACCAGGATCAGATAATGAGCCCAGAGGATTTGGAGCTTTAGGTAGGCATCACTGTGAGGATTCTTTATTTGAAATATTTGCACTTTTGGCTCATAAGGAAATGCAAATGTAGCTGGATATTCAGATTCTATGTTGAAACTCGTAGAGCAGGTATTTTTTAAGGACTTAGGTAAAGGGCTAAAACATAAAGAAGGTGTCTGAATAGACATCAGTCATCAAATCTCCTGCAACTCTTGCTTGCCAGAGATATAAGAAGCAGCAGAACTTCGCATGGAAGGTTTGTTTTTTCTAATGTTTTGCAAAGTCCACGTCAACAATCATGCAGGTTTGCTTTCTTATAAAATCTTTATTGTGGTTTAGCTCCAGTTTCAGTACTGTTCTTGGACTGGAAGTGTGCACTGGCTCACCAGCCAGAATGCCTTTCTCTGGAACACATTTTTTCAATTTCAGAGCAGAAACAGCAGTAACCCTTATATATATATATATATTTTTATTTTTTTTTTTTTTTTTCAGGTTTGTCTTCATCTTTTGTTATCAGATTTTGTTGCACGGCTGTATTCTAGAATGCACACTCAGTGATGTCAAAAGAGCTTTGCTTTAGACATGTTGTTACAAGCAAGAAATTATTAAATGTGTTGGAGTCCAAATAGTTCTCAGTTCATGCATCCTCAATCCATCAATACCGTGTGTTTTAAACAACTCATTTGGAAGGGAGCCCAGCATGCTGACTTTATCAGGAGTATTACGTGCATATTTAGACTCAGGCACATACAGTCCTTATGCACAGAAGAAAAATCCTCCTGCACAGCCAAGACCATCTCCTGTGCTACAGCAGCACTGTCTGGAGCAGCTGTGTTGGAATTCTGAATGTGTTCTGCTCGTGCTTGGATATTTCCTGAAGGAAAACACAAGGTTTGCTGTATCCACAGTGAGCATGGCTGTGGGGGGCACTTAGACATGAACATTTTTTAGGTGATTCAGTATCTGTGTGTTCATTGGATCATGGAATGGCCTGGGTGGGAAGGGATTTTGAAGGCCATTCAGTCCCACCCCTGCCATGACAGGGACACCTTCCACTGTCCCAGGCTGCTCCAAGCCCCGTCCAGCCTGGCCTTGGGCACTGCCAGGGATCCAGGGGCAGCCACAGCTGCTCTGGGCACCCTGTACCAGTGCTTTTTGGGCTGCCTGAATCACCTTAAAGCAAATTTGTGCATTGAGGATGCGGGAGAGTGTTCTCAGACAGCAGTGATTTGAGGAGCTAGATTTTGACCTGGAGTGGGCACGATAATTCTTACCTCCGGTGTTGCACTCAGGTTAGGCCCCTTGTGCAGTAAATATGGCCTCGATTAAATTACTGTCAGGCTTTGTGCACCTGGAGAAACTCATGGCATGCGTTTGTGTCACAATGCTTCCATCTTCTGAGACTGAAAAAACAAGGCAAGAAACAAGTTTCTTTTCAGTTGTATGTTTGTTTGCTTTTTTCTCTGAATTATGATTCACTTCTGGGGTATTTGTGTTGTTTGCAACCAACTTGAGTGCGGCTGTTCATGAGGAAGCAATCAGGTAAAAATGTGCAATTTGAAAAGGAAGACAAAGGTTCCTCACAAGAAAACATTGCTTTTGATGATACTGACTCTTCTGACAGCTAAATAGCATTTGCTTGGCTGATGGTAAATGGAAGTTTCTGGATTTTGAAAATACCAAATAAAAATGTATTTTTATCAGTATTCTTACTTTAAAGGCACTGTTTTAAAAGTCATAGTACAACATACATTTCATATTTTTCATCCACTTTAGATAGATTGATGCTATGCCAAAGGGCTCTCTAGAAATCTTGGCTGGAGTACAAATCTTTCTCTCACTGAAGCCTGTGGACAGCGGCATTAGGGCAATGCACTGGGTGCATTTGTGTTCAAAACTAGATAAGGATTTTATTCATCAAGATTGTACTTTGAAGTAGTCCCAACACCATGAATTACCTCATTAAAGGTGCTTTACTGGGTTTTATATGCCAAACACTTGAAATTTCGTGTCATTCCAGACTGACATGCTACAATCGTGTCTGATGATCTCACAGGAGAGAGAATTTTGCAGAACTGAACCTTGAGTCTCTTTTTGTTTCACTGCCAAGTTATTGTATATTGAGCTTCTGAACAAAATTCAGAAAGGAAAACCATTTAGGATTTGAAAAGACATAGTGGAAAATTTCATTGAACCATCCACAAAATATAGAATGCTTAACTTAAACCTATTTGCTTTGGTTTGGTTGTGGTTTTTTTTCTGTTTGCAGTTATACCTTTTCTCCTTTCAGGGTTTTCATAAAAATACTGGTGAATACTCTGATGAAATCTAGTCCCCAGTATGATGGAGAAGGTTGCACTCAGAAGCAGGGAAGTTGCAGTCCAACAGTGCAGCTATTTGTTTAGTAAGATTCCAGCAGAATTTCCAGCAAAATATTTTGAAATAATAGGGATTATGATCCAAAGCTGGCCAAGAATCAGAGTCTTGCATAACCAAGAGAGTCTTTTTTTTTTTTTTAAAGTTTTCTTTTTCCATTTTTCTTTGTCATGTACCAAAAAAAGAGAGACGTAATGATCCCTTCTCTGTTCTGAAGCATCCTTCACTGGAAATGTCAGGAACTGTGTCTGCTCTTCAGTGATCTTGCATGAACTCTAAAATCCATTTTAGAGATAATAGTAAATTTTGATAAGGGAAATCAGGATGATTTTCCTCTACAGGAGCTCTGCTTGAGGAAAAGGGTAACCCTCAGGGACTTTCTGTGCAGAAATTACCTCAGTTGTTCTAGAACAGATTCACAGTGTTCATTTACATCAAAAATCCTCCCGTTGAAGGGAAAGTTTATGTGTCCTTAGTTCATCCCAGCTGGGGATGTTTATGATCTCTTAATCAGGGCAGGATGACCTGCAGTGCTTCTTGTCTGGACTCATGTTCTCTGCAGTGTCCCATAATATATCCACGAGTTCCAGCATCTGCATTATGGTCATTTTGGAGTATTGGATAAAGCAATGTCAAGCTGAGATTCTGAGCATGCAGACTAAAGGTCTGAAGGAAGTCCTAGGAATTTTAATTTCTAAGGAGTGACACTGAGTCCAGTCTTAGAGGATCACTTGAAATGCTGATGTATTTATGCCAAAAAGAGCTCCCAGCTCTTCCATCACTACATTTTCCTAAGGAGGGAAATTCAGCATACTCAGCATGTTGTGATTAGCTCAAGACTTCTAGAATAAAGACTAAAATCACTAAAAAAACACAGGAGAGAAGGAGAAATCACAATTTCTGTCTGAACAATAGCACTGTATGTGTGCTATTTTTTGTGTGATGTACAAGAAAGGAATGCCCCTCCTTCTCTCTCTCTCTCTCTCCATGTAAACACGTATTTGTATTTTTTTCTCTTTCCTTAGGGTTTGATCTAACATTCAATTCTTGAGATGCTGAAAGTGTGACACACTGAAATCACAACAAAAATACCATTTGTTTTCACTTTAATCTGGATAAAACGGAACTATTGCTCTTTCTTCCTTTCTCTTTTTCTTTTTGTTTTTAACATGGGAAATATAAATTAGTGCATTTGAATGGAATAAGTTGCTTCTTTCAATACATTTTATGCAACCTTGAGCCAGTGCTGTTTTGAGCAGCAGTAAGGTGGGCAGATCCCTGCCAGATGTCTCCCTCAGCCTTCCTCTTTTGCAGCCCATGAGCCCTGAGGGGAGCAGGACAGGACAGAATCGCAGTTTTCTGGCAGCGTGAGGAGAAGGCACGAAGGAGATTTCTTGGTGGCCCTTTGGAAGATGGGAAAAGCAGCTGAGGGTCCTGCAAGGCAAAGCACAGCAAGGAGAAACAGAAGCAGAGGGGAAGTCATCAACCCACTCACCTCCTGGGAAGGGCATGGACATAATTAGGGACTGTTTGGGGGAGGACTTTGCTTTTGGGAGCAGAAATCGTAACTGAAGGAGAGATGAAAAGGTTCATTTGTTGACACGGAGCACAAATGACGACTCTCCCTGCAGATCCCTCTGAAATCAGAGAGGGATCTCTGTGTGGGTGGGAAGCAAGAATTTATAGTCGTTAAGGTTTTGTGCGTTCTGGGTCAGTGGGGAAATGGCCAGGCCTTTGTTGATGCTACACAAATAAAGGTGGAAAATTGTCCAGTACCTCACGGGCTGAGCTCCAGCATTGGATTGTCAATGTAATTGTGAGGGAAGGCCTGTGGTATTACCTAATTAGTTGCTACTAATTAGTATTAATTTTGAACACAGGATCATAGAATGGCCTGGGTTGGAAGGGACCTTATGGATCATTTAGCTCCAACCTCCTTATCCTAATATTCAGCATTTTCTTCCTTGGCTCTGTTGTGTGTGGTGCCCACTACACGCCCACCCAGTGTAAAACATGGAGAGGCAAGCAATGAAATATTGTGACTTTGAGCCTAAAATTAGATTAAATTAGTAAATTTCACTTGAATGGTAATTTTTTGGGTCCTATGCTGCTGTTAGTCTATGGAAGAGAAGGATTTTCTAAGAACAGATAAGCTCACCTGTTGGATCACATAATCAAAACCAATTACTTGCTACAAATATTTTCTTTCCTTAATGAAAGTGCTTCAGTGCTCCAATGGATTTCCCTGAGAGACTGTGGGGTTGCCATTGCTGGGGATCTCCAGAAAGTCATTGTAAAATTTTAGGGGAAGGGCAAGGATGAAGGGAGAAAAAGAACTGAAAATCTTTTTCATAAGAACATTTGAGAATATCCATAGATTTTTGTATAATGATCTTGTAACTCATTATTATTTCCTATTCTTTTTCCTTCTCAAATGACTGTAGCATGTCACCTATTTCCTAAATTCCTTTACCTTTCTTATCTTAAGTTTTTGCAGTAGATATCTTTACAATTACTCTAAATTAACTCTATTTAAAGCTATTTTTAAAAATATCACTAGGGACCAGAAAAAACCCTTAAAATTAATATGACACAGCCTCTTGTCCCATGGGTTTTCCTTTCTCATGTGGTTCACACATCGGACATCTTGGCAAAGACCTGTGTTACAAGCACTGGAGACTTCTAGATTAAAAAGCTTTTTAGTATTTTTTTACACTCCCCAATTTGAATTTTAACCCACTCCTTAAATTTTAATGTTGTCTGTGTGAATAATTTACTGTTATGGAAAGAAAAAAATTGGAATCATAGAATGGTTTGGGTTGGAAAGGACCTTAAAGGTGATCTTGTTCCAAGGCCCCTGCAGGGAACACTTGGGCAGGGACACCTTCCATTATCCCAGGGTGCTCCAAGGCCTGCCCAGCCTGGCCTTGGACACTTCCAGGGATGTAGTGTTTAATTTCTGCAGGATCTACAAGAAACAGTTATGTTCAGTGTCTTCTGTTTTGGAGGGGTGTGTGAGCAGTCAGGTCTTGAGTACCAGCCCTGTGCGTGGGATTATTAACATTTCTCTGCCATATACCAAGTCACAAAGGGATTTGAGAAGCCTGGCCAATGGATTTGAAGCAATCCTGCTTTGAAAGGCTTCTTTGAAAAGAAAAAGAAGTAAAAAAATGAGAGGTGTAAAAGCCTGAACTGAAAAACAACAACTTTGCCCTGCGTGTGTTTGTAGTGGTGCTGATGAAACACTGAAATGTGTCACACTGCATTGCCCTGATGACACAGCTTTTCCCCATAAGATCCACAAATGCAGATGCAATCTTCCTTTGCCAAAAGCTTCCCTTCTTGCCAAGTGCACTGAACCATTCCCAACACACTGGGTAAATCCAGCCAAATGTAAATACAATTATTTTCTGACTAACTAAGGATTAAACAAAGCTGATAAACTTGCCACATTTCAGTATAAACCTAATGCATTTGCTCCATGAATCCTCACAAATTCATCACTTTTGTCAAGGTGTTGCACACTTAGTATTACCTTGCTATGAAGCTGGGTATTTAATTACACTTAATGTTGCCAAACAGCCAGAAGTGGTGACATTTTACACGTAGAACTGAATAATTAGGCAATTTGCTATTTTTATGGTCATCCTAAAAACCCAAAATAGCATGGTCTAAGGTACGCAAAGTAAAATTTTCACACTGCAATGGCTTTACCTAGAAGTCCATCCTTCAGAAAATGAGAACTCCAGACAACCTGGAAAGTAAAAATTGTACTTCAAGCTAGAGGTCTTGAAAGAATTAGATATTTAGTGCACTGAAATAAGGGCCAGAGGAAAGGGGAGCTCGTTTGCTTTTGGTTTTCTGAAAAACATGTTGTAAAATATGCAATATTGCTCCGTATTCAGTATCACAGAACCTTCCTTGAGCTGGTGCGTGGAAGATACAAAACAAAGCCTTGGTCATAACCTGCCCTTTTTTTTCCCCCCCGCTTCATGCTGGGATTGCCCAAATAGAGCTCTCCAGAATCAACCTCAAATTTGGAACGAGAAATACGTAATTTTTCACATCAATCTGGGAGCTTGAATGGCTGTAGGAAGCTTTGTACAGAGAACTAAATTTCCTGGGAAAATGAGATAATGTATGTTTGAAGTTAGAGGTCTTAATCCTGAAAAGGTGTGATATGGACTGGGGAAATGGATTACAGAGACAAAATACTCCTGGTGAAAGCTCATCCATAGGATTGGCAAGGAGTAGTGCTAATTGTGGTATAACCTGAGCTCAGCCAAGCACAGTGGTAAAAAATCTCACTGAGGTGTTAAGATTTCACGGAATTTGCAATTTTGTCAAATTTGCAATGTTTGTACAAAGCCACAGGGTTGCTCTGGGTGGTACTCTGACAGAGACAGTCCTTGTCCTTGCCTATGGACAAGGCTAGCAAAAAAACCCCCAAAATACCCAAATATGTTAGAGCAGCATTTAACATTAATTAATATCCTCTCTCCCAAGGATTTGTTTCTATCTTGGGGTTCAATCTGGGCTAAAACAATCATATGGCTGCTGGGAGGTGGGACTGTGGGCTACATTGACTTGTTCTGTGCAAACACATCCACCCTTCAGCAGAACCCACCCTGAGGAAGTAGGAATGGCTTCTGCAGAGATGTGTGGGTGACTGCATGTTTTCAACATGTTAATGAACTTTGCTTGTGGGAAGCTTGATCAAAACCATGAATTTAGAAGAATTATCTGCTCAATAATTATCTCAGCAATAATGCCAATAGTTACTGTACCTGTGTACCTTTGTGTTATTCTTTTTAGTCTCTTACAAACCAATTTTCCAAGAAGGTTTTGAAGTTTGTTTGCCACATCCCTGAGTAACTCGTTTCAACAAAGACACAAAAATATATGAATGCAAAACCGTGTATGAAGGATGGAGGAATTTTCAGGGCTGTGAGTGGAAAGGTCGTTCTGTCCTGAGAGTGAATCCAATTAAATTCTGTGCTGAGGCCAAGGAAACTGATTGGCATGCAGATTAAAGCCAAGCTCAAGTCTTCCCTGAGCATTTACTGACAGCCATGAATTCTGAGAGTTTCAGGCCATGAATTTTCCCAGTTGTGTTGGAGGACTTTCTTTAAGTTTCAAATCAAACAGTTGTAGAATAAGAAGGGGAGATTCATGAATTCATGTGGAGATCCTTTCCCGACACTGTAATTTCCAAAGCAACAACAAAAAAGCAACAAAAAAATCCCATTCATCATCATAAATTATAAAAACCATCTTTCCATAACATTTTTATTATTCTGATAACAACAGTTTGACATTTTTGCTTTGGCTCAGTTAAGTTTTTCCTATCTCTTGCCTGCCAGGAGAAAAAAAGTTCCATCATTTCCATCTACTGGAAAGTGTTTCTTTCTGATTATTAATGAATGTGCACACAGGATCATTTCATGTTGTCTATTCTGAATTTTGCTAGACAAAACAGGATAACGGTTCAGAAATGCACAGAAATTGTATGTTTTGACCATCACAACAATAACAGCAACAATAATAATAATAATAATAGTTTATTCTCCCTTTTTATTATGAAGTTACCGATTTTTATTTTGAAGTTATTGATGGTGAAAGGTGAAAATCATGCATGAGATTTTTAAAAATGTATCTACAGTATTCAGCACAGGCAACAAGCCATTTAAATTCCCACCATAAAAATCCTGCTGGTGACCTGCTGGAGAGGACAAATCTCCCCACTATTGCCCTGTTCTTTGCATCTTGCACAAATCCAGCCATGGCATTTCAGATCTCTTGCTAATTGTGATTATTTGCATGTAATGCCCTGGCAAGTTTATTTTAATGATTGAATATCTTTTTCTTAAGACTGGAAAATGGCCTTCAGCCGAATGTGTGTGACTGTGCAGGTTTATCTCTAATCTCACATGCCTGCTATTTTCACGTGCTCTGACTACTTCTGCAAGGAAACAAGAAAATTGATGTATTTCATAGTGATTGCCATCTATTTAAATCAGGTTTTGTTTAAATCTGATTAACTCTAGGTTTATTTATTTTAAATGTGCAAGTTAGGGTTGGGCTCACTTTTTCTTCTCTTCAAAAACACTATAACCCACCAAACAATGAGGGAAAAAAGGTTAATTTTAAACCATTTTCACTGTGTTTTGCCGTGGACGTTTGTACCAACACAAGAGAAGGCTGGGACTGCGTTTTCCACTCCTGATGTTGGTTTAAATTGATCAAATTCTTCTCTCAGGCACTAACAAGTCCACATACACACACAAAAAAATTAAATGTTGAGTTGTGGGGAGAAGAGCTCAGGGAAGCAGGGACGGGAGAGAAATTTCCCTGGATTAAAGCCAATCCATCGTGAACCATAAACCACGAAGAAAGTGCACTTTGTTAGGCCTAGTGCATCAAAACAACCTGCAGATTTACGTGGTCTTCTAGGTTCATTTGGAGGGTCTGTGGAAGTTCTTTTATTATTTAACTGGTTTGTTTACTCCAAATAACCATGTTGGTCCCTTTTTGTGTGTAACTTATACCATAGATACAGCATGGTGATACTTTTGTGCCAGCAGTGACTTCAGTGTTTGTGAGGTTTGGTGGTTTTTTTGGTTGAGCATTGTAAAATTTAATCAACTGAAAAGTTGCTTTTTAATGACTTGGATTTGAAAATCAGTTAATTCAAAACACCAAAGCAAAACCTGGGAGGTCACATAGTAGGCTGGGATTGTTCTCTCTCAATTAAATGGGTAAAGGAAAGTGGTCATGGTTTTGCAGATTATTTCAGGGGAGGGATAGGTTTGTGAGGCTCAAAATTGAGCCAGAGGTGATGGGGGTCAAAGTCCTTTCTGCAAACTGTAAGGGTTTTGGGAAGGGAGCCTGGAAAATTAATAAAGAGAACATGACCCTTATCTCAAATCTGTGAGACTTGCAATATCTCCTGCAGTAAATGGGAAAGAACAATATTATTTGTTTTCTGGGCAAACACGAGTTGCAGCCTCAATATAATAAACCTGTGAGTTAGTTCAAAATGCCATCACTTTTTAAGTGTTTCTCCTCTGTCTGATTAAGAAAGTGTCTCTTCTAGCAGTGTTGCAAGGTGAGAGGAGTTCAAAGTGGCCAGATTTCCTTACCTCAAAGGTTCATTTAATGGCTTAATTTGGGGCTATTCAAGGTCACGTAGGAAAGGCACTGATGCAAACTCACACAGCCCAAGTGATTTAGGAAAATGGTTCCTGCGCTGTGAGAGAAGAGGCATTTCAATCAGGTTAGATGAACAGAGCCCTGGAAGATGGACCAGTCTCACATCCCCCATTTCCAGCTGTGCAGCCCAACCTCTTCCTACCCTGAGTGAGCCAGTTCTGTTCCCTGAATCAGCTGAAAAGCCAGAAGCAGCTATGTAGGAAGAGAAATGAATTCAGTACTTGGACTCTACTATGAGGCATGAGACAATGGTGTGATGTAAGCACTTCTGTCTCTCCTTCCCTGTTTCCCAGAGGTTTTATTTGATGTTTTGCGGTAAGGTGACTGTATGCTAAAACACACATGGGGGGTTTGTGTCTGAGTTACGATGGTTTGAGTAAAAGTCCATATGCAGCAGGAAGCTGATTCTCTTGGCTGGCTTATGCCTTTACAACTATTTTTGATGCACAGATATTTTGTGAGTCTGGTGAATCTGGATAAGTAAAACTTTTCAAAAAGAAATTTTTTTTTTTTTTTTAAGTGAACTGCACTGCTTTTGTCACAGTGGTTCACCAAATGATTTAGTGCCAGCTTTAGGATAGGGTGTCTTGTCAGGAAAAGACAGAACAGAAGATACCCCTGTTTCTGTGTGAAGGTTTGACCTGGTGATTTTATAAGTCTTTTCCCTTCTAAATGATTCTGTGATTCTATTCCTGAGTATAAGAATAAGATTTCCTTCAATTATCACCTTCTCCCCCTTCTTCTCCTTTGTGCAGTCTGCTTTCAGAAGGGTAATTTTGCAGCTGGAGAGAGCTGAGTGTAGATCCTGCAGTGTTAACCTCAGCCCTGTACACACGTGTCAGCTACTCCCTCCCCTACATTTCCCTGGTAAAAACCCAGTTTTTAAACATGGGGATGCCTTTAGTTTTCCTTCTTAGTACTGAAGACATGCTTCCAAGGGTTTTCTGTAATCCTGAGGTTTGGTAACTTCTTAAAAATGGAAGGTGATATTCTCAAGTAAGCATGTGCCTTCAGAAAGGGAACAGGAGAAGTCTCTCCACTCCTCCAGCTCCACACGTTCCCTTTCATGCTGTTAAACTCATAATAAGCAGTGATATTAAGTACAGCTTAAAATCACACCATAATTTTGTTCTATAGACTTGAAATTAAGGTTTGGGAGATTTTCCCTCTCTCTGCTCTTTTACCCTTTCTGACCGTAAGTGGTATTTGGATTTTTTTTTAATGTAGACACACACTGTGATTTGATACTAATCACTTCTCTTTGGGCCTCTCCAAGTCCTTTCACAAAGTGATTTCACACAAACCAACAGTGGACAAGGATAACCTAAGAGTGCCTTTAAAGTAATATATCTCCATAAAATCCCTGAAAATCCTAAAAGTCTTGTCAGTGTTTCCATTACAATTTATTTATTACTAGAGGCTCAGGTCTAAGGAAGAAATACTTTATTCTTACCTCTAGTAAGAAGTTGGTAAATGAATACAGAATTTTGATAGCAACATTTTGTTAGAACTCAAGTTAGTGAAAATTATTTTTTTTCAGACTCCTGGAATTGGCAAGGAGACAGATTCTTCTCCATCCCTGGATTGAAACAAGGGACTTTTTTTTCTAACATTTCTGCTGTAGAAATATATAATTATGTGTGGGTAGAACTTGGCATGGATTTCTTCCCCTTTAGGGATTTGAAGAAAACAAGCCTTTTCAAATACCCTTAATAACATACAGGTAAATAATGAGTTCAGACCAAATAACTGTTAAATATGAGAAAAACAGCATATTTCTACTCCTACTGCAAGCCAGAGAAAGATCAGTGATTACCCATATCCTGACAGTGATATTTTACACAGACCTCTCCACTGTTTTCAAGTGGGAGATCAGTGCCTAGGCTGATGGCAGGATGTGGACCTTATAAAGTATTTCCTGCTGAAAAGAGCACTTTGGATCACTGCATAGGCTAAAATATCGTTTAACGAGCTGGATTATGAAAGGTGGACTCCTACACACTCAGGACTAAGTGTAAACTGACCTAAGAGTCCTGATCTTGCAGAAAAAACCCACCCTAATCAGGCATATCCCCAGGTCAGTAAGAAACCTCACTAAATTCCAGTGAGTTCTTTGTACAGACAGAGTTTGTGGCAATAGGGACTTGGCTGAAAAGGGCAGTACCTTAATAGCCAAGCCTCATTTGTTTATTTTCCTGTGGGCATTCCAGCTGGGTTTCAAAGGGCTTGTTGCAGAGGGATAATAGCTGTGAGTGGGAAGGAGGCACTGGTGGGAATTGGGGAGGCAGAGGCTGACCTGCAGTGTGTGCCCAGTGAAAGGAAAGCAGGAGATGTGAGCATCTGCCATCCAGAGAAAGTGGAGATAGGAAATTTGGGCACAGATGTTGTGGCATGGTTCTCCTGGACAAAACAAAACAATTAGGCAAAGCATTATTTGCATCTTGGCATCACTTTCTTAAGTTAATGGTAGCAAATCTATGAAGACAGGACAAGAAATTTGGGACTGTTCATCCTGGAGAAGAAAAGGTTGTGTGGACACCTCACAGCACTTTCCAGGATCTGAGGGGGCGTACAAGGAAGCTGGAGAGGTTCTTCATCAGGAATTGTAGTGATAGGACAAGGGGGAATGGCTTCAAACTGAAATAGGGGAAATTTAGGTTACACACGCAGATGAAAATCTTCCCTGTGAGGGTGGGGAGACCCTGGCACACGGTGCTCAGAGAAGCTGTGGCTGCCCCTGGATCCCTGGAAGTGTCCAAGGCCAGGCTGGATGGGGTTTTTAGCAGCCTGCTCTATTTGAATATGTTCTTGTCATTGCAAGGGTGTTGGATTAGAAAACCTTTAAAGGGTCCTTTCCGAGTCAAATATTCTGTGATTCTATGATTCTATGCCCTTTGTGGCTCAAAGAGTGCTGCATAGGCCTCACTATAACACCACATTAATAATTCCTCGTTATTACTAGTAGTAATTATTAATTCCTAATTAGTAATTCCTAGCAATAACTTTCAGTTTGGAAGATGGCACAAAATTTAGCTTTGCTTTTTAAAAACTTTTCCATTTACTGGTTTATAAATCTTTTTTAATTTCTGCATTCTATTGTAGTGGCAAGAGCTGCAGAAGCTTGGCCTGGATTTTCTTTTTTTTCCTGGCATGTGTTGGGTTGTCTTATATATTAATAATTGTACCCAGTCTGTGGGGGGAATAGGGGAAGGATGATTTTCCCCAGCTTTTCACTCCCTTTTCCTCATTCAAGCTTGTGACAACAGCTTTTGGGAAATCTGAATTCCCTTGGGATGTTAAGGAAAGCCTGTTCTTGTTGCTTTGTCTGCGGTGTCTCCTCAGAGAAGTCCACACCATGTTTAGAGTAGGGTTTACACCATGTTCCTTTCAAAGCTTTGTGGGAGTATTTACGTGAAAGAGAACTCCCAGATAGGCTTAAATTCATTAGGAACATTATCCTCCTGAGTCATTATCAAATTAAGCTGTGTACTGCAACTTTCAGAATTACTTTGTACATCTTCTTTGTAGACAAAGTGTCCTCTGACCCAGCAGTTCACGTTTCATCACGCAAATTGGTCAAGTATCAGTAACCTTTTATTGTGTGAACACAAAGAACTCTGCCTGAGATAAATTAGGCCTAGTAAGGCCATAAAACTCCCTCAATATTTGTGTATAAAGGAGATTTATACATTTCTTGAGTGTTTTGCCAAGAAAAACCCACAGCAAGGACAGGCAGACTAAAGCAACAAGCAGGAAATGTATCATTAAAGTTATGGAAGCGGCTGTTCCCTGCGTCAAGGGCAGAGGGACAAGTTTGGGACTAAACTGAGGGGTAATCACAGTTCCCACCAAATAAGGACAGCCAAATCAGCTTAGAAGAGTCGCTGTTGGTCAGTTTGTGCATTTTGAATAAACTTTGGATTTGTGCGAAACTTATTAAAGAAGTAAGGTTTGTAGATTCCGAGAAAAGAAACTATTTATTCCTCCCTTATCCTAACAGTGGCCAGCACTCCTTCCCTGTGCACATCCCCTTTGTTCTTACACCAACATTACCATGGAAAAATGGAGCAAGCCGTGGTGGCAAAAAGGCAGAATAGTCTTTACAGGGGGATGGAGGGAAGAATGAGCAGAGAGAATCAGGGCATGCATGGTGATGCTTATAGATCTGGTTGTATCTGAAGGATTTTCTTGACTGGGAATTGCTTGCACTGCACGATTGTCATAGATTCTTCTTGTGAAAAACAGCCAGCAAGGAGCTGGCATCTTGCTCCAAAGGAATAGATGCTGAATTTCTTCCTTTTCATGAAATTGCAGATCTTTAGGACAGTGATGTAATGCTGGCTGGCTGTGTGGAGGATGTACTCCTGCTTGTACGCCTGTGCATCCACACACTAAACAGACATAACTTCAGGGGCATGGATTCACCTCATGTTAAAAAATTGCTACTAAATCGGGGTTAGATGGGGAAACTGATGGTTTTTGCAGCTGCACCTCCTGGACCTGGGAGCTGCTGAGGCACCTGTGTCCTGCAGGAATGCTGTGCGTTACCAGGTGTGATATTTCTGTCTCCCACAACATGTAGGCAGTTTTTCCTCTCTGATGTGGCAGCAGCTCTCTCTGTCTCAAGGTTCTGCTAGTCCAGGGTTCCAAGAGTGGTTCCATCAAGAGAACATTTGCCATGTGCAAGAAGGGCTTGGACAATGCTGTCAGGCACAGGGTGGGATTCCTGGGGCTGTCTTGTGCAGGGCCACGAGCCGGGTTAGATGATCCTTGTGGATCCCTTCCAGCTCAGGATATTCTGTGATTCTGTGTAAATATCCTCGTCCCTCCTCCAGCTTCCTCCCCCTTCCTTCCTCTGCAGTGCCCTGGCAGAAGGCCCTGGCTCAGCCTGGAAAATCCAAGTGCTTTGTGGTTGTCACCATCTTTCCTTTCCAAGTAGGCCCTGGCACAGAGGGAGCCTGGCCCTGCCACAGCACAGCACCAAAGGCTGAACCCAAAATTTGCAGCATTTATTCCCATCTCTGCTACTTTTCTAAAGAAGATCTTCTAATGGATCAATGATATTCCCTTTTTGGCCTATATATTGCACACACAGCAATATTAGGTTAAATTTTCATAGACTGTATTAGCAAACCATTTTTTTAACGTTTCCCTATCTATATGTATTTCTCAGGCGTAGCTATATTTAACACAGGTATTCTTGTATTTAATATAAAATTTTTCTGTTCCATTGCTTTATGGGTAAATTCAAGTATTTCAGTATTAGCATTAGGCACAAAAACCTGATCAGGAGTAAGCACACCTTTTTCTGGAGAGAAACTGATTTATTTGGGGGCTAGCTTGCTTGGGAAAGAATCCGAGCTAAATCCTCGAGTCTCCAGTCCTGCAGTGTTTTTACACAAATATAATTGCTTGCAGGGCAAAGATTTCTTAGGCCTAAAAGCCATAAAAGCATTTACTTCAGTAACTCTATAAACACTATCCAAAAAGAAATTAAAAATCATCTATAAAATTATGACACTTCACTGAAGATCAAGAGCTAAGTAAACAACTCGTTGGGTGACATCTCTCAGATTAATGATAGGTAATAAAAGGAAAAAAATCTAGACGTTTACAACTCCTGGATGTTTTCCACATAATTTTCCTTTTACACACGCTAAGCAGAGGCAGATTCACTGGTTTAATATCTGCTGGTGACATTGTGTTTAAATTAAAAATGTCTACATAATCTAGAGCAAAATGGCTGTTCTGTCAGGCAAACTTATCTGGAGATGGCAACAAATCTGAATGGTCTGTGATGGAAACTTCAAGAAGTGTTTGCTTTGTCTCAGCATCAGTTATACCAAACTGTTCCTGATTTGCAGGCAAATGTTATTAAATGTTGGATTAGTGGGCTTGGACTTGCTCTCATCCATTTTTTATAGTCAGTGCTGCAGTGTGGGTAGTGTGGACTATGAAAAACAAGGACATCTTCCCTACTATTGCATTAAGTTTCTGGTTTACCATCTGATTTTATTACCAAAGGAGATGTTTTCCAGCTAATTCTGATGTAAATGTTTGTCATTTCTGTGCAGTAAAAGTCGAAGGCAGATTATTTTTCCTTGCTAAGAATATTCTTTTTAATTTTTGTTTTAGGATCACAGGGTATTTGAGACGTTATTTTACAAAAGCAGAAAATCAAACCTTGCGTAAAGATACCAGTTCTGATCACAGCTCTAGGCATTTCAATTTTTGGAAATCCAACATGGGATTCTGCTGCCTCTCTGAAAATGTTTCTAAGTAAATGAGAGGCCAGCTCAAATGTGACACTGTGAGCAATACATTATTGCCATATTTCTAGGGAAAAGTGGATAAGAACTTCTGGAGAAGTTATTGTTTATTATACATATAGCAAGGGAAAAAAAGAAAAAAGAAAAAAAAAGAATAAACAATACTTAATCTTATTTTATCCTCTAACATTTTACACCCTGGGACCACATCCCTAAAAATTACAAATTGGCATCATGCCCCTGGCTCTGGAAAGTGACAGCAGCTGAGATTCTGGCAGTGCTCTCCAATTGTACATTGTATTTCCAGTGGCACGTTATTCCCGTGCCGGAGTTTTATCGCTTCTGAGGACTCCCTTTGTACAGAGAGCAGGGGGAATATTCTTCCCGACGTGGAAATAAACAAGAACTACAGAGTGCTTGCTGCCAGTCACTGGAAATAGTTACCTCAGGTTTATTTTCTCCCCGAGTCTGCTGGTTGCTAGAAGACACAACACTTTATGTGCACGAGAACAGACACTGTGTCGCCATCGCGCTGAGTACGTGAGCAACAAAAAGCCTATTTTTAACAGCAAAACAATGTGCTAAATTTAGAAGAAAGCAGCAAGGGGATACGGATTTAGCCATGTTAAAATGCTGCAGATGATCTCGAGATGACCACAGAAGTCATTTTTTTGTTATGTTGAGCATAGTTATTCTGGCAACTTAAGGTTCATGAGAAAGTCACTGAAGAAAACCAGAAAATCCTCTTATTCCTTATGTTGCCAGCTAATCACAAACTTTAAAGCATGAACTTTAGAGAATCCTGAACAAGATTGCTTTAATTAATCTGAATGTAATTTTTAGTTGTTGTGCTTGATACTTCCCCAGGATTTAATAATGTTGATTTTGTGGTTGAAATGGTATTTCAAGCTCATTTATGTTAAGATTGGCTTCTTCCCCACCATGCCCCAGACTTTTGATCATGATCATGTCTTGGCCCAAAGAAAATGGATGATGCCTTCTTTTGGGATAGATTCTAGAAAAAATAACCCCTTTTAGCCTGAATAAAAATATCTGAGAAAAAATGTTGAGTAATCAACCACCCATCGTTTATGAAGGAAGCTTTTTATTTGAATTTGTTAACTCTGCTGGGATAAGGAGACAATTAAAACAAGGGTTATTCTGAGAGTGAAAAACCAAAGGCCTCAAGGACTTGGCTTTGTTGTTATTTTTGTTGTTGCTGTGTTGTATTGTAAACTCACCAAAAAAGACTGTGAAATACTGTACTGAACAAAGGCTGGAAGTTTGGAAGACTTCACAGAAAGTTTCAAGAGACTTTAATCACCTTTAACATGACTTGAAAAGCTTTATGGATTTTTTTCATGGTAGTGGTATTGCTAAGGTTTTTATGATAGTTTTTGGGAATATTTTAAGTAACTATGAGTCACAATGTGTTTAGAGCTCAAGTGTCTTTTTGAGTCAAATGTAACATTTTCTTTGTTGATGGATAACTTTGGACTTGCTTATATAAAATGAGGCTAAATTATAAATCCTCATTATCTTCACTGCAATTCTCAGCATTTTTTAATAGGAAAAACTATGGCTTTTATTTAAAATTTTAACTTAACTTTTGAGTAAAATGATTTAGCATTTTTATAAAGAGAGCTTCCTTCCCAGTTACATTGCCTTTTTATTAAATAAGGTTTCTACATTTGTACATGCTCACATAAAACTAGCAGCAGAAAGGAAATGTATGAAGGAAGACACAGGTTATGGAAGTATCCTTTTTATGCACATCTGTGATTTTAGTTTTACTCTTTTCATGTAGAACATATTGCATAAATTATTTTTTTCCCGTTTATAATAACAGCATTTCCAAATGGAATTCTTTACAGCTTTTTTTTTTTTTTTTAATTAGTGGTGAGTTTAAGACACTTAGAACACACTCGCAGAGCTGAACCTTTGATGGGTTCATTTGTCTATCAAACTAAATGCTGCCTTTTCGGTACTCATTATTGCATTCCAACACCTTTTTCCCTAACCTCACATTCCTGACTGATAATTAGTTGCATACAACATCTTTTTAAATATATTATTTGGCACTCGAGACTGTAAAGTGATAGCATCCATCTACTGAAAGTGTTTTGGAATATTTTTCACTGCCAAGGGCCTCGGTCAGACACGTGCACTGAATGATCAACTCACCAAGAGTGAGAGTTCCTCAGGTGAACTCTGGATATCAAACCTGGTCAGTTAATTTGAAGTTCCAGGAGAAGGTGGCCACTTCCCTTGCCATTTTCTGGTCCGTGTAGTTCCTGTGTATGGAACTCATCATACGCATGGATGGAGATGGAGACTGAGATGAGGAGAGGGAAATAAATATGTGGAACCCACCATTCACAGCTGAGAGTCTGTGATCTGTAGACATTAGCTTCATTTTCTGTTGATTAAGTCCTTTCTAAGAGCTCCCAGCTGTAAAATATGTTGAGACCAGTGAATGCACTCATTGCTGACTGATAATGGTACAACACAAAGGCCTAATCTGGTTTCTTAAAACCTGGATTTTTAAATGAAGAATGAAGGAGAGTAGTCCAGAAGTGTAGAAAAGTCAATTAAAATTCCCAAACCCAAAGAGGACAGTATTTACCTGCTGAAACCACAGTCCTGTTGCTATTCATGGGAAGTCATTTGAGGGAAATGGTCTTTGTCTTCAGTCCTACAAAACTCTTAACCTTGGACACTATCTAACAATAGGATGCGTCGACAGTGATTATTTCTGGCTTTCAGGTCTCCTCTCCCAGAGGACTCATCTTTGTTCTTTTTGGGAAGGAATTCAGTCATCAAAAAAAATTCTAATAATGAGAAGTTATTTGGAGAATATCCACCAGCTTGTTTAGTTTTCTTGTTAACAGATCAAAGAAAACGTACTTAATTTTTATATAACATTCATGTATGCATACTTCCTTTCTCAGCAAAAACAGTAACTTTACCTTGCCATAGTTTCTATTTGTTTTGTTTTATTTTAATACTATTGTGTTTAAGAGCCTGTTGTTCTAGCTGGGCTTTCTAAATCTGCTCTGGTTACCCAGTCTGTCCTCACATTAACATGAAAATGTTTCTAATCTTGACTTCTAAGCTTGGCTTATGTACCAACATCAATTTTCACATTTGAATGACCAGTATAATTTTGATGGTGAGATCTGTTTTAAACCTCCTTGTGATGAATGGGATTTTTGACCCAGATTGCCAGTTTTTTCAGTTATGTTCCTAAGTTCTACTATGATCCTTAAAATTGAAGTGAGACACCAACTCTTCTTTTGGTTTTATGGATATTTGAATTTAACAGCACTAAAAGTATAGAATACAACTTGATATGTACATTTTCACTTACCTTGGTTAATTGAAACAGATGGGTACAGTTAGGATGAAAAGTGTTTTAATTGTCTTCTTATCCCAGGAGAGTTAACAAATTTGAATTAAAAGGTTCCTTCAGAAACATGAAAAAAATCTCTAGTAGCTGATCTTCAGAGTATTTTCGGAAGATTATGAAATTCAATTTGTGCATGTTTCTTTTCACTGCTTTACTTTAAGGTCTGGGCTCTTCCCCACGTTCTGCATCGCTAATTTATATTTAAATATTTATATTTTATTTACAAATACTCTTCTGAATCTGTCACAATAGAAAACAATGCTCTTATGAATATTGAAAAAAAGGTATCCTGTTCATCACTGGACACAGTGTTTTACAAAGCACAGAGAAGTCTCAGGCCTTTTGTGATAAAAGCCTGAATCACAACAAAGTGTAAAAGTGGAAATACAAAATTCAATCCCATCTGGACAAGGAGTTTGTGAAAAAATTCAAGTCAACATAGCATGATAAGATTATTTTAAATATTATTTTATATCATATTATTTGAATATTATGCGCCATTAATTTTTATTCAGTATACATATTTGCCATGTTTGAGAAAATCCTATTGAGTTGGGATGTGCTAAAAATGCTGCCAAGATTATATTTCTTGCAGTATTGCTGTCCTTCCTGTGCTAACACGTTAGAAATGAGCGAACACTGGGAAATGCTGAAAAACATTATTCTCCTCCTAGGCCAAATCCTTCACCAAGACTGTTCAGCCATGCAGCAAAAACAATCAAATAAAACACACAAAACCACATCCTTCAGGTTATGGAAGTTTGCACAATCTGATCTGGATTGATGAATTTTTTTGAGGTTCACTTGCTCCGAAGAAAAAGCCAAAATATTGTGGGCAGGGAACGCATTATCAGTTTAGGAGAGGCCACACATCATCAAGTTGTTCTCTGGTGTCTCAGTGAGTATAAGTAACTTCCAATTCTATTGCACCATCATGGAGTAATTTGGTAAATTCACACTGGCTAAAATAATGCACATTTCACTTTGTTTTTTTCTGACTGAAGCAGAAGGGTCTCCATGAGTTACCAATGAAATCTTTCTTTTGAATTAGGGGAATAAAACACTTGCAGGGATTGAAGTCTGACAGATCTGTGTAACTCAGAGGTAAAGGATTGGAAAGAGGGGAGGCACAGCTCTTAAGTGCTCACAGGGATAGGGAAGCTCAAGGCAAAAGTACTTTTTCTGAAAATCGTTTATGATTAACAGCCCAAGGGCTGTTCTTAACCTGTAGTGTGTGGAGGCAATGAAAATGGTGCTCCTGGCTGGCAGATCCTGCTGAACTTGTGGATGAACTGGGCATGTGAATTTTCAGCTGCTCAGGATCCAGACCATAAAGATCTGCCAGCCCACATGACTTCAGCTGACCCTCTGGAAGGCAGTGGCAGTGTTTCCACAGGCTTTAGAAGGTGGTGTGGCAAAGCTCAGTGCTGAGCCTGTAGTGCTTTCCAGAGCACTGAAATGTGGAAAACGGGACAATTTGCTCCCTGAATCACCAGTTGTGTTGCTAGGGAGCAGAAGTTCCCAACAGAGGGGACAAAAGCACAGGAAAAGCTTGAGTTTAACTTAGCAATAATATTGTTACAAAAAATTTGGAGATTCAGTCTGACCTGGACAAAGTCCTGAGCCTACAATCAATCCTTCCTTGTGCTGATACCCTCAGTGTTACCATTGCTGGGAGCACCTGTGACTCCCACTAGCTCGGGGGAGATCTGTGAGTGCTTAGTGCTTCTCAGAACTCAGACCCTGACACTTAAACACATCTCAAGTGTTGAATTTGCAGCGTCACTCATCTGGAAAAAAAAGAAATGTTGACTCTTTTGGTCCTTTTGGGTTTTGCTCAGGCCAGACATACTGAAAGAGTGGCTTTTCCCATAATATTTCATCACTTCAACTGTTATTGCCACTCAGCAGCAGGGAACTCAACAACATGTGAAAATGAACAACAATCTTTTAGGGCTTATCCTGTCATTTAACCCTAGTTTAGATCTGTTATGTCTTTCTGTGGCTCTAAACCCCCAGGAGTGGATTGCTGCTCCTGGGTTGCTGCTTAAATGCTGTTAATATCCATCCAAGGAATATTTTTTTTATTACCAGCTTTGTACTGCAAAGATGAAGATTTGACCTGAAGATTGGTTCCAATCTGCATTAGTTCCCCTCCCGAAAATCCTCCTGAAAATTCACCTTCCTTTGCCTCGGCCAGTCCAGCATAGGGATATTTCTGTAGGTCCAAACAGCACTGGCGACCAAGGAATCTTAATATTTTTGGCTATATTATTTGGAAGCATGTGGATAATCAACAGGGAACAGGTGGGAGAAGGAAATATTACTCCTGGTGGGAATGAGAGTCCAGAGCATCAATAGTTTCTTCCCATCTGGACAAGGAGTTTGTGAAAAAATTCCAAGATCCCCAAACTAATCCTGTAACCACAGGGTCCTCCTGGTCTTGGGTGAGTGTGTGGGGCCATGCAATGTCTTCAGCACATTTGAAGCACCATTATTCAAACATTTCCCTATTTTTCTAATAACTCTCCACACTCATGGCTATTTCAGAAGAACTGCAGAGACAGGCCCAAGAAAAATACCCAGTGCATGCTGATGAACATCGAGCCCATTATCAGAAATTAAAAGCCTACCCTCTGCAGAAAGTTTAAAGAACATTATATAACTTTGATTATATATCTTGTAATGCCAAATTTCCTTTGAGGAGTTGTGGTTCTAATTTAACCTTATTGAAAAGCAAACTGCAAGGAAAACCACAGAATTCCATGAAGCCCGGGGATGCACCCCAGGTGGCATTTGGCATATTTCACGAAACCTATTTCATTTCCAGTCCCCTGAAATTGCATCATCTCCCGTTCCACTATGAAATATTAGCATTTACAGCCTGTACATCCTGCTGGAACGCTGTGAGAACCTCATGGGTGTGCTGGGAAACTTGTCCCCTTTCCTTGAAATTTGCTGGAGTCCACACAGAGTAATACAGTTGATATCTCTTGTGCAGAAAAGGTTAAATCTGTTTATTTCAATACTGGAGGCCTAGGAAACATGACATTAAAGGAAGCCACATGTCAAATACGTGGAACTTCTATACATCCCTGTAGGAGATTATTCTATTTGCCATTAGACTCTAGCTTGGCAAAATTAAGATGAATATCAAATGTTATTGTTTGTTTTTATTGGGTTGGGGTTTAGGACAAAAGCCTTGATAAGCAATGTGTGTAGTATCTTCCTAATGTTAAATCCTTTTCTGGATAGGAACAAATGAGAAGTCAGCCTGGTTTTAATTAGGGTTTCTTTGGATGAACTGAGCTAACCATAAAAATTAACTATTTTAGTTTAATCAATCACTTCATACATCAAAGGTAAAATTTAAGATGGGATGGTTACATTTATTTCTGCTGTTTCATTGCAGATCCCTGGTCGTTCAGCCAAATTGCATTGCAGCAGAGATGACACTTTTTCTCTCATATTACGAAGATCTTTACTTTTGTGCACGTGTTCTGAAAGACAACTTTTAAAAACAGGGTTTTGTTTGTTATGGATAATGATGCAGCTCTTCCTTGCACCTAATCATCCATCAGTAGCCAGCTCTGGGGTGGGAAGGATGCTTTTTTTTCTCTTCCTAATCTCAGCATTCATTTTAAGAGGTTTTAAAGGTGCAGAAAGTCCTCATTTTCATCTTTCTTCAAAGGGGGATGTTGTCTCCCTCCACTTAGGGCTCGTTGGCTGATATTCTGTGACGTGGATTTTATGGTTTGCATAATCCACATGAGTCTTCCTGTGAGCACAGGGCAGAATGACACCTTTTAATTTGTTCATTTGAAAACCAACCAGTGCTGAAACAGAGTCAGAGGACTCAGCTGTGTTTCCATCTCGTGTAACCACATTTTTATTAACTTTAGTGAGCAGTCACTGCTGGCTTTGTGCCAGGGGAGCGTTCTCGGTTCATCTCAAATAGGAGATTTTTTATTCTTTTACAGGAGAAAGCAATCTTAAAACAAAACAAAACAAACAAACAAAATCAACAACAAAATCTCCCCACCAAAACAAAACAAAAAAACCCAAACCAAAATAAAACACTCTTTGGGAATAACCTCTTCATGTAATTTGTATAAACCGAAGCACCCCAAGATTATTCATGGCAGGGTGACTATTAGAAGCTGAGTTAATTTAGAACGCTCATTCTAGATTATTATCCATAAGTTCAAGTTTCCTAATTTCTCTTTTCAATATGTATTCTAGGCTCTCGAGGGAAGAAACTCTCTTTTCCTGTATCTTCCCATAATTTCTCTGAGCAATCTCTAAGCATTACTTTATATTAGCACCTAAACTCAATAGCATATATATTATAAAACAATTATTTTGTTCCAGTACTCCCACAGTATTTGAGAGCAATTTGAAGCAACATTTCCTACAGCATTTAACAGTAAAATGGGCTTTTCTGTCTTTTCCTCTGAGATCTGTAAAAAACAGTTCTTGCTTTTTGTGGATTGGCATTAGATAAATAAAACCCAACATTTTTTTATGAATGGACTCCTCTGCTTTGCTCTGGTTGATCTCATTACCAGAACCTTAAAGATCTCACCTCAGAGGCAAGACATTCCTGTGGATGCATTGAATCCTAGGAGAAAAATGAGATCTCATTAAAGTAAGGAACAAAAGCACACAAAACTCCCTCTTGTTTGAATCACATTTGTTAACAGACTTTCTTGGTGAGCAAAATATTGGCAAAATCTGAAGGCAAAGCAAAAGGAAAGAGCTCTGTGCTGGTGAGACAGTGCATGGAAAGGTTACATTTATCAGGGGGTGAGATTTTTAAGCATTTAAGGGATTTTCATGGTGAGACATTTCTGAAAAGCAGTTGGAAAGGTGATACTGTAGGAGACACCTTTGTTGCCTTGTATTTTTGTTAGTTTTGCTATTTTTGTGTTGTAAGAAGATGGCCTCAAGTCCATTTATTGGCAATAAATAGGAATAATGATAAATAGTTTGTTTAGATGCTGCATTGACACTTCTTAAAATTTCCACAGAAATGTCTGGGACTCTTCTGCTTGGATATTGCAACAGAGTACATGAGAAATAAGTTTTTGGGGTTGTATTAAAAATATAAAGTGGTTGTTATGGGCAAAAAGAACTGAAGCATTTAAAAGCATTTAAAAAGGAAAGCATCTTAGGACTTCTGAGGGAATTACAGAGGATCTCTCCTTAAATCCACATTGCACTGCAAAAGCAGCAAGATAAAAAAGGCTTAAGCACAACATCACTTCATGAGGACTTGTTGCCAGCTCCAGCTGTTGAAACTGGAAAAGGAGCGAATTACCTGTGATCTTTCTTTTCATGTACAATTTGCATATCCTAACTAAACATAGATAGGGAGAGTGAGGGAAACAACAAAGGGAACAATAAGGATTTTGTCTGAGGCCAGGTCAGCACTTGCCGTAGATAATGGTTGATGCCTGAATTGCTGAGAGTGGGGTTCCCTCCCAGCACGGGCTGGTTTTCATCATGGTGATAAAGGCAAACATTTCACACAATAACCATTGAGCCGCTTGTTATGACTTGAAAGACGCACAACTGCTGTTCTATTCCAGCAGAATACGACTAAAAAATCATCTTAAGAACATGGCAATCCTCTGGTATCGTATACATTACTTTCAGTAATGTGCATAATCACACATAAAGCCAGGGTGGGAAGACATTGTACCCCTTTTAGTACGAAACTTAAACCCGTGAATAAAACTTGTTTAGCACAGCTACGTAGAATTTCCTTGGCTGGGTTTATTTTGGCTCCTCCACTCTCACAGATGTTCATTATTACTGAAGAGAAAACACTGTAAACTCAGTAGAGACTTTAAAGGAGGAAAGGGGGGAATTGGAATAAAACCTGAAGGTGTTTTTTGTTGTGTGTGACCTGATCATCAGCTCTAGAAAGCGTCTGAGCAACCTGCTGGGATCTGGTTTCCTCTGGGGAAAGCAGTGACGTAAATCCACTTACCCCTCATAGGAGCTGTGGAGATTATGGAGTGATTTGGCTGAGGGTCAAATGAAAGCGAACACAACAACGTGAAGGAAAAAAAAAAAAAAAGCTTTCAAAGGTTGTTTTCAGGTTTGAAGGAGATAAGGTGGGGTTTGTGGCTCTTTTATCACTTTCTCATGCCGGGGTACCTCAGATGTGCCGGGAGGAATCTGGCCCTTGCGGCTGCAGTCACTGAATTCACACGGGAATTTGAGCTGACCTTGTCAGCTCTGAGAGCAGCGCCTTAGACAGTGCAGAGCCCCTTCCTGGGCTTCCCGAGCTCTATTAATAGACCTGTGGCACCCAGCCCAGCTCCAGGGCTGGAGGTGTGAGCTTTTTCACTCTTCCGAGGTTTTGCTCACATGCATTAGCACTGTACAACGCAGCCTTGCCTCTCGAGATAAGGGAGGCAACATCCCCAGCTCTGGCTCTGCTCCTGCCTCAGCAGCTTTTTCACGGGTTCCACAGCATTTTTATCCTCAGAGCTTCTTTTCCCAGGTGTTCTGGTGGCGTTGAAATTTAAAAATCAGATTATAAATCAGTTGTATGTGTTCTCTCAGCTTTGTACGTGTGTGCTTACACGGATATCTCACTAGGACTGCTCTGCTTTCAATCCTTCGTGCATCATCAGGGCATTTTCTTGCTAATTGGCATTTTTTGTCTAAACAGATCTGTTGCTTTTCAGAAATGAGAGGGGCTGCATTTTTCATTCAGTGCAGCAGCTGCATTGCTGAGTGATCTCTCTCGAAATAAGCTGCTGGTTTGGAAGCTCAGAGAAGAAAAATGCTGTCCCACATAGGTTTAAATGCATGCAGCAGACACGGAATGCCTCTCATATTGTAGGAAAAAGAGCTCTCCCAGTTTAATTCCCATCTAATTTACCTATAGCTCGTGGCCTAATGTCATTAAGCTTACTAACAGAGCAAGGAAAAATGCTTTAGCTGTAAAATGGGTCATAAGCACTTTATGTCTTCAAGGATTTTGAGAAGAGGAAAGAAAAATAAAATCACGTTGTGAAGAAAAGACAACTATTTCCCAGAAAAACATGGAAACCTATTTCTATTAGGAATTATGCTTCCTTTGAAAACACGCTTTCTTTTTTTTGGAAAGCAAACAGAAAGAAGTCTGAAATCACAGCAAAGGTCATAAAAAGGATTTAGCCATAAAAGGACATATATGTATTAGCAAGTGACTTCTTCAAACAGCAGGGAAGTTTGAAATAATGGCTACAAGTTCCTGGTATTAAGGAAAATTATTCTGTAACTTCACTATTTGTTCCTTTCATTCTTTTGGCATACCTAAACTTACTTATTGAATTTTATGTTCTGCAAATATCTTTGCTAAGGTTTAATTGAATTCTTTATCATGTTTTAATCAGAAAATAGTCATGAAGATTTTCCTTGTGGTATGGTGGTAGAAGTAAAAATTCCTTCAACTTGCAAAGTTCATGTCCAGTAGACCTTAGAAATTCTTTGGACTTGTCAGTGAAGAGAAAGACAAACCAAAATATGTAAGGCCAGAGGTTATATAGCAACCAGGAGGATGAAAGAAGGAACAGAACAACCCTGCTCCTTGACAGAAGAGAGTTGGCAGAATCCACAAATCACAAAATCATTTTTCATCAAAATGAAAAAACATGGGGTGCTTGGTTGGTTTGTGATATGGCAATAGTTCTGGAAATAGTAGAATTTGTATTTATACATGCAGTGCCATAGATTTTAGATTTTTTTTATTTTAAAAGGTATTATTTTGGATTTGCATCATTTATATCAAAAAAGATCTGTTCTTCTGGTGACCATAACAGTGGCTTCACGACAACGATCATAATGTAAGCAATTATATAATTTACTTCATGGGAATCAAGACAAATGCAAGAGAAGGAAAGGAAGAGTTACAGAAATATCTTGCCCAGGGGGTTTCTAGACAACTTGCATGAATTTTTGGGCTTTATTGCTTTGTAAAAAAAAAGAAAAATAAGCAGGTGGAGTAAATTTAAGCTACTAAATCAAAGCAAATGTCCCACAGCAGGTGGTCGACTTTTGAAAGCACTGAGAGCTGGAAGAAGAACAAAAGCTTCCATTTCCTATTAAAAGGTCCCTTGGATTAGACATCTAGAAGAGAAATGTGGGAAGCCAAAGGAGCTCTCTCTAATGAAATTAGGAGCTCACATGTTAATACCACCTCTGAAATGTGTCTTAGAGAGTAACCTTTTCCAGCAGTCCTGATTGCACTGCGCTTTTGGTAAAAGCACAAGAAAACCCCAAAAATTATTTCTGTAAAATATAACACATCAATATCAACGTAATGAAGACAAAGAAATTCACTAATCACAGAATCCCAGAATGGGTCAGGGTAGAAGGGACCACAGTGGGGCATTTGCTGAGGCAGGGCCATCGCGGAGCACAGGGCACAGGATTGTGTCCAGAGGGGTCTGGAATATCCCCAGGGAGGGGACTCCACAGCCCCTCTGAGCTCTGTTCAGGGCTCGGGCACTGCCCAGGGCAGAAGTTCTGCCTCCTGTGCAGTGGGAATTCCTGGGATCAGTCCCTGCCCATTCCTCTGGTGCCATTGCTGGGTCCCCAGAGCAGAGCCTGAGCCCTGCTCAGAGCCTCCCTGCGCACAGGGACACCCAGGGCTGAGGTGTCAACTCCTCTCGAGGCTGAACAGCCCCAGGTCCCTCAGCCTTTCCTGGGCACGGAGATGCTCCAGGCCCTTCAGCATCCGAGAGAGAATTATGTGCCAATGACAGGTCAGCCCATCCCGTGGGAAGATAAATTTCTGCTGCGGGAGATGAGCCACCTCTGGAGATGCTGCTGCCTTTCTGCTGCTGCAGAGGAGCCTGGATGGCTGCCCAACATCTGGAGCGCAGTGCAAGGTGTGACGGACCCCCCCAGAGGGGGACAGGCAGAGGGGCCAAGCAAGAGGCACTTTAAACCAAAAGGAGCATCCAGAGCAAGCAGCAAATCCCAGCTACGCTGGAATTCCATGGTGTGGGCCACAGCTCCCTGCACAAGCTCGTAATAACAACAGCCACTGACCAGGCAACACCTACCAGGTCCCCCTGGCTTTTCCACCAGCTTAAGCACAAAATGCTTTGCTGACAAAAAGCCTTGAGAATATTGAAGTGCCTCACTTATGACTTGTCTTTCCCTTTTCTCCACTGAGGTCTGTCAATTTTAAACAGTATTTAAGGACTTAAGACATTTTAAGAGCTGCTTTCTCAGTCTTTCTTAAAAATAAAAAAGAACATTTAGAAGAGTCATAACAGCAGATTGTGTGACTTCTGACACAATCACACAGATATAATTCATCTGCAGTTAGGGGAGAACTATTTACATTTATGTTCTCTCCTATTCCAGATTGATTCTGCACCCATGTTTTGTTTTCCTGGTTTTTAAATTTACGTCACTGAAAAAATCATTCAATACTACTCATTATTGTGCAGAGAAAATACACTTTCACTTCACATGTCTATACTTCTTCACTGAAAGCTGCCCTTATTATTGATGAATGTTTGGTATATGAAAAAGTTATGCAATGGCACATATATCTTCTTGTTTTATACATTATTCCAGGGAAGCTCCATGTGTTGAAAAACATACAGAGATTCTAATATGTTATGTTCATCATTAGGATTAAATCCTAAGGGTGAAAAGATTACATTTTCTACACGTCAAGCTATGGTCACTGGCAGTAATTGATTCATTTATTTGCAGAAAGCGAATCACTGGAAAAAATCAGGACATAAAAGTACATGGAAGACAAGCCTGCAAAACAAAGGTGTTATACTCATTTTCCTGGCTGTTGTTTCAATATATTTGAGGCTGCACATCAGGGGAGTGCCCTCCTTTTTTACTTTGTTTTGCTTTTCAATTTATTTATAAAGACTGATGTATTTTTGTGGTAGAGATGAAATCTTGGATAGACTTGTGGGATTCTAGACTTCTGCAGGTGTATACTGGAAATTCAATCTGCCTTTGCACTTGGGGATGAAAAAGATTTGGCAGTTTAGGGAAGCATAAAACATAGTTTAAAATTCTGGTTGACTGCAACAGGCTGAAGCAGTTAATGCTGTATTGCACAGCGTGTTATTCCTGTTCATCCTTGTTTAGTTTTCTTCAGCTGTTCACAGCTCAGGGAAGCATAATAAATTAACCTTATTGCTTGGATTAATGAGTTGTCATTCTCTGCTACTTGTTCAGTTCTTGTTTGGTGTTAACATCATCCAAATTCATACAGGCTGCCAAGGAAAGTGGTGGAGTTACTATGTATCACAATTTTTATCTCATTGATTAAACACTCCTCTGACCAGGACGTATTTGAAGCACACTACATGGAAACAACCACAAAGAAATTGTACTTTTATAAAAATACGCACTGTTTTCCATTATCTGGGGTTTTGTTGGTTTTTTGGGGTTTTTTGGGGGGTTTGGGCGGGGGCAGGGGTTTTGGTACTGTTGTGCCAGGTTTAAACTGTGTGCTCAGAGATCTTCCACTTACAGGCATATAGCACACATATAACCCCATATATGTGTAATCTGTGCTTCTCATTGTGCTCTCATTACCCACTCCAATCCTTTCAAGCAATTCCCTGAAGGAATCACATTCCCTGCAACTCTTTAAATGTTGTTAGGAATAATTTATTTAAACCAGGGGCAGGCTGTGGTATCTGTGTTGCTTGCGAGCAGTTTGAAGTGTGGCTCTCCCTGCAGGACTCTGTGACTGGAACATCCATCCAAAAGTGTGCTGGTGCACAAGGCACCTGTGGGAAGCAGTCTGGATTCCTGGCTGTGGGAGGCAGTGGGATCAGCAGGCGTGGCTGAGGGGGACAGTGACAAACAGCCTCAGGTCTCTGCTGCATCACCAGCAGTGATGAAACTTGTAGGGTTTCCTGCAGAGACCCACGCTTACAGCAATTTATCCTCAGTTCTCTAAAGCAATATCCATTTATTGTAGATCCTCCCCCCATTTGAAGAGCCCTTCTGGGCTCTTGGCTTGTAGGGGTTTCATTTTTTATGTCTTGCATTTTGATGAAAATCAGAATTATCTGAGTCAGAAAACGCTTCACCAGAATTGCTGAGAAGTTGGAGTTACTGAAAATTATGTGACCAGGAACAGGTCAGTGCCTTGTGATCAGGGCAGTGTTAGGCAACACACAGCTGTTAGTCCAAGGAGGTGATATTCCAGTCATTATTTGGGATATAATCATCTATACCACATTATAATTAGCTTAAAAACCAAAACAAAACAAAACCAACCAAGCAAACAAACAAAAAAACACCTGACCACTTTTAGAGTGTGGGAACTACTTTTAGCATTAAATTTACCTCTACTATGATTTGAATTAATAGCATTGGCTTCTCTGCCTTTTTGGAAGCAGTTCCTGTGTGAAAGAAATCTCTTTTTCTTGTCAGGGAGAAAATTTTGAGAAAATATTGTGACAACTGGAAATCTAATTGCTTTCATTTTGTACCGTTCTACGGATTTTTTTCCAGTGCTGGATTGACTTGGCTGTGATAGGGACTGTAGAGGGAATGACAACTTTGTTTCCATAGTGCTGGAAGGAGTCAGATGTTCAAAGTTCATTCAAATCTTTTCCTATCTTTGCAGCTTCACTGGTTTGCAGTGTGCAAGTAGGATTTTCTTCTTAGGCTCTGGAGAACTCTTTTTTCTTCTTTCTGTTTTGGTTTATATTGCTGAATATGTTCTCACATTGCAACCAGGTGTCTTTGGGGTGAAAGCTCTTGTGTCAGAATAGTCTGGATTGGGCTGGGAAGGATAAACTTTAAGCAGTTATCCCTGGAGCATAACTTGGAGAACTTGTTCTTGTTCCTGCCTGTCATGGCTCAGCTGTAAAGTTTGCTAGATCACAAGACAAGAGGAAAGTAAGGTAGGGAAAAGGTGGCTCATTTTTGACTGAGAGCAGTTAAATTCACATTTTGGCAGTGGCCAGCTTAGCCCATTTTTAATAGGAGGGCACAGAGAGCCTGAGTGACACTTAAATGTCCTTGAAACGCTGTCTGACATTGTCTCTGTGCTAAATGCTTGCACAGAGTCTGCAGTGATTGTTCAGTGATCACCGTGAGTCACCAAACCCAGGGAGTCTCCATCCTGGCTTTTGAATGTGTCCTTGGTGCTGTTCTTGGAGGAACAGGAGGACAGAGGTGCGAGGGAAAGTGCAGCTCCCAGGTCTTTCTGAGCTGAAGAAAGCAGTGCTACTGCTGGCAGCCCAGCAGCAGGAGGAGATTTGGAAACTGTGGTAGTTTGTTCCGCTCGTTATGCCCAGTTCTTTCCAGTCAGCTGCTTATCCATTAGCTTAGGAAGTACAAGAATCACCTAGAGCTATCCCAGCTTTTTTAGTGCACATTTACAACATGCATCTCCCCTTTGCTCTTGTGCCTCTCCTTCCATTTGTCATCTTTCTCATTTCAGGAGAGATTATTTGCCAGCCACTCTGCCAGAGAGAATGCTCTAGGCAGGGAGGAGTAGCTGCACTGCTCACGAAGTCCCAGACCTCTCCAAGGAATAATTGTGTTAAAAGTAATGATGTGCAATAAACTGGAGGTGCAATAAAAACCTCGTGCAGATATTCTTGTGTAGAAGCAAAATGTGTAACATGAAAAATGTAAAAAACCCTAAATAGCTACTGGAACTTCACAGATCTTAAATATTTTTCTGAAGACGCCACTATGGTGCAGCAACACCCTGTGCATCACATTAATGTCATTGCTTGCCAAATAAACCAGATCTTTCAGAAAGCTCCTGTGCCATGCCTTGAATTCCCTTTTCTCTGAATTCCTTTTTCTCTGAATTCCTTTTTCACACCATTGATTTAACTTGAATGGGAGAAGAGGCTCTTCAGCTCTCTGAGATGACAATCTCAGGCCTTTACTCCAGAAAACACCTACATATATTCCCAAGTCTGCCCTTTATTTCTTTAATAAATGAGACTTATGCATACGTTTAAGCAGTTATTTTGTACTGGTGGGCTTAGGAACTAATGATTAATATTTTTGACTAATAGTCAGGATGTGCTGAAGGGCTGTTGTGATCTGAGACCCAACAATGTGTGAAGGAAACCAGGATGCACAGAAAGGCCTGAATCTACTGGAAATAACTTTGTCTTTGCCAAGGAGAGGAGAGGATGTGGGAAGTGGCTGGTACCTTTGGGTAGCCTCACCTTTCAAAATGTTGTGCTTACAATTCAGAGCTGCCATCATTTATCAGTGCTGTCTTGTTTGATTAACGTGGAGAATCTGCAATCCCCTTTGCTCAGTCTGTGCTAACCCTGTACTCATCCTCCCATATATTTGGAGAGTAAAAATCCCTGCAGCTGGAACTTGTAGTATTGGCTGTGGTTTTTTGTCCAACAAGGGCTGGAGGAACACAGAGTTCAATTGAATACATGTTTTGTTGAATTTCTGGCAGCTTTGCATGAACAGACTAGAAGGAGTGACAGGCTGTGGAAGTCAACGTAACAAAATGTGTGTTTCTGGTGATGTACAGTGTTCTGAAAGTGGGTAACAGTGTCCTAGAGAGAGAGAAAAGGCTGTGTTTGGGGTGTTTCCTTTCTCTTTGTTCGTGGATATTCTGCTTCCCCTGGTGTGTGTTTTAGTTGACAGGAGGATACTGCTGTACCAGGAATTAGGAATAAATTTTTTCAGTGAAATTATGATATTTAGCAATAAAAATGCTGTCAATATCTTATAAACAAACATTTCCTGATACTATTTTTTTTTCTGTGATTTTCTATTGACAAAGCAGGGGGTTAACAAAGTATTAAAGAGGGAAGTGTGACCCTTCTGTCAATGTAACAGTGAAAGCATAATCAGTGATTCTAAACTCCTTTAATTTAAAATATTATCAGGATCTAATAGTGTTTCTGTCTTGCAACACTCAACAGTTAAATTTTATATTTCAGCACCATATCTTCTTCCACTAGCACATAATTTACCAGTCATATATTTCATGATGATGTGAGTGTGTATCTTACCAGCAAAGGTTCTGGCCAAAAATAGTATCTTTTTTTTGTTTTCATAAGTAGGAGGAAAAATATTTTAAAAATAGTTTTAGATAAACCAAAGTGACAGTAGAAGTTTGATTGTTTACAGGGAAGAAATATGCAGTAGAGAAAAATGTCTCTTGCTAAGTATGTCCTTTGGGAATACCAAGCCATAAATTGATGTTAATTTCTCTACAGCAGTGGATGGTGATTTTGAGTTGGAAGGGGATANATTTCATGATGATGTGAGTGTGAATCTTACCAGCAAAGACTGGCCAAAAATAGTATCTCTTTTTTTTTTTCATAAGTAGGAGGAAGAATATTTTAAAAATAGTTTTAGATAAACCAAACAGACAGTAGAAGTTTGATTGTTTACAGGGAAGAAATATGCAGTAGAGAAAAATGTCTTTTGCTAAGTATGTCCTTTGGGAATACCAAGCCATAAATTGATGTTAATTTCTCTACAGCAGTGGATGGTGATTTTGAGTTGGAAGGGGATACAAAGATCATCCAGTCCCACCCCTTCCATGGGCAGGAACAACTTCCACTATCCCAGGTTGCTCCAGCTTGGCCTTGGGCACTTCCAGGGGTGGGGGATCCTCAGTTTTTCTGGGCAATCAGTTTTCTGACACCGTCCCACATGACCAAAGTTGTACATCTTGGTCTTCTTGTGGATTAATTCCCATTTATAAAAGAGGGGCAAGTTCCTGCTTTTCCTGTCCTCTGTCACTACACCAGGCTGAACCTTCTCAATATAACAACCAGCAAAACTCTGAAGTCTGAATTGGGGCCTCTAAGTTTTTCTAAAAATAGAGCTAATAATTAAAATTGCTGATAACAAAATTGCTGATGTTGTCTCTGACTTTTTTGGGGTTAACATTGTGTTAGGCATTTTTGTCTCTGACTCGTTGTCACTGCTTTAAAGCAATACTTTTTGTTTGCTGCAACATTATTCTGAAATGTGGAGAGTTTCAGGTTTCAATCCCGTGAACGCTCCTTGGAGGCTACAAAGCACATATTAGTCCTTATTCTCTGATTTGCTGCCAAAATGTAATCATCTGTTGTTTTTCAGTGTGCTGGTGGCAGTTTAGAGTAAAAAAGGATGATTTGATACCCCCAAGAACAAATTCACTGCAAGGAATGCACCTGCTTCCCAAAAAAGCTGTAAATGTATCTTATATCAAGAATTATTTATTAATGGAAGAGACAGACTGTGATTTGCCTTAATCAACAAAACTTAAGCCACTGAATGCAGTGTTTTCCTTTCACTGGAGACTTCTGAAGGTGGTCTACTGGAAAAGAAGGTCACACATTCCCACTGGAGTGAACAAGGTAAATGTGATGTTCATGTGTGAAGTGTGGTAGGAATTTCACAATAGGGCTTTAAGAATGCTTAAAACTGCTCTGTCAACGTGACCCTCTGGTGAAAACACCCAGCGAATTTAGGATATCTTTGCTGCATTGGAATCAGAGTTGTTTACAGTTCAAGAATACCTCTTGGGTTCTCTGAGTGCAAAGCAAAATTAAATTTTAGAAGAAATGTGATTCAGGAGGTTTTCCGTTAACGCTGTCTCATGTGTTTTTTCATTTCCTCCTTGTTTCTTTCCCGTCACTGTCACCAGATGTTTGTGTGAAGCGTTATGTTTTCAACTCTGGATGATTAAAACTGGAATTTAGGTCTCAAGTAGAGAAACCAAGCGGTTTAAGCGCTTTGTATAGTCCATAAGTCAAATAGAAAAGTGTAACTATTTCTGCATTGGAAGTAAGAAAATTTTTTAAAATTTATTCCAAAGTAGATCATGTGAAAGATTCATGCTGGTTTCAATGCCTTTATGGCTTTAAGTCATTAAAAAAAGCATCAGCACAAGGGATAAACTCTGATCACTTGCCCTTCCTTTAAAAGTCCTCTTAGCAATGTCCAGTCTTCAAGAGCTTTTATAGAAGAAAAACTGAAGCATTGAGGCACAGAGTGTGCTATGAACATGAACACCCCGAAATAAACCCTTTTTTCCAAATTTTGTGCTTTAGGATGCAGTAGCATGGGCAGTTGCTCCTGCACCTTGCCTCCTGAATTAATATCTTACAAGTGTGTTATTGTTAAACACAAAAAAAGTGGTACCACTCAATAAGCAATTTATCATCATAGTTCAATACACTGATTTATCTGTACACAGCATCTGAGAAAACACACTTAAAATGCTTTGAACTGATGAAGGAGGACATCTGGAACCCCTTGTGACTGCATTTCATTCTACATTGTTTTCATCTTATTTTCCTGATGTACGAGCCCTTGACAGATGAAGTTGTGGAGAGTGATTCTCCTTGGCTGGAAAAAAGAGAAGGGGGGTAAAAACCCAAACAAACAAACAATAAAACAACAACAAAAAAACCCCAACAACAAAAAAAACACCTGCACACTATCACCAATTTTAAAATTGAAATTACAGCCTGTACTCCCAAACTCAGTGCCACTGGGCAGCTGCAAGTTGATGAGGTGCAGTAATTAATGAGTTAGTACTTGTTGGGTAAGCCATGGAAATCAACAACTGTGTTCTTGTCCTTTGCTTGTTCCATGTGGAATAAGATGCTGGATTTCACTTGCATGTGAAGAAAGAAGGGCTGTGTTCACTTGGTTGTTTACCAAGCTTTGGTCTTTTAAAACCAGGGTTCTGGTCCTACAGGGAGAGGGAATGCTCAGTCTTTGTACCACTGCCTGCCTGTGTGCAAAGCTCAGCTCCAAAGTCCTGCTGTCCATGGAATGCTGAAGCCCTGTATTCATTTAAAATCTGGCCTTGTGCTCAGGGATGTTTATATTGAAATCAAACATAGAAGATGACACCATTCCTGTCCCAAAGAGTTCCCTGAAATCAAAAGCAAAGCTATGTAAAATAAAACCAGTGGTTGTTTCTGGCTCTAAATTTTAACCAGAGCAGGTCTAGTAGTTAAAAAACCTTGTCCTATATATAGTGTAATACAATCTGTGTTAGACTGTTCTTTATCAGTGGTGTCAACTAGGACTAGAAAAACTTTTTTTAAACCAAAATATTGAACAGATTTATGTGTGTATACATACACAGGATATTTTTTTTTCCTGTGTGTATATGTCTATATATACACTTATAGGGAGAGATGTATCAGATTAGACCCACACACACACTGTGCTCTTCAGGAACTCAGATACTAATAAGACAATAAATTACCATTGCAGCTGGTAAAGCTTTAGCATTTTCCCACTGCACTGTTAAAATGAGTAGGTCATGTGTTCACTGGACTAATCTGGGCTGTATTGTCACCACCCAGCTGAGAGTCCCCGAAATCCTTGGAGCTCTTCAGCAGAAATCATGTGTAAGGCTTTTCATCTGCTCTTTGAATTTATGGGTGCTGAGGGACTGGAGCTTTTTGCACTTGCCCAGATTACCTCAGGTGCTTTTGAAAGTGAGTCTGCTTGGAAAAAATTATCAGGTCAGGTTAAAGATACAAGTGAGTGAAACATGAAAACTCTCTGCATTTTGCATTTTAAAATGTCCGAGTGAACCTTGGAAAATACAGATTTGCTTCCTCCATGCCCTGAAATCTTCATCATTAATCTAACTCTACAACTGATAGTGGTGTAGTGGTACTAGGGAGCATCATGCTGTTGTTCTCACACTGCATTTGGGCAGGCCCCTTGAACCTTTTCTTCCCTGATGCACTCTGATTTTGGGATGCTGATCATGCATAATTTTGAAATGCAAAGGGGCAGAATAGGAAAGAGACATCCTTGTTGCTTTGGATCAGCTCCTATACTTATAGCCTGTCACTAGAATGTGTCTTTCTCCAAAAACCAGATGTGAGGCATTTAGAAGATTCACAGTTTGTTTCTATTCTAAAATGGAAAAAATAACCCCCTTTCAATATTTCAGTAGTAAAGAGGGAAAGGAGGGTACAGTCAGTGGAGAGAGACAGAAGCTTCTTCAAAAGTAGAGGAAATAAAGGATTATATCTTAAAGGACTCAAAAATCTGGCTTTGTCCACTGACAAAAAAAGAGCTTAGAGACAAGATATTTTTTAAATACTTTAGCCGCTTTAAAACTCTCTCTGTTCATAATGGAGGATGTTATTAATGGAATGTTTTTACCGTACATATATTATTTAGATTATCTATAGGTTGCATAGGTTTCAAAGGCAATGCCTCAGTGCATGGACACAGGAAGAAAGGGGACACAAACTTGAGTGTGCAAAGCACCAAGCATGAGGGGAAGAGATGAAATTCCCTCTTAAAACTCTTAGAAACCAACATGGTTTGCAGGTATTGCTCACTGAGCTTTGGATGTGAAATGGGCAAAAATTGTAGCCAGAGAAACCCTCCTCGCTTCAAATACTGAAGTGAGGAGGCACTTACCCTGACTAAGAAAATTCACGGGAAAATAGAGAAATAAATCAATGGAGGAACAAGGCCTGTGCTCTTGCAGAATATTTGGCTATTGAGAGGAAGAGGGAGAGTAAAATATCTTTTACAGAGCCCAAAATGGAGCATTGCTTGCTGAAACTTGCAGCCTCTGGGGCTGGAGCTCCTGTTTCTGGATGACAGAGGGCTTGCACAAGCAAGACACCTTCCCAAGGAAGTGGCAGGGTGCCAAGGAGCCACATTTTGGGTAGGATTTTGCTGACTGTGGTGAGGAGATGAGGCTGGGCAGGAGGGTGGGCTCACACGCGTTTGTGTGCGTCAGAGAGATGCACTCAGTGGAGAGGGGAGCCAGGAAATGTTGGGTTTAGTGACCCACTTCATCTGAGCAAAGTGTGTTGACTTTTTAGTCCACTCAAACCGAGGTTTTGTTTAGTGTTTTGTAAACTGGGACAGCAAAGCACCACGTTCTACTCAGTGTGTAAAGTCTTGTTCTGTTCACTGCTGTGCTACCTGTGCTATAAAGAAAGCAGAGACTGAGGTGGCTTTTTCAGGTCATTACGTATGTACCTATTTTCTAAATATTTTGTTTATTAATTGATAAAATGTCTAAGTAGTAACGTGCCTCCAATACACATTGCAATTGTACAAATACATTGACGTTTTCCCAAATACATGTCTGTGGTGCAAGAATTGTCATTGGGAATTGCCTCCCAGTTGCTTCAGGAATCTCCCACATTAAAATCAAAATTATAAGTCAAATCAGGATATAATTCAAATGGAAGGAGGGAAGGAAGAAGGGAAGGAAGGAAGGAAGGGAGGGAGGAAGGAAGGAAGGAAGGGAGGAAGGAAGGAAGGAAGGGAGGGAGGAAGGAAGGA
>VYXC01006183.1:0-79260 GCA_013397175.1 Platysteira castanea | reverse complement strand
AATGAAGGGAGTAAGGAAGGAAAGAAGGAAGGAAGGAAGGAAGGAAGGAAGGAAGGAAGGGTGCTTAAAGCTCTTTTAAATGCAACATCATTTCATAGTTGAGATGCAAAAGGAAAATTCGGGGTAGCCTTTATACCCGTGAAAGGAAGGAATTATTTTGCAATGAAACAATTGTAATCAAAAAAAGAAAAGCCAAGCACGTCCTAAGAGTTCTAAGTAAACATTTCTGAGTCATCCAAAATAGTTATCACATAAATAATTAGAAAGCTGTTAAAATAGGTTCAATGTTTGTTTACATTTAGTAAATTCGTTGGTTCAAAAGCCAAACCAATCAATCATCTTAGAAATAGAGTCAAAATGGCTGTCGTAACGGAATTTTTGGTTTCACTTCTAGATAAAAATGTTGCTCATAAAATCAATATTTCTTTGAGAAAAAAATTAGAAGACAAATTGTAAGGAAAGTGTTCAAAATTATCTGAATGTCTGGGACAGAAATAGAAAAGACACAGATAAATATAATATTATTTCTGCCTTCAGGAGTCAAAAATGAAATATAGTTTCACCCTTGTTTTCTTAATTCTAAAACCTCAGTGTGAATACATTTATTAAGTTTTATTGTTAATTTGGAGAGCAAGTTAAATAAAGCATATTCATAATTCTGCTAAGCACAGGCATTTCATCCACAGCAATTTTCTCAGTACCTTGCCAGTAGCACAAAGAATTGAGGAATCACTATTTTATTTTGAAAGACTGAACTGCGACCAGATAGGAATTAAATTTAGCTGTGCTCGTTGGCTAAATAAATAATATCTGTCGGGTAGATTCCCAGTATGAATTAGATAATAATCTCTGCAATAATTATCTGCAATTACTCCACTCCCTCAGGGAACCAGAAAGATGAAAGCCCCTGAAAGCATAAATTGTGTGCTACAGATTGTTGTAGACCTTCCGCTGCTCATTTACACTGCACACACCAAGAACGAGTTCCAGCTTGAGCACTCACTCACAGCTTTGGGCTACAGGCATTTGGACAGGAAGCTGGTCCTGCCTGGCTCCTCTGGCTGGGTATCCTGGGGGAGATCAGATTTCCTCTGGGAATGGAGCCATTGCACCCCTGGCTGTTCTGGAAGTTGGAAATGTGAGGCACAGGACATGTTTAAATTCTCTCTTTGAGAGAGAGAGAATGGACTCCTGATCTGCAACCTCCTCAAACTCTGGAGGTGGGGAAGGCAGGGCTCGGACATGGATGCTTCCCTCTGGACAGCCACCAGTTATGGGATGCTGGAAGTCAATCCCATGAACAGCTGCCTTTATATTGTGATTGTCCCATCCCTGGAAGTGTTCAGGGACAGGCTGGGTGGGGTTGGTATCAGCCTGGTCTGGTGGAATGTGGCCCATGTCAGAGGGGATGGAAGATCTTTAAGGTCTTTTTCAATCTGAACCATTCTGTGCTTCTATGATTCTGTGCTTCCCTAGATTCATGTTTAAGATTACACCAGGAATCCTTTTCTTCTCAGTGCTGAAGACATGCAGAGCTCTGGAGGGGCAAAACTTTGAGGCAATACCTCCTCCTGCACTCCCTCTCCTCATCCTGCATCTAACACAGAGGACCAGGTCACTGACTGCAGCTTTATAAAAATAATTAACAGGAACAGGGAAAGCTTCTCTTTGGGTCAGAACTAGGCCTTGAGTGCTTTTGCCAAATGCAATCTCAGTGAAAATGTCTTGCTAATCTTCAGCAATCAACCTCAGGTGTTATTCTGTGTCTCTCTCAAAACCAATTACTTTCTTTCTATCTCTAAAAGTGCAAAACTGTACAAAATGCATCCCATCTATGAAAGGATGGAAAATTGTTATATGAAAAAAAAGTGCATTCCCACAGTCATTTTGGTTAATTAAATACTCAGTATTTGACTTCAACCAACACCAGAGATAAGTGTACCAAAGCTTTGCACATGATAATAGTGGAATTTACTGGGTTTGGAACAAATCTTGTTGTATTTTTTAGTTAATGACCAAGCTACCATATCTGTCAAACTGACATCGAAATTATTAGAAATGCAAATGGAATTTAAAAAGCAGTAGATTAAGTGGACACAGATAAGGGCAAGGGGGGTAGTGTCTGTGAAATAACAGCACTTTGCCAGATGTTTCTGTGCCAAACCAGATGGAAGCTGTAGAATAATTTTTTTTTTAGCAGAATGCAGAGTCTAAGTTGGAAGACTTATTATTACTATAATCATAAAGACACTTGTGAGTCCTTTTTTAAAATTCATTGGTTTGATTGCCAGCAGTAGTATGATTATGGCAAGCATGGTCATCAGCTGCCCAGGACTTTTCCAGATGGGCTCAGAGAATGGCCCTTGGTGGCTAAAAAGTGGCAGGTTAATCCAAGCTAAACCTGTCCACTCCTTCCTCTCTGCTGCTCACATTTCAGCAATGAAAGGTGAAGATTTCCTTACCTAATGTTATGAGAGATGCCCACAATAAAACCAGAGGGATTAATTAGAGTAACTTTTCAGTGTGGGGCTTGCATTGTGAGAAAACTCTGTCACCTGTGAATTTGTTTGTCTGAGTCCCATTTGTACAACTGGGAGAGTTTTATGCTTTCTCAGGGGTCAGTGACAATTGCAATGTGTATTTGCTCCACATAATCGTGTGTGGGAGGTAACAAAGTGCAGGAGAACCTCAATTAGCACTGAATTAGTGCTTCCTCCTCCATTTCAACCCCACTAACCTGACCTGAGGCCCCTGTGTGTATCATGCAGCTGCCCAGCTGGGCCAGCTTTTCTCCTATGACCAGTTTCTCCCTTTCCTGGAATTCCTTTTAAAATTTCCACAGAGAGGAATACTTTTCCTCTTAGAAGCTCTGGCTGCAGTCTATCTCTAGGCCTGTTTTGTTGGCTGATGCTGGGGCTTGTGCTTCAGCCACACTCCCTTGCTCAGCGACAACTTTTGTATTCCTGGCTTGAATTTTCTAGGCTGTAAAGGCAGAAGTGTCAGAGAATATTGCTAAATATTTTGTCAGGGCTGGAGTAGATGCAGGCACAGCTCTGTGTAAGTGTTCATGCCCAACAACAGTGGCTCAGCCACCTGAGCTTTTTGTGGCATTTCTGGCTCAGCTTTGTCAGTTTGAAGCCATTCCCTCGTGTCTTGTTGCTCCAGGCCCTTGTAAATAGTCTCTCCATCTTTCTTGTTTCTCATATAAACAGATTATTTACACTTAAAGCAGGGTAGACTTACCCTGTTTCCTTCTGGAACCATTCACAGACGCAAACAAAGGGGAGATACTGCAGAGGAAATTAGGAACAGGCACTTCTGTGGGTTCAGTGTCAAGAGATAAGCTACACAAAGGGTTACAAATTAAAGAGGCTCACCCTTTGACAGGTAGGAAAACTATGAAAGCAGTGTAATCTGAAAGCCATGGCAAAAAATAATAACTGGAGATCCCTGCAAAAGTCCTGAAAAAAATTACTATCAGCCACTGCTGCTTCCAGAAAGAAAATGAAAGACATTTATATATGTAAGGTTCCTTTGTTCTTTTCCAGAAATGTATTTTTTTTCTTATCTTGTGGCTACTGCTTTCTCTAAGATAAAATAATTCCAAACATAAGATTAGTTTTCTGACATCATGAATTGCATCATGAGAGGTATCTTAAAAGACTGTCTAGGGGATTTGGCTCTGAAAAACTTAAATAGCAAAATCTGCTAATTTTCTCTAAAGAAGCTATGTTTTTGAGAGAATTTAAGGATAGCTTTGATTAGGCCTAAAATATTTGCTATTTGCAGAAAATTCTTTTTCTTAACTTTATTTATAGATGAATATAATTGCTTCATAGCTCTAGTTTTCTAATTTGAGGTCTTCTGAACTGCCTATTGAAGAATAATGGAAATATAATCTATTTTTCCTGTTCTGTAATAATTTTGATCATTTCTAAATAACATAAACACACTGAGCTTTATACAATGTCACTGACTTAACAAAGATATCAATAAGTTCTCAGCAAGGTGTTTCAGACATCTCTTGTCAAAGCACAGGGCACTTGAGTGACAACCACAGAGAATCGTTCTAAGAAATGTCATTCAGAAATTCTGCATTGCAATGATAATTCTTTGTTGACTGCTTAATCTCCCTGCATGAGAAAATATTCTCACAACAATACTGTAGTGAAGAATTTGCTGAAATATGAGAACAGAACAGGAGCCGTGTAGGCACGGAGCCTCCTGGTAGCAGGCAATTCATTTTTAGATTGAGCTTTTTGTGCCTTGCCCTGAGTTTTGTGTGGAACCTCTTCTGATGTTCGACCCCAGGAGACTTGGATTCCTTCCAAACACTTTGGGGAAACTGTGGTTAGACATTCAAACCATGCTGCTGATGGCTTGGTGAAAGATAATAAGCCTCATTTTGTCTGCAACTGTTACAAGTTGTCCCTTGCCAATCCTTTCTGTGTCTTTGATCTTTTAAGGCAACTTTGGTTTATCAAAAGGCCGAGTCAAAATGGTCCTAAAGCAGAAAAGCTGCTCTTTTGAACAAGCAGGATTTCGTGTGAGAGGTATCTGCAGAAAACACTGACCTGAAAATATTGTTTCACAGCTTACAGGGGTTGTAGCTGACTTGTGTCATAGACTGGTGGCATCTCTGTGGGTCAGTTTTTTTGTGTGGATTTCATTTGGTGATACCTCAACCAGAGAATACTTCTATTAACATTTTATAAAGCAGATACAACTGCTTCCCTGCAAAAACTCCACAAACAGACCATGGTAAAATAAGAAAGGTTTTAGGTATCATTTTTTTAGTAGTTAAAGGAGCCTTAAATTTATTTTCTTTGCGAATCAGTGTTCAAGGCAGATTTCCCCGGGCTGGTTATCCCAGTGGAAAGTGTGAGCAGCAGAACTGCAGCCTTCCAGATGTCTGAAAATTTGCTGTTCTGTGGAACCTTGAGTTAAACCCTATGCAAATAATCCTCAAAAGGTCCCAGAGTCAGTGAAACAGGGACACATCAAAGGGGTTTTGCCAGCACTGTCATGTTAAAAGCCTTTCCAAAGCACTCCAGTGAAGGCCCAGCTGCCTCTCACAGCCACAATGAGATTTTGATGTCATCAGAGGTTTCCATTTCCGTAGGAATCTCTGCAGATCATGAGGCAGCCAGCAAGGATTCAGTCTGGATAGCAAATGATGAATGGGGAAGCTGCTGCTTCCACATTTTTCTGCTGCTTGAGACACATTTTAAGGCAAAATGACAGCTCCAGAATCACACTCTGTTCCTCGCACATCTCGGCGAAAAACAAGACAAAAAAAGAACCTGTCTCGGTCCCCTGCCAGACATGGAGAGATCTATTCACAAAAGCAGCCTCCACTGATTTTGAGGGCCAAATGCCAGGTACCAGCAGGCTGAGTGGGTGGGGAGTGTCTGAAGGATGCTGCATCCAGACATCAGGAAGCAGCAGTGCTGTTGTAATATTGCTCCTGGTGCTTTATGAGCCGAGACTCCCATTTAAAGTTTGGAGCCAGGAGGAAACTTGTGACCCTCCACCAGTGAGATCCTCAAAAAACTAAAGGCAAAGTTCCCCTGACCAGTCTCCCTAAGTGGACATTTGTTGGTTTCAAGGTATCTGGATGAAATGCTTGGAAAGTCCAGAGGGATGTGAAGACACTCATGCTAAATGTTTCTATTTTCTTATTTTTAATCTCTTTCCTAGAGTCATCTGAGTCTATGTGGAATATGCACATCTATAAAAGGAATTTCTGGAAATATGTTTTCTTATTCTTGCATGCTCAATTTGCACCTTGCAGGGCAATAATTGATATAATATTAATTCTGCCCAGACTTTTATAAGGCACTACTGGGGGATCACAGTCTTGAGCTCCTTTGGACTTGTAGTAGGGATGAAGGAGGAAGTTTCTCTCTGAAAAGATATAAACCAAATTTCAGTGTAATTGGCCAGCTTAAGCTTTTGTCAGGAGAAGGGTGCTGTGATTATAGCAAAAATTCTGGAGGAGAAGTTATTTTGGGAAGAATAATGGTGATTACAGAGCAAAGAGACTCAAAGAAGAAAACACTGGTTAGGACTGCAATTACAGGGGCAAACAATAATTGTTTTCCACCTTTACATAAGCCATATATATACAAGATGCCAGATGCTTAATTGCATCAATAAAAACTGGGTTCTGTGTGTCAGTGTCATGTAAATGACATTTTCCTTGACAGGGACACGACGGGGTTACACCATCTTCAAAATTTTCAAGTACCAGGGAAGAAAGTAGATAAAAGTAGATGCATTTGGAGCATCCTGGCTGAATATTAGAAAATATAAACCAGTCAAGAAGTAGCAGTTAGTCACTAGATATCATATAATTAATGAGTTTGAAATGAGTAAGGCTGGGCACTCCGTTACACCACCAGACTGATTTAGAAGGCAGAATGAGGCTATATTGTTTTCTCATGTCATAAAAGCTGAAGACTTGGATAACGAAATGTCAAAGAAACTCTGCTCTTATAGCTCAGCTCTTTTTTGAAGCTCTGCTTTTATTTTCAGGTTGCTGTTAATTCCACTGAAATTTGATCCAGAGGAGTTTGTGCTACTATTTCAGTAACATAAAGATCTTGAGTGGATTGCAAAATTGTTCTAGGATATTACCTCTTTTCAACAATGCCTCTTCCCTGTAACAACTTAACTGCAAACGAAATGAAGAGATAATTCTATGAAACATAAAGCTGGGAGTGCCCCATGGAATGAAATTATATGACAAGACTACAATTCTCTGTGCCAGCCATTGGAAGAGAGCGTGCCAAGTGCAGAATGAGTGGTGGAAAATTGGCTTTTAAATAATTGTAAAGGAAAACAGAGATTGCAAGAGACCATCATTAAAATGTGAGCTTTTAAAAATCAAAAGCTGGTTGCAATTTTGACAATTCTAAGTTGGCAGGTGGCTGCAGACAAAATTACACTTTTCATCTGCTCTGGAAATAGTAGTTAATAACTCTTCGGCATTTCTTGCCTGTGGGACTCCAAAAACAAACCAGTGTGCCCAGATGAGATAGTAATGGGTGGTTCATGAACACTGGTGCCAGTATGAACCAACTCAGAGCAGTGTGGTAACAAAAACTATAAGTTATATAAAATTGCTTATAGATGAAGGAGACTAGGGAGGAAGTGAGAATGAGAAGAGAGGAACCTGGTGAGATCTATTTAATTGGCAGTGGGATAAATGGTTTCTGAAGGAGTAGAGAGGTTTTTGTAAGATGCACTTCTGTCTCTTCTTCCTAGGAAAAAATGAAAAAGGAAAAAAAAAACAAACCTGGACTTCCAAAGTCTGTGCTTGCCAGCTGTATCTAAAATTCCATATATTGCCAGTTTGGGGAAGAGAGAGGGCTTTGGGCAGTACTGTCGCCCTGGTTTTTGTAAGCCTTCTGTTTTTAACCTTGGAGTCAGATTCTTTTCACACAGATTCATGTAAATAATAGCCAATGTTTACTTAACGGTATTTTCTGGTTTTCATTCCTTTTGTGATATGACAACTTTAATGAACACCTTTCTTCTCCAGTGGGATTGAGAAGGAAGTGACATGCTCTCCAATCCCTTGTGGAGTTCGGACGTGTATAAAAATGAAATAATGTAAATAAATCCATCCATTTTCCTCCTTTCTGCTGGCAGGTGTAAGAGCCTCTTTATTGTGTCTCCGCAGACACACAGTACCATGAGCTGCAGATCTCCCATGAATGCAAGACAAGATGCTCAATTTCTTCTGAGTATCCTGGGGTATAAAAGACGCAGTTGTGCCACCTTTTCCTGTGTGGCAGGCACTGCTGTGTCTGCCCACTGGGGTGGTTTGAATTCCAGGGATCCAAGACCTTCAGCTGACAACAACAGATGGCCCTCGAATATGTGACACGAGAGCTAGAAAACTGTTCCTGCCCTGGCCCTTGCAGTTTTGTCACTCTGATGATTACAGCCTCTCAGGGTTCTGAATAAGCCATGTATGACTTCTAAACATGTGGGGTTTTGGGGAGGGGGAAAGAGCTGTGCTTTGTGACTACATATTTTGTTTTATTTCTGAATCTTTGGCTTGGAAAACTTGATAAGGGGAGTAATGTATAAAGAATGCTGAGGAAAATGTGGAATGAAAGCAGCTTTACCTTGTTCTTGGATGAACGGGCTCTGATGAGTCAGTAAAATATCTTCATACTCCTCTTGTTCTGTTCAGATAGACGTCCTCAGTTAAAAACCCCAGAGATTTTGCCCAGACTCTGACTTCAAATCTTGCCCAATGCAGACCTGTTCACTCAGTGAACACAACTTTTGTTTAGTCTCAGAATAAAACCTCATCTTTAGTTAGTGCATGTTTCAAAGGAGAGTATCCAGGCACAGCAAATATCATGGCTTCACTCAGTGCATTCATGAGGAACAGATGTCATCTGCAGTCAGGAACAAGGGGAGGCACTTATGTTTTGAATTATTTAAGCATATGAGAGCAAAGAACAACCAAAAGATTAAAAAGAAAGAATTTTGGCTGTGTTAGTCCAAATTGTATATTCTCAGTCATTCGAATTCATGCTAGGAGAGATTAATAATCAGCTATTGTTGGCAACAGGACTTTGCTTGGAAGACCCCAAGCAAGATTAGAGTGCTCCTGTGTTGGGCTCTTTGAGGAGATCAGGTGAGAACAAGTTCGTACCCACAGAAATCTGTGATTCCAAAGCACGTGATGGAATGATTATTCACACTGGGGTTTGTTCACAGGGAGCTGTACCCTGACTTGCCCACTGTATGGTTTTCACCACTGTAAGAAGGTGACATCTCAGGAAATACGCCGTGTCCAGCTGCTCTGTTCAAGGCAGAAATGCTCCTTCTATGCTCAAGATGTCCTGTGCTGTGGGACACCAGAGATGTGCGAGGCCTCTGTAGGGCCACAGAGGTGATAAAGGGACTGGAGCACCTTTCCTGTGGGGACAGGCTGAGAAAATTTGGGCTGCTCAGCCTGGAGATGAGAAGGGGCTGTGGAGACCTCATAGCACCTCCCAGTGTCTGAAGGGGCTACAGGGAAGCTGGAGAGGGACTTTGCATCAGGAAAAGGGGGGATGGCTTCTGTTGCCCTTTTTTTTGCTAAGCCTTCTGTTCTTAACCTTGGAGTCAGATTCTTTCACACAGATTCATGTAAATAATAGCCAATGTTTACTTAACGGTATTTTCTGTTTTTCATTCCTTTTGTGATAAGAGAACTTTGATGAGCATCTTTCTTCTCCAGTGGGATTGAGAAGGAAGTGACATGTCCTCCAGTCCCTTGTGGAGTTGGGAATTGAATAAGAATGTGAGCTATGTCAATAATAAAGGGATTCCCCTCCTTTCTGCTGAACCTGGCAGGTGGGAGAGCATCTTTATTGTGTCCTCCCAGACACAGGCTTCAAACTGAGAAAGACTGGGTTTAAATTCGATATTGGGAAGGAATTGTTGCCTGTGAGGGTGGTGGGGCCCTGGCACAGGGTGCCCACAGCTGCTGTGGCTGCCCCTGGATCCCTGGCAGTGCCCAAGGCCAGGCTGGACATTGGGGCTTGGAGCAGCCTGGGACAGTGGAAGGTGTCCCTGCCCATGGCAGGGGTGGCACTGGATGGCTTTAGGGTCCCTTCCACCCCTAAACCATTCCATGATTCTGTGATAAACAGCACTGACTACAAAATGAGTCAGGACAAAGTTTTAACGCCAAATGAACAAATTTATAACCTGAAAACCAGTAAGGTAAAATACAAAATAAATCACCTCTCTCCAAACCTCTCTGCCCGTCACACCAACCATGGCATTGCACAGGCATAACTTCTCACTTTTCCTGAGCCTTTCACCCTCAGTATTTTCATGGAAAGTGTTTAAGACCTTAATTAATTTTGAAAAGCAGACAAATGCAATGAGCATACATCTGATCCTATAAAAATCAAATGGGATATTCCCCTCTTGGCAATAGGATTTTTATAAAAATCCATATAGTTCTTAACAGGGATTAGATTTAAGTAGGAAGGTTTTTAGTATTGGAAATCAGATTATTTTTGTGGTCTTTTTATGCTATGGTTTTTATTCCCAAAATACACATTGTGCTAAAAATAACAGTTACTATAATGATCTAGAATATTGTTAAACTCAGAAAAGTTAGGAAGGCAAGAAATTAAATTAATATATGAAATAGTTATACTTCTCCAAGATGAAACTTTTCCCAACTAAATGGAAAAACACCAGGTACTGTAAATCTATACCTAATACAGCTGTAGTGACTGCAAAGTAAATTTTGCCACATCTTATAATTTAAATTATTGAAACTCTGGGAGTGTAAACTATTCAAAACACTATATTCAAAACGGGGTTATTTATATCTTTAGTTTCATATGCAAGATATGTGCAGAGTTAAAAGTTAAACTGAGTGTCAGGAGAATCATAAATAAAATTACAGGTGAGAGGTGCAAAGGAAGAGTCCATTTCAGAAGCACAGTGCAGCTGTAAATCATCCTTAATAAAGTATTTTGTAGATTCATTGGTCAATCCTTGCCTAAATTAAAATAAATCTCATTATTTTGGAAGCAGTACTGGTACTTATAGAGCTAATGTATATTTTGGGCTGAGATATAAGCAGCAATTTATTTATGTATTTAGAAAAAAATCTCCTGAACTATTTTGTGGCTGTTTTCATGAATTCTGTAATCAGTTTTATTTATTTATTAATAAAATCAAGGGTGATTATTGCAGTACAGCAAACACTTTACCAAAATCCACCTCTGTGTGTTAGCACATCCAATATCCAGCCACAAGGGAAAAGCAGCTCTGGAGCACTTTAGGAACCAAACTTGCACAGGGAAGTTAAAAAGGAAAATGGGGATGTGGGACATGAAAATTGATGTTTTTTTTTCCCCCAGTGAGAGTTTGTCACAAAATATTAACATTCTCCACTAAACCAACTCCTAACAGTTGGCATTTTTAAAAACAGAGCTGGGAATGTTTTTCCTGTGTGAAAAAGCCCAAAGGGATACTTTGAGGTTTTGTCCTGATTTGATATCAGGACAAAGTGTTTCAACAATGGAATTTCCTGTGTGATGAAAACGCTGGGTATCTGTCAGTTCTCTTAAGAAAATCTGAAGAATTTCACAAAATAATACATGGAAAGCAAGTATTGGTGAAGAAAATCCAGCTGTGCTGCTCACACCAGCAGGAAGCTCAGCCTGGGGGCTCCAAACTCCATTTTACTGCAGACTGGAGAAAGAAGAACATATTTTTAATGCAGTGTTCAATCTCAGGAGCCAGAAGAGAAATTTTCTCATGACACTGAGTAATATCTTAGAGGATATTTCCAGTAGACCCTTGGTTTTAATCTGCATTCTGTTTCTTAAATTCCCTTTCTTTGCACAACTTGCACTTCCAGCACTTCTCTGACACATTCACTGGTTAACAATTTGGTATCTAATTATTTGCAAATATATTATTTCTTTTATTATTTAAAAGAACTTGTTTATCTTTGGAGGAGAACTTCTGAACTGTGAAATAATATCATTGTGATCTAATACCATGTTACTAATTTAACAGTATTCTGACTGGAAATGAATCATAACACTGAGTAATCTAGACTTTCAACTCATTTAAAAGGCTGATTTGCAATTCACTTGAATTTAATCAGAGGCAAAGCTAAAGAATTCCAGAAAGAGACTTGTAAAGTTTAATCTCTCTTATCTGTGTTTTCCCAACAATAAGATGTCACAGAATCATGGAATGGTTTGGGTTGAAGGGGGCCTTAAAGATTATCCCATTCCAACCCTCTGCCATGAGGCGTTGCCATATCACTTGATTTCACTTCATTTCAACCAGGAAAAAGTTGGATTTAACATGATTTTGAAGAATACTTTTCTCTATTTTTTGTTCCCCCAAGTTACCTTTTTTGTCTTTTATCTACCTGAGAATATTTCCATGCACTGCCTATGAAGTGTTGTGCTAAATTAAAAGAATATTTTGCATTTTTAGCCTGAAAATTCCCTCACCAGGCTGGTTTGCTGAAGAAGAACTCCTTAATTTCTCTACGGTGCACAGCTGATAGTATAAACCAGTGAATTTGTGCACTGGGAGGTGGTTTGAGGAAATACAGCCAAATAAAATAAAGGCAAGGTGAGTGCAGAATGGCTTCTGTGCTTAACTGTGCAAAGGAAAACTGAGAGGAAGAGTAAAGTGTAGTGACTGCACCCTTTTGCAATGAAAAGCAAGGGCTGATATAAATATTTGTCTTTTTTCATGGAATCAGGGCTTTGTAAATTTATTTTTTGTTTGGACAGGATAAGGACTGGTCAATGCTGGCTCATCATAGATAAATGAAACCTTCTAATGGTAATGATGGCAGTTAATGATAAATTCTTTATAGGCAGTGTTAAAAGCCTGGGGCATTTGCATTAAAACCAACCAGCTCCTATGTCATCTTCTATTTTCTTCAATATCTGACTTTAGTCACAACTGTGGAATCCAATCTGATCCTCTGCTCATCCCTGAAAACCCTTTCCTTTCTTTCAAAGATTTTCTGCCTCCCATGAAATAGGTGTAGGAAAACGTCAAATGTACTCACTGCAAATTCATGGTTTGGAGAGCAGAAAGGGCAATTCCATAGCCCTGGGTATTTTCAAATATATTTGGTGGGGTTGTATTGAACTGTTTGTGGCATGACACCTTCGGGAGCTGCCTCCTGAAGAGAAGGAGACATCAATTGTTCTGGTCCATGCTGTGTTTCTAATACCACTCTTACTTACCCTTAATTTTCTTGCTGGTGTCTCCATTGACGGTGCTCAATCACTTCCATTTATGCTTTCCACAACATTCTGGAGCATGGAAGGTTCTACTGAGTTCAGCTTTTCCTTAAAACTCTCAGGAAAATCCCTTCCTACCCATCATTTAGGTGAGGGAGGTGGCGAATAAAATGGAAACAATTTAAATAGCCAAGATAGAAATAGTCTGATGGTGACCTGAGCAGGATATTAATGTAAGGAAAATATGAAATAATATCTCACTTTAGGTAAGTTTCAGTGGAAGATGAAGTGACTTGAGTGTTTGTGACTACTGTGAATTACTTTTCAATTCTCCTCTTAGCATTTGGCAGAATGGACTGGAAGATTAAGACCAGGTAGTCAGAGATATTTTGCTGATTTTGCTCCAGATAATATTGGTATTTCACAATAAGAATTGAGATAGACCAACAGAATGTTCATTGCGATCCATAAAAAGCTTTTGACACTTCTGCAGTTCATAAAATATTGAACTGGAAACATTACTATACCATAAAGAGTTTTAAATGAGTGGGGCTTAGGGTTTTCCCAAAGATTATGCTTCTCTTTATGACTGGTCAAATTCCTTCTGGAAATTAGATTAATTAAAAGTGGCATCTAAAATAGTTTTAGCCCCCTTTTTCAATGTTTTCAAAACAGCCCTGAAATAACAACTTATCATATACGGCTCTTTCCTGTGAGTGAAGTCATCTTATTTGCAAAAGCCAGGATAGATTTTAATAAATGCTTTCTCCTGTTAATAAATAACACATGTTCTTTTATACATGTGCTCAACATGTGAAAGGAGTTTTCACCTCCTTTTTGGATACAAAGTCAGAAGTGTCTGGAAGAAAATTTAAGTCAGTAAATTCAGATTTTTTTCAGGAACATGTGAGAACTCTTTGGATTGTTGAAATATTGTAAGTTTGATATTCAGCATTAATACAAGTTTTATTCTTCTAGTCACTACATAATAATCCACCTTTTTAAAACTTTATTAAAGTATTAAAACTAATACATTTAAAATTAAAACTAATACATTTATTAAATGGCAATAGTCTGTTAAAATTCATCACCACCATTGCAAAGGGAAGTACTTGAAAGCCAGGAAAACGCCAGCAGCAGGGATGCCTGTTTGGATGGCTGCATTAAGGTACAGCTGGAGACAGTGGAATCACCTCAAAATCCAAAGAAATCATTAGCTTGACACCAGGATTTCGTTTATATCAATTGTCCTCACTTCTTGAGAGAAATGCCAACCAGTAATGGAAAGCAAACCACACCAATCTGGTTCAGCATGTTAAATTTGTTAAATTTTGCAAGTTTCTTTTTTTTTTTTTCTGGAAAGTTTGTGGTTTCATAGAGCTCTAAGGATATTGAATTCCTCTTTACTATGTTTTAATTTCTGAGGGTGCCTGGCCCTTAGAAAAAAAAAAAAAAAAAAAAAAAAAAGTGCTTTGAGGTCAGCAGGAAGTGTGAAAGGCTATTAACCTAAATATTAAATGAATAGTTTGTTTTCTAGAATCTGAGAGTTGCTCTGGTTTTCACCTCAAAGATTTTAATTTGCATCCCATGAGGAGAATTGGTACAGCCCATCATTTAAATTAATGCAATTATTCTTGATTACTTAAATATTGAACCAGAATTTACTATACTATTCCTCCTAGCTAGCAAAATCTGATTAATAACACACAGCTGCTACATTTTAAGGTGTGAGCTCAGTAGCTTCTAGAGTTTTGCCAATAAAAGTTTAACTGAAAGAGAAAGATGAAATCTACAGTTGATAAGCATTGAATTTTATTTTCATAAATCTTATTGAAGAAAAATTTACACTTTCTTTTGGAAGAATCAATTCTCAACTGCTGATCACTTGAATTCAGAATTTTCATGTTCAAGGAGGAAAACCACAAATCTCCGTGGTTTGAGAAGAGAGTCCCAAGTTTTGAATACTTCATCTATTTGTCTCTTTGAAGTTATGTCTTTGAGTTTATTTTCTGTTTTTAAATAGATTGTATGAATCACAAATTAAATATTTTTGAGAATGATATAAGAATTAAAGAGGAATATAGAAAAACCAGTGCTTCTAAGTGAGAAAATGTATTTCTAGAAAAATATGTGCTCTCATTATTCTTTACATTGAATTACCTAAATATGATCTCAATCTTCTGTGTCAAGTGGCTCCTTTCTGCTGACATGTGCAATAACAGAGCAGTGAATGCTATAAGCCCAACATTTATGTCAAAAAACCTTTGGATAATCTTCCAAAAAAGCAGGTGTTCACCAAACCTGATGCTTGGGAAATAAAATAATTGCACAAGCTGAAGACAGGTAATAGTGCATGAAAGCAAAGGTTTGCATCAGCTCAACTCAGCAGTGCAAGGAATTCCTGCTTAAACCTTCAGGAATGAAAAATTATGTTCCCTCCTTTATTAGGACAAGACTCATAGGCCTCAAACCTCACTGTAATGGATGGGAGGACCTACCACAGTATGAAATACATTTTAATTGCAAACATATTTTCCCCTGCTATTGCCTGCTTCATGTGCACGTATAAAATGTGAAAACTGTAAGAATGAAAAAGTAAGGATTTTCCACCTGGTAATATTAATGTTTTCTTCCCATTTTTTATGGCCTGTAATTTTTTTTAAAAAATGTTTATTGATCTGTCCAAGAACTGCACTTACTGTTGAGACCTTTAAATATTGACTAACTTTCCCATTAGAAGCACAGACTTCTGGAACAGGTCAGCTCCCTTTTAGGTTAACCTATAATACTCAAAAATGTGATTTTGTTTGTGGTGCTTGAAGACATAAAATATCTTGAACATCATAATCAAAGCATGTATCTCATGCTAAGTTATTTTTTGTGGATAAGCCAGCCAGGGAGATGCTGTGGCATTTGAATATTTTGTATTCCTGCTGCAAGGGCACCGCTCTTTACTGCAGCTCTCCATGAGCCAGGGCCTCCACTGGATTCTCGTCCATCCCAAGCCAGTGACCTCATCTTCAGTCTATAGTGTGTGAGCACGCTTTGCCTCTCAGCTTTCCCAACAAAAAACCTTGTGGAAGCAGAGATGTCTCTGAAAAATGTTGTTTTGGCTTGGATGAAGCAGCATTTCAATGAAATTTCATTTAGCTGAGACTGTTCTGACCCGCTCTAATTACAGGCCTCTGTTTTAAGCTGGTTATGGCTTTGCCAAACATTAATGGGTTGGGCTGAAACTTTCCATGATTGTTCTCTGCCTTAGGCTGGCTGTTTTGAAGGCAAAGGTTTAACCATTTTGTAGGCCAGAGAAACTGGGGCTGCTCCACCAGTGTGCAAGGATCACTCTCATACCTCTGGGGTTTGGAGGAGGACCTTCAAATTTGTCAGGGAGAAAACCTGGTGAACTGAAATGTCTTTTGCAATTCTCAGGGAAATTCTTTTGGTTTTTGCCCTTAAAGTCTACATCTGTAAGGCAGCAGAACTTGTAGAATGCTTTGCTGATAATTCTGTTCAGTTGCCTCAGCACTGATCAGACTCGGCCTCCACAGAACTGCCCCACGGGCTGGAGTGCAGAGAATGGTGCTTTGCCCCCTTGTCCTGGGAGGTCAGGGAAATGAGGACTTCCACCTCTGCCCTGAGTGGTACAACAAGAAATTTCTCCTTGAAATTCTGAAAATAGAAATTCAATTGAAATTGAGCTATCATAGCTCATGGGTGAGGAATTCTCCAGAGAGTCATTGTTTTATCAGTAGAGCACTGTCTCAGAGAAAGGGGCTTTTTCTTCCTTCTCTAGTTTCTGCTGTGACCAAAACTCAGTGTCCTGAGGTGGACTGAGTCATCCCAGCCAGTAATATAAGTATCAATAGTGAGATTGCAGCACACTTTGTACAACAAGATTTTAATCTTCTGCCCTCTTCACCCCATCTCTTCAGATTATGAAAGAGTTTTAATGAGGAAATGTTTGGCATTTAAAATTACTCAGCTTAAGACAAGAAGAAAAAAGCTACTGATGTGTCTTCAATATTTATTATAACAAGTGACTTTTGTTCATGAGCACAGGATCAGGAAGCTACATTTAGTAAAATGTTTAACTAACATTTTTAACATTAACATGAAGGGTGTAATTGATTCACAGAAAGTGAAAGAACATTCAGATCTCCCTGGGGCAATGCTTTACCAAAATAAAGGCTAATCAACTACTTCAGTAAGTTATAATTAGGTGGGTCCTCCTCCAGTTAGGACTTCCAGGAATCCTTATCAAAGGCAGCGTTTCACCTGCAGTTCTGAAATCCTGACAAGTGAGCCCCGAGTTCCCCATTTCCCAGAACCCCAATGAAATCTTTCTGAGGTAATGACTCAGAAAATGCCTTACACCACCCTCAGCAATGAGCTATTTTTTTCACTTGCCATGGCCATTCATTTCAGCCTGACAAAACATCTTTTTTTGCACTTTGCACAGAATTGCCTCGTCCAGTTATGTCAGGGAGCTCCAGGCAGGAAAAATCCCTGCTGGCAGCAGGCCACAGTGCTGGGGAAGGCTGGCTGTGGCTCTGTCTGGCCTTTTACACGAGGGGAACCAGGAAAGGCAGGCCTGGTGATGGAGACTGAAGCAGCTCTGCTGCGGCATCATTCTTGTGTGGATGAAGGAGCAGCTTGGGGTCAGGCAGGCAATTAAATCCATTTAATTGGGCCATGGAGTCATAGAATCATAGGGTGGTCTGCATTGAAAGGGACCTTAAAGACTCTTTAGTTCCACCCCTGCCATGGGCAGGGACACCTTGCATTATCCCAGGGTGCTCCAAGCCCTGTCCAGCCTGGCCTTGGACACTCACAGGGATCCAGGGGCAGCCACAGCTTCTCTGGGTACCTTATACCAGGGCCTCCCCATCCTGAAACTAGAGCAAATCTGATATTTTCCATACATTTTTCCTCACTGAGCATCTAGCATCTCTGCCATTGTCTTTTCATGTTCAAAATTTTAAATTTTAATATTTTTTTTCTGTTCTCCAGTGGAAAAATTGAAAAACAGCTTAATATTTTGGATTGACTGCTGGAACTGAAAGTGGTTCAGTCTCACATCAGTCTGCATCACCTGCTGTGCTGTAGGATGATAGCTAAGAATAAAAGTCTCTACTATATCCCCCTGAGGAATGGGCAAAACAGCAGAGACTATTCCATCTATTCCATCCTCTGCTCTTTTTTTTTTTTTTCCCTGTGAGTTTTGACACCTTTTCATGCCAGCATTTCTCCTCTGGACTCTGGAAGCTGCTAACTATCAGGATTTCAACAGCTGCCCTCTGTCTAGGCTTTCACTCTGCTTATCTTGCCCGGCTCTGGTTCACCTATGTTCTCACACCTCAGCACAATTTTCACAGCAAAGCTGTGCCAAGATCACACATCTGTGTTGAACCAAGCAGCACATTGGACTGCAGGCTGCTAAAAGTCTGGGTATAATTCACCCAAAGTACAGCTCCCAGGAGAGACATGATCCTGCAAGGGGTTTCTGTGTTAAAATTGTCAAAAAAGTTTCAGGCACAAAAAAAATATTTATCCATCTGTTCTGGTTTGGAAAGGAAAGGCACTTGAAGAATGAAAGTTTAGGTTTTGAATCTGCCTCTTTTTTAAAGCAGTATGAAATACTTGTGATTTGTTGTCTTTTAAGATTTTATAGATCATTCGCTCAGAACAATAAAAGGTGCATATTTACTACTCTACCCCATAACTGAAACAGATTTTCAGGTTATGGTTTATCTCCTTAGAAAGGTGCCCCTGCATCACTAATCCGAAATGAGATGGGGAACACACTGCCACAGGACATGGGGAAGGCTGAGGTGCTGAATTCCTTCTTCACATCAGTCTTTACTACCAAGAGTGGACTTCATCCATCCCAGGCCCTAAAGACCAGGGGATAATATGTAGGCAGGAAAATTTACCTTTGGTGGAAGATGACCAGGTCAGGGAGCACTTCAGGAAGCAGGACAAATATAAACCCATGGGCCTGGATGGGATGTACCCATAAGTAGTGGGAGACCTCGTTGACATCATCACAAGACAGGTCTTGGCAGCCTTTGAAGGACGGTGGTGACTGGAGGAACTGGATCAGAGCCAGCATCACTCCGGTCTTCATTGAGGGCAAGAAGGAAGACCCAGGGAACAAGAGCCTCATGTGAGTCCTTGGAAGGGTGATGGAGTAATCCATCCTGGAAACCTTCTCCAGGCACAGGAAGGACAGGAAAGTGATGAGTGGTCAGCATGAATTCACCACGGGCATGTCATGCTTGACAAACTTGATAATCTTCTGTGACAAAATGCCTGCCTTGCTGTTTTCTCCTCCCTTCTGCCTTCTGCTTCCATTTCCCTTTCATGCATAAACATTTTTCATGCTCACTGTATCCCCTGAGTCACTTTTTTTCCTACCCTCTCCCCAATTAGCTCCATTCCTCCAAAGCCAAGTAATTACTTTGTACCATAGTCTTCATTTTTCCCCACAGCACTGGAATATGCAGTCCAAACTATTCCTTGGCACTTGTTTAACGAATGGAGACTTCTTATTCATTCCAATTTGTTCCTACTAATCACTCCTTTTAACAGTCTTTTGACAATAAATACAGGGAAAAAATAATAAAAGCTGCTTTAATCTTTGTGCTCCACAAAGGATCCCCCTATTCTGTGGCCATTGCAAGGCTGAGGGAGCTGGGGGAGCTCAGCATGGAGAAAAGGGGCTCAGCGGGGACCTTCTCCCTCTCCACAACTCCCTGACAGGAGGGTGCAGCTGGAGGGAGAGGTCATAGGATTTCAAGAAGATGCAGTTCCGTATTGAATCTTGGAAAAAAATCATTGCATTTTTTAAATGGTCAAAATATTTGAGAAAATTTCTATTTGCATTAAACACAGAGAAAAGTGGGATGGAGAAAGGGGTGAGGAGTGAGCTTGTGCTGTTCCACTGCAGTAATGATTGTCAAAATGATGTAATCCTTTGCAGAGTAGAAATTCCCTTCTTTTTTATAAGACAGCTCCTTCTGAAAATCTGGTGTTAACTTTAGTGATGGATACTTATTTCCAAGTCTTTGCTGGCCTAAAGTGGAATCATAATATTGCATAACTTCCACTTTTGTGGTTCAGCAAAGATAAGCTCATTATTTCCTTTATTAAAAGTAGAGTTATTAATATGAACAAGAAAACCTTTTAAGAGTAATTATAAGAACAGCAGATTAATCCATCAGGTTTCTACAAATGAAAGTGGTTAAACACAGTGGATTGGTGTGAGTGATGTAACTTCACACAAATCTTTAAGTCAGTGTTGGTTTACAATGGACAAATATCTGATCCTTGCTGCTTTTGCTGATTCTCTTCTTTTCCCATGTGTATTTTCCTTTGTCTTTTTGTAATTCATCATTAGCTGGTTAATCTGGTTCAAATTCTTCGGTGACAGAACATGAACTCTACTCTTTGAGAAGAAAACTTATTCAAAAAAACCAAACCTCCTTGCTGCACTCTTAAACTTTGCAATTCTCAGATGTCATGGAAAGCCTTGATTTAAGTTGGGATGCAAGAATTTTGCATGGCTCATGGTGTTCTTTTTGAGCAAGGGTTAATTTTTCCCATTTCCAATATTTCATAGCATTATTTTGCTTTTGTAGGACTGGAAAAAGATCAGTCTGGAGCTGAGAGAGTGATAAGGGCCTGGGCTGAAATCTGAAGCTGTATTTTCAGCTGAGCCTCCTCCTAAGGCAGCTCTTTGCCCCCTGCTATTATCTCATATTGTACCAACACCACAAGTTGCTGTGCAGTAGCAATTGTGGCTTCCAGAGCATCCATCATGCATTTACCACACACTTAGCACAAAACTGCACCCTGGATTTTGTGGTGATCCAGCGAGTAAATCACCCTGCCAGGCTGTGCAGAAATTGAGTGCTGTGGCCCAGAAGCAGAGAATGGCTTTTTGTGGAAAAAAAGGATTGTTGTTTTCTCCTTCTGCATCCTTCTTCACTTCACCTACCCAAGAACTTCCTGGAGGTGAGGTCCATGATCCGTACTTCTCAGCAAGCTCTTTTATACAACCCTCAGAGGCAATTTGCTGGCACTGCAACACATGCCTGAGTTTTAATGTTTCTCTCTAAAACTGATGCAAAACAGCTGTTCTAACGAAAATTTATGTATTTGCCTTCAGCTAGAAAATTCAAATATTTTCAATTTTATGGCACAGCAGTAGAGGTGTTCTCTAAAAGGCTGGAGATCGAAATGCAAACTTTTCTGGGCCAAAATCTGAGTTTATCTGGTAGGATATGCTTGGTCTAAGGTAAAGTTCTAGCTCATCTCTCAGGGAGCTCAGGGGATTTCATGGGAACAGCTGGGGATTGATGTAGGGTCTCTCCATGTAGCCCTTTCAGGGGACTGCAGCAGCTACCAGAGGTCGTGGTGGTTAAATCCACACCTATAAACATTTATAAACACCACACTAGCACCAGGATGTGAGGATTATCAGCTGTCGCCTCATCTTCTAACCATAGTGACAAATAATGACAAAATTATTTGAGTTACCATCACTATATCTCATTTTTACAAATATATTGCCCCAAAATCTGGCTACAGACAGTGCAGCCAAGGGGATTTTGTGTCTGTTTTGGAGAGAGGGTTTAGATCCACTATGTAAAAGTAAACTGATAGCTTCAATTATTAAATGCAAGGACTTGGCCAGGCTTTAGTGAAGGAGGCCATAAAAGTTTCTGAGATATTTTTTATTTTGGTTACCAAATCCTGTTTCCAAGAGCCAGCGCCTGAATCCTGTTAAAGCAGGACTTTCCATCATTTTCCATTAAAGAAAAAAAGTCTGGATTGGGAAGTATTACCACTGCATCAGGCTTCTGCCAAAGCCTCTGCTTGGACTGCAGAGCTGCCTTTATGATGTTTGAAAAGCAAGTCCTTCCCTGGTCGATCTGAAATCATTCCCTTTTCAAGTAAGGCTCATTTTCCTTTTGGAAAGGTAGCAGCAGAACTGCTAAAAATGAAAGGCTAGGCTGTAGGACCAGCTATAATAAATTATTTGAACACCCCTAATGGGGTTTTAGTGGGATTTAAGGTTCTGAAGTACAATAGCAAAATGCCACTCCCTCCACTCCAAGATCACTGTTTTGAGCCCTCCTGGTAGGGCTCCAGGGTGGCTCTTCCCTCCCCAAAGGTTTGGGCCATGGGACAAAAAGGGGAAGAGGATGTGAAAGGGGACAGGGTTGTTGAAAAATTGTGTCTGTCCTTTATTGCAGCACCAGTCTCCCACCCTGAGGAGAACTGTGCTGAGGGACTCCGACTGAAGTCAGCACCAAAAATATGAGAATTAAACCACATCCCCACCGTACTGAGAGACAGCAAAGTGATTGGAATCATCTTTGAAACCTCACTGGGAAATTTAACCTGGATGATTGCTGGGGAGCCGAAGAGAAAGCTGTGGGATGAAACAAATGGGTAATGTTGGATAAGGGCAGCAACAGAAGCCACTCAGCTCTGCTCAAGTTTTTGTTATGTTTTGCAAACAGGCTTTAGACAAATGCCTTTTTTCTAAGCACATGGTAGTGAGCGTAACCCTACCAGAGATATCAGAGGAGCCTCACAGATCTGATTGAAAACTGAATTATTTTATTTTCTTTTTTTTTCCTCCCAGGGTCACTTAGTTTGCCCAGCTAAACACAAAGCATGTTTTGTAGCTGATGGATTCGTTTCAGCCTGCATTTTGTTGATAACTGAGATCCCAGCTTGATTACTCTGTAAAATACTGAAATACAGTGCTGATGGGATCTGAGAAAATGGGTTATGCCTCTTAAGCACCTCAGGCAATAAAAAAGACGAAAATTATTAAAATTACACATTTTTATTATAATTTTGCGCCTCCTCATGCACCCTTCCTGACCTGAGTTTATCAGGACTTTTTCCTGGATTGTGATTTGTTCTTTTTTCATTTCTGGTACAGCAGAAAAGACACTGATGGTGTCTGTACCCACACAGAGCCAAACCCTCAGCTGCAGGCGTGGCCTCCAAGGCAGCCTAATGCTGCCTTTTCTTAAATTATATATTTGCAATATATATAATCTGTTCTCTTTTTTCCTGCATTATCTTTCCTAAAGCTTCCCTTTTGATACCAAGATGTTCACTCATACAATGCTCTTCATGAAACCTAAAATTAGGTTTTCATTTTATATTGAGGCTACTAAAAGAAATGGTTTGCCATTCCAGAGTATGAGATGGCCAAGAAACAGTTCTGGATCAACAGTTTGTAGATACTTAGGATCTTTGAAGAATTACTCATCTTAAATGAGGAATTAAAGCCTAAATTATTTTCCCCCTAAAGCATGACCCTTTATTGTGTAGAATAGATGTCCTAAAGATTTTTTGTTGTTGTTGTTAATATTACTCAGTTTTAGCTAAATTTCACTGTTAAAAGAAATCTATGAGTTTCCTGTGTGAGCTGGATGCAAACTTGACTGGTCAGGAAATTTTCACACCCTCACCTCACCCTCAGAGAACAGCATGTGTTGCTAAAAGACCTCTCTTAAAATCTTCAGTTTATTAAAGTGAAAAGGAGTAGGAAATGTTCACACCTCAAAAGTTATGATATCATGTAATTTCTAAATAACCCCATCAAAATCTTGTGTTTCTTAGGGTGAAAATGTCCATTGGTCATTGTCATCTCAGTGCTGATAATTCAGTTATAATTTTGTTGTTTAGGTCATTCCACTCCTGTTTTAATTCACTAAAAGCTCCTCTCAGCTTCACTCTGCTGGGGAAGAAGGGGACAGAGATTAAGCATCATGTCTTTAAAGCAGTTGGGAATTGTATACTTGAGATTAATGGGAAAAAGAAACTTTTTGAGGAAATCAAAGGAGGAATGTTTCAGCCAAGAAAAATGATTCTTTACTTTTGAAAATATCTCCCCACGGTTTTTTACCATCCTGATGAATTTAGGGGTAACTTGGTGTGTCCAACAGCAATGTGAAGACATGAAATTCAGAGTCAGTGTGAGAGTTAGTGCTTCGACTGACAAACTTCCCAAAGAGCTAGATGATGCTGCCTGGGAAATATCTTCCACTGCTCAGCCTTACTTCTTCTCTTTCTAAAGTAGAACTGAAATAAATTCATCAAGTTAAAAAAAAATCTGAGTGTTTCAAGGACAATAATTCAGTCCCTTCCCAGGAATAAACACTTATTTCCAGTGTAGAACATTGAATAAATTAAGTACAAAGTTGGGTATTAATGAAAGGAAAGAAGATATTTGTTTAGAGCTGTTGATGGCTTTGACAGGACTTTGCTTTGGGCTTCACTAAGAAGACTTCAACTTCTTTTTAGTTATTTATTTGTGAAGGTGTGTGTTTCCTTATTTCCAGGTGTATCTCCAGTAGCTGTTCACAGACAGAGGCAGCCACAGCCAGACTTTGAAAACATCTTGTGCCTTGCAATGATTTGATCCTGTAATTGTGTATAAAAGCTTGGATCCAGTGCTGATGCTGGGAATATTTTATTGCTCACTAAAGAGCACTTGTGGCTATGCTTTGATAGCCAGGTTTGTGTTCTGGAAATGTTCAGGGATTCCAGGAGGCCACCAGAGCGGGAATATTATTGTATTTTTGTAATGAAAAAGAGAAACATACTAGAGATTAGTGAAACAAGTGAGACAGCCATAGGTAATAATCATCAATGATAGAAGAACATCTCTGGAACAAAGCTTATAGAGTAAAATGGTGAGTGTCAGATTTACTTCCAGCAGCTGAACGGCTGAAAGTGCACAACTCCCATGATGAAGTTTAGCAAAAAACATCACATTTTTAAATTCTACAACACCCACCTGTTTATACTATCAGGGTCATATACTTTCTCTCTTGCAATGCTGCAGGGAGTCCACCTGTTCTGGATGAGAAACCACTGAACACTGAGAAACAGAGATTTAAACAAAACCCTGTTCATTTTGTCACCACAGACGTCAAGATGAATTCTCAGCTCAGGACTCCTGGAAAAAAAGGGTTCTCACTTGGACTCCAGTTGACAAATACTGGAATATGTTTAAAAGTCTGGCCCATTTAATATTCAGACATCTTATGTACCAGAATAATGGATTTATTCTGATAATGATACAGTTATTTATGAACTTTCTTATAAAATTATTTATCTGGGGCACCAGGGCATTAATAACTAATACACATTGCCTGCAGAATTACATTTTACAGAGAATGTATGAAACAATCTGTGGGGAAGGCAGAGGAACCCAGAGTGTCTGAGGGTTTTTTAGCTGTCACAGAGTTTCAGATTAAGACTCCTGTTACTCTGCTGACTGTTCCCTTCTGGGATGCAACAGGAGCTTTTTTTGTAACTTTTCTTGTTACAAGTTTTTATACTTAATACTCTATTAATTGCTGAAGGCTGCAGAAACAAATCCTTCATTCTCACCCAATTTATGCATTTTCTGTTCTACTCTCATTTGTGCACTGCTCTCATCTCTGTGGTACCTGAGTCTTTCCTAAATGATTTATTTAATAGCTATCATATGGACCTGTCCTCTTAAAGGGAGGGTATGTGTGCAGCAGAGTGATTGTTTTGTTTTAATCATGGCTGACTATTCTCTCCTAATCTTCTTCTGAACACTAAAGATATTTTACATAAGGAACTCTATGCACTTCACAGGCTTTGAGGGAATTTCAGAACATACCTTTCATGCATATGGAACCTGCCTCCTTCCACCAGACCCTGGTTCTGATGTTTTAAGTTACACTACACTTAGCTATTCACGAAGGTATTTTGGCATTGTGTGGCTGGTTCCTGTTTAAAATAAAACACTGTTGTTCAGGACTTTTATTTTCCACAGTAAGAGCATAAATATTAAAATCAAATAAATTCTTGCTTTCGTAAACAATATTTTATAAGCAAATATATAAAAATACCCACTAAGATTACTGACACTTTTATTGAGGGTGAAACATGGGTCTTTTATTAGGAGAGTTAATGTAGAACATAGATGAATGCAGATGGCATTAATTAGAAAATATTTTTGACCTCCTTTCCACAGATATGCAATATTCCATAACTTCCCCACTAATTTCCAGCCTCCTTGTCAATACCTCCCTGAGGTAAAGCATTGCTTTGGCTTGACATTGCCCAGTGGCTTGAGAGATTTCAGGTTTGGCTTTGGTCTAAGGAAGCTCTGCTGTGCTTTGAATGATTCCTACTCCTTTCATTGTTCTCTGTCTGGTTTTTCCTCTGCTGTTTCTGCCTCTCCCTCCTCACCCCATCTCCCAGAAGCCTCCCCCAGCAGGTGTAGCTTGGGCCATCCTTGAATTTCTCTCTTCTCATCTTTTTTGGATATTACCACACTGGTTTAGCCTTTTCCATTTGTCCATCTGTCTTGATTGTGAACTGCAGGTGACTTGTTGCATATTTCTGCATCCCTGAATTGACTCCTCTCGCATCCCCCCACCCCTGTCCCCCGTCCCCCATCCCCACACACTCCCAAGTTTTGAAAATCTGGAGTAAGTGGGTTTCACTGTGTGATCTCAGGTGATTTACAGCAGAATCTAATCCCTTCCCTCTCTGTGGTTCCTGGCTGTACCCTAATAATAACTTATTAAATGCTTTAGACAGCTGAGCAGTCTGTTTTGGCTATCTCAGATCTGTGTTTCAGTGCTCACAGCCCATGTGGTTTTGTTTTCCACACTATCACATGTGTGTCCATTTGTTTGTCTCGCTCTGTTTCCTGAACTCTGCCATTCTCACTCTTTGCCCAACACTGGAAGCCTTTCCATGCCCTCCATGCTTTTGGAATTCTCCTTTCCTGATCTACCTGCCCTCCTTGGGGGACACAGAGCAGCTCAGCCCAGCTGGGAGATCCCCCAGGAGGCTGCAGAGGTGGTGTGGTGTGCACAGCCCGCAGCTGGGGTCTCTTTCCAGGATTATTCTCTCTGTGGTGACAAATGAGGGACTGAATTCCTGGCTGCTGTCAGGTGAATTGTTTTCTAGTCAGGAGATTACCCCACAAATTCTCTGCAGAGGTTTCCCTTAGAAGGGTAGATGTGACTTTGCAAGGCATGGCCTACAGTGGAAATTTTACAGCAATAGGAATTTACTNTTAGAAAATATTTTTGACCTCCTTTCCACAGATATGCAATATTCCATAACTTCCCCACTAATTTCCAGCCTCCTTGTCAATACCTCCCTGAGGTAAAGCATTGCTTTGGCTTGACATTGCCCAGTGGCTTGAGAGATTTCAGGTTTGGCTTTGGTCTAAGGAAGCTCTGCTGTGCTTTGAATGATTCCTACTCCTTTCATTGTTCTCTGTCTGGTTTTTCCTCTGCTGTTTCTGCCTCTCCCTCCTCACCCCATCTCCCAGAAGCCTCCCCCAGCAGGTGTAGCTTGGACCATCCTTGAATTTCTTTCTTCTCATCTTTATTGGGTATTACCACACTGGTTTAGCCTTTTCCATTTGTCCATCTGTCTTGATTGTGAACTGCAGGTGACTTGTTGCATATTTCTGCNAGGATTATTCTCTCTGTGGTGACAAATGAAGGACTGAATTCCTGGCTGCTGTCAGGTGAATTGTTTTCTAGTCAGGAGATTACCCCACGAATTCTCTGCAGAGGTTTCCCTTAGAAGGGTAGATGTGACTTTGCAAGGCATGGCCTACAGTGGAAATTTTACAGCAATAGGAATTTACTTTACAAAATAATGTGATTTTTTAAAATGGTTTTTAAAATAAATACTTGGATCAGCAGACAGGCTATGGTAGGTGGAATGGTATCATGAAAATGTGCTGATATTGGAGATTGGGTTCAAATGCTGCTTCCTCCTGTGAGGCAGAAGGGTTTTTCTGGATTTTAACCCATGAAGTTTCTTGTTGAACCATTCTGTACTGGCAACTCTAAAAAATTCTAGAGAAATGAGCATTTTTTCCAAGGTGGTGTAAAAACAATAAATTTAGGACCTTGTAGTGTCATGTTTACTGATATTTTTAGAGAGAGGGACTTGACTGACTTCAAGCTTGGTGCCTTCAGCCATTCTCTGAGGAATTATTTCTGAAGTTAAGTGGCATTCCAGCCTTTCTGCTATCCACACTGTGTATTTAAAGCAAGACATCGTTTGCAGAAATACTGCTTGTAAAATGGAACTGTGTTTCAAATTGGACTGCTTGAAGAAGGCCTGCAGGCTCCTCGAGAGGATTGTCAGGTTAGCACAACGTGGTGGAGAGAGCCCAGGCCAGGGCTGGTTATTCCAGCTCCTCAAAAAAGGGGAGAATTCTTGGTGGGGAGAGTCATTACCTAAGGAATGCAATGACAAAACAGCACAGTATTCCAGGGTAGTACTGGACATTTTGCAGGATCATAAAAATCTTGGCTTCCCTTCACCAAGGCCTTTAAGCAGCTGAATGATCCAACTACTTTCAAATGCTTAGCAGAACAAGTGCTTTCTTACTGTTACATTAGGGTTTGGAAATCCAGCAAGCAAAACGACGTGAAATTCATTAAAATGAAAAAGAAAGTATTATATTTCTTTTTATTTGGGTAGAGAGCTGTGTTCCTCTGTAAATGAGAGAATGATTAGGGACTTTAAAACTGTGCAAATACTGTCTGGCTTCATAGAAAGTAATTATTATGATTCATAGTTTTAACACGGGCTCCTCTCAGGAAAGATCTGGAGATTACTGGATTAAAAAAATTAGTTTGTTTTTTGGTGTTTTTTTTTTAATAATTGAGTGGAAAATAATTCTTGTTTTCATTCACAATGAATAACATACATATGTTTGTTCCAGTCATGCTGGTTTGCATCATTTTAAAGGTTGAGGTGGATTATTCATGTTGCGCAGAGCAAATCTCTGTACAGTAGTAGAATCACTTGGAAAAGCTGATCTTGATTTTAAATGCTCCTTGCTCTAATGTGGCCATTACCTGGTCCTGCAAACACTTCAGTTATAGCACAACTGAGGGGGTTTTTGGACAATTACTCCAAATTTTTAAGGCAGGATTTGATAACAGTTTGGCTGGACCAGTCTGCCACTCAATTCTGGACAACAATTCCTGCATTTAACATAAAGTCTGGAGAAATAAATATGTGGTGGGGTTTTATTGATATTTAGGGCGTTGGATGAGCAGGATGGATTTCATGATGGCACACCAGAAGACAAGAATGCAGGCCTGCACGTGCCATGCTCCTTCCTGATTCAGCTTTTCAGGGCTCGCTCTACAAATCTTGGATTTGTAGGTGTCAGTTTATCCAAAGTGGGGGAAGGGTGAGCTAGGTATGAACTTAACAGTATTTACATTTGAACACTAAGCAATTTCTGAAGAATGAGGTAGGAACTAGTTATTGCAAGAACTATTATTTAGTTTAATTGATCCCAGCTGGGCCTGGAAGAGATTCCAGCCAAAAGCCTGCGGCTGCTTGCCAGGAGCCTGTCACATTTGATAGCTCACACTGCTCTGAACTTGGCTGAGAGGGGTCAGGCACACAGCACAAACTCAGCTCTCCTCCGCTCTATCCAGGCTAGCTCAAAAATGCAGAGATGCTGCCAGCTGACTCGCAAGCCTCTCTCCTTTCAGCCTTGTTTGAAGAGGCCCCTGGGTTCTTGGAAGGGAGGGAGCCCAGCGCTGGGAAGCCACGGGAAGATGTTCTGCACGTGGAGCCACGGGCAGGAGCAGCTGCTGCGGCATCCTCCGGGCATCTGCTCCCATCAAAGCTGCCCTGGTGCCTCTGACCTGACAGCTGGAGCCAGCCCCTGCTCCTGGGAAAGGTACAACACCACCCATTCATCACTGCTTTAAAATATCCCTGTGCCAGAAATACCTGCTTCTTTTTAGGGTTCCTCCCCCTCAGGTTTTTGTAGCTTTGTTAAAGATTTGGAAAGTTTCCGCAGCCTAATTTCAGGACAAACCATCACAGCAAATATCCTGTAGTTATTACAGGAGCAGGAATGATCTCACATTGCTTTCCATCCTTGATAACCACCTGAATGATAGGATAAACCAACAATTTTAAAGGAATACTAAACATCTAGTTAAAGAAAATTAATTTGCTATTCAGCCTTGAATCTGATGAATTCCACATTGCTTTCCTTCCTTGATAACCACCTGAATAATAGGATAAACCAATCAGTTTAAAGGAACACTAAACCTCTAGTTAAAGATAATTAATTTGCTATTGAACTACACCTTTCCTTCTTAACTCATTTGGTGAGTATAAATACTTATGTTATTTGAAAAGCTAAGTAGGCACCTCTTTTCCCTGTAGAGATCCACTGGGTTTCCTCTGTCCGTGTTCTCTTTTTTTCTCTTTTTTTTCTCTTTTTTTCTTCTTTTTTCCCTCAGCCTCCCAGAAAAGCATTTCCACTTTGCCTAAATAATTAAATACTCCTTGGACCAGAGGACTGGAACCCCTACAAAGGGCTTATTTTTTCCCCTTTTTCTTTACTCTTTGTTTCCCTGGTACTCAGTGAATACTTAATTACAAGCTGGAAAAGTCCAACTGGAGAGATGAAATCAGGGAAGATCCTCTAGGTCAGGGGAATTGGCTTTCAAACAGCATTGTCCCACTGGAGTGAACCAAAATTATCCTTCCACAGCTGAAGATCTGGCTCATTTAATCCAAAGCACTGCCCTTCTCCTTTTCATAATAAAGACATTCAAGGAACACTTCCATGGCAAAAATCAAACAGCTGCTATGAACCTCATTTCTAATCTTCAAAACAAATGTTGCACAGCTTCATTATTATTGAATTTAGCAAGTCAGATAAAGAAATAAAGTGTATGAAGTGAGGGGGTTTACCTGTCCTGGGGGACAAGGAATGGGGTATGGAGATTCAGAAAACAACTCTAGGGGCATGAATCATCCAGGCCACTGTCTGGTTGCAGAGTTTGCTACTAGTGCAATTTAGTGCTTACTAAATTCAAAAATAAGCTATAAATCTGTTCCTGCTCCTATGAACATAAATATGTAGCATCTTTGTTGTTTTTAGATGTTCTCAGCAGAGAGGCAGCTGCAGGGAATGCATTGTCTTCTCTTGTATTTCTGTTTAACAGCATCTACTTAGGTAAAGGGAATGTATTTCAAATGTGGTCTGGACAGAGACAAAAATCAGGAACAGATTTCTTGGCCACTTTATTGTGTAAGCACAGAGGAACACCGTGAGGGAAACACTCTGAGGGCAAAGTTCAACACTGGGTATTCAAATAGAGTTATTTTGGCAATCAGGTTCTAGAAAGGGATATTTAGATGCCAGATGTGTGTGTTTATACTTGAACTGTGTTCCACCTTTTTAGAGTACAGCACCTCTTCTCATTTGGTAGGGTGTAAAAATTCCTTACCAGGAAGAGAGGCAAAGCTGACCTAAGTCTTGGATTCAAATGGTGTGATGTGGGTGGCTGGGCAGAGTCAGGCAGAGATGCATCATTGACTCTTCTGTGTCCTCTCATACATTGCAAAGGTTGAAATTCTGCCTAATTTAGCCCAGTTCAAGCTTTCAATCATCTGGGTTGCTGAGCATTACCCATTTCTGAACTGAGATTCTGAAAATCAGCGTGGATCCAGTTCAGGCCCACGAGCTGTGTCTGTGACGTTGTAGGACATTTTTCACGGAGTTCCTGTTAGGAATTCAGCTGCCTGGAATCTGCTGGCATTAGCAACACTCACAGTTGCTTTAGGCTACACCAATCCCATCTTCTCTCAGGCAAAAGGTGAAAAAATCAATGTACTGTAGGTACTTGACCCCAATCCTGTTTAACTTGAGCAATCCTCTTACGATATTCCTGCCTTGGCTCAAAGTCTTGATTGTAGCAGAAGGATTGCAAGTGGTTTTCATTCTTTGGTCTTGCTTCAGTGGTCACTGTTAACCACCAGCAGGGTGTAAATAGAGCAGCCCATCATGCCTGTGATGCCTGCTGCAATATCAGTTTATATTACATTAAAAGCAAAGATTTTGCAATTAAAAGCAAGTCTGACAATTAAAGTGACCTTGTGGATTATAGTCTGACCTTCTATTTTACATAGACGGTTTCAGTGTTGTCAATTATGGATTAATTTTCATTTTCCCCTTCCCTGCTCTCCGGGGCAATATTTTAAAGTGCTGTAGAGGGGTTGTTAAGGGTTAGGAGTGGTATTCTCCAGTTTAGGGTTCCCACACCCTGTCCTGGTCAGAAGGAGCAGACAGGGTTATCATTACTACTCCTTTTCACTTCATAATTTTTGTTTTTCTTTTATTCCCATTATTAGTTTTGTTTGAGGGTTTTTTCCCTCTCTGCTGTCATTCAATTTTTAACTTTTCCAATGGCACTTGAAAGATACTGAATTTCAATGATGTTAATCATAGGTTTAAAGTGCACCTTAATTGTAGATATCTCTATTTATTTCCATTGTCTTTTATACTTTTTTATTGATAAATAGTGGACAACTTTCATTTCAATTATTGGGTTCCATTTTTTAGTTTGTATGTTCTTGTGGTTTTACTTCAAGCTCTCTATTTTAAATCTAATTGCACATTTCATCTAAAGTCTAGATATCTCCTTAGCAATCAGGAGCATTTTCCAAACTGGTTTTTCTCCTGTTTTTGGGCAAGAAGGGAAAACTGCCATTTATTTGTAGCAGCGCTAGGCTGTAGTACAGTAAAACTAAAAGCAAAGCACTGCCAAGCCTTCCAGCTGGAATTTCCCCCTTCAGCTGTACTGATCCTCCTTTCTGTTCCTTGGGATAATTAGTGATGTTCCTGAGTGCTTCTTTTATCAGCAGGGCTGATCTCCGTGCGTCAGCCTCGCAGCTTTCCCTGCAGTCCAGGACATGTTTGCCTCAAACATAAACAAATGTTGCAGTACACTGTGTCCACCCCAAATGGCAGCACTTTTTGGGTGGCTACAGCCCCACTGCAGACCAGCACTGGCAGGACCAGACCTTTCCCTAAGGTTTTTTGACCCCACCACTTGATGGTTTAGTTATCGTCCAATCTTTGTCATTTCAAAGTCCTCGTAATGCAAGGACATATCTCGGATTCTTGCATAATTTGTTTTCTCCATAAAGTAAAAATAGATTTATGCTGCTCAAGAGCAGAGAGATATTTCAGCTGCCGGTGACTCAGCATCTCACGAGAAGTTCTGCAGCTCTGATGGTGCATTAGTGAGAAAAGCATATAGAGATTAATTAGGATAAAAAGGGACAAAGTCTTTTATTAATTTTAGTGTTGCATCAATGTCATGCTTGATGGGAGTTTAGTCATGTCTATAAATATTTAATAAAATAATAAAATTCAAGGACAACTGAATCATGTGTGACTCAGTTTTTTTCTTTAGTCACACTTGGATTGGGAACGTAGTAGTAAAAACAAAATCTGTTTGCTCTTTATGCCACACATTTTTGGTGCAATTATTTGTTTCTATTTTCACATCATCTTAAAGAAAAAATTGCAATGTAATGTCATCCTGCAATGTAACAAATGTCCAGAGATTGCCAAGAGCCCTCAGGCTCCCACCTGCTCAACTTTCTCTAATGTGACTTTTATGGAACTTAGCTCTGGTTCCTAATATTTGTTTTGATGGGTGACCTGAATAATGAAAAACCCAACCACACAAACAGAAAATGCCTCACAAACAAAATACCTCCAATTAGTTCCTATATACCAAAAACCAACCAAATAAATAAAAAAACCCCGCAACGTGTCTTGGTATTTGGTCAGATACACTCCTAGTGCAAGAGAACCGTGATGACAGGGAGGGAAAATACTGAAATTAAAAAGACTTGCAGGCAGGAACAAAGGTAGGAGCACTTGCTTTGAACCTGGGAGCCTCCCACGTGTGTCCCAGGTGTGGGCCACATGAGCTGGGGGAGGAATGTGGCTCTGAGGGGTGATGACAGCTCCCAGTCTGTTCTGCCTCGGTCCCAACATGAACCAGTCCATCTGGTGTGCATTTATAAAAGGTTTGTCCTTTTCTTGCTTTCTCTTTTCCTTGGGAAATTATTGAAACAATTTCAGTATTGAAACCATTACACTGAACTGCACTCTTGGAAAGAAGATGTCTTCTGTGAAGACAGGGTGAGAGAGTTGGGGTTACTCAGCCTGGAGAAGAGAAGGCTCAGAGGAGATCTTACAGCACCTTCCAAAACCTGAGAGGAGCCCACAAGAGAGCTGAGAGGGAATTTTTAGGATAGGACGTGGGGTAAAGGCTGCCTCACCATTCAGGCCCTAACCTCTAGAGCCAGACAGAAAAGATACATTTTAAGACCTAAGTAAAAGGTTGTGTTTTCCGTCCATTTTCATCAGGCAAGAAATCCGGCTAGTTTTATTAAAAGAGAATAGTAAGCAACATTATTTAATTCTGATATCATCCTCAACTTGTAAGTTATCATCCAATCGTCAGTGGGGCCTGGATCCTGGCTCAGAATGTTACTGTGTTTAAGAGAAAAAGCTATGGGGTATAGAAATCATAAAATCATTTAGGTTGGAAAAGACTTTTAAAATCACTGAGTCCAACTGGAAACCCCATAAAACAACTCCTCTAATAATTGGTTCACTTCTCTGTGAAAAGCACTAAATAACAGAAGCAGAACTGCAGAACACTGTGAAAAAGATGAAGAAATGGGAAAAAGAACAAATGGTTGGATTTTGTTGTGAATTTTATTTCAGAGTCCAGTTATTCTACAGAAATTAAGAGTTATGACCTCAAATGGTTGACAAAACTAGCTTTCAAAATTGCTGATAAATTAAAGCTTTTGCAATTTTAGAAAGAAACAAGCAAACCAAGCAACCCTCCCAAATCTAGGGGTCACCCAAACACCTGCAGAGTCCCAAGGGAGGCCTGGCTGTGCAGCTGACTGAGGGCAAGATTATTTGTAACCTCCCTGGTCCCTTCTCATATCCATTCTCCAGGTCACTTTGGGTCTTTTTTGTCCCCAAGGCTGGAATCCAGAGCAGGCTCATGCTTGGACAATACATCTGCTGGAGAAAACATGAGGTTCTGAACTCCCTTTGGCAGGTTTTTAATTTATTTAGGATTTTCAAAAATCTCAGCAGCCAAAGCAGAGAGGGGCGAAGTCAAGGTCTGTGCAACTGCAAGTATTGAGCCCTTGCCTTATATACCAGGGCTGAAGGGAATCATCTGCTCCTCAGATGTTTTTATTTATTAGTTTTGTGCAACAAGAGCTAATCTGCTAAGATTTATTACAAATGTGATAAACTGCTTTTAAAACTCCAAGCGACTGTGGAATGGCTTTGGTTCAATGAACCAGTGGAGGTTTCTGGACTTTGAGCATCTCTCTCTTGTGAAGGCAGAAGCTTCTGAATTTAGGATTACACCAAAGCAAAAAGAAAACCAAAAAATAAACACAGGCAGGAGAAGATCTCAGTCAGGGTGGTCCCCAGCCTTGTTGGTCTCATTGTTTCTGTTTTGCTGAGGAGAGCAGGCGAGGCAATGTGAGACATGGCCCCAGATGTGGAGTCTGGGGCCTTCACGTTGGCCATCAGCCAGGAGAAAGCAGAGAGGAAAAACAACTTCTAGGATGAGATAGGGGAGGGGGAAAGACGTGGAAAGGAGCAGCACTCAGCTGAGGCACACAGCAGTGTAGGTCTTTGCCTTTCTGCTTTTATTGTGGCTTTGAAATGCAAAATACTGCTGCATCTTTGAGGAAAGCTGTGGAAACCACACCTATTGCTCAATTCTGATGGTAGGGGTTGAGCCTTCTGTGCCTCTTGACACACACGACACAGAAAATCAGGTCCATCATTCAGAGCTCTCTTCTGTCCTTTTCTGCTCTGTCTCTACCTGTCTGAATGTGGCTTCTGGTAGCAAAAAGCCACAAGAAATGGGGATGTTTCCCACACTCCTCTTGTTTGAAACCATTGTGAGTAATCTGACCGGACCTGTAAATTTTTTCAGATAACAAAATCAAAGCAACTGGTAAAGACAAGGTCATTTGACCCTAAAATTCATAATATGAACTCTGTCTGAAAATATTGAAGAAGGAGTTTTCAAAAAATACCTTCCTACTTGTTGAAAAATGGAGATCAAACAAAGCTTGACTTTTAGTTAAAAAAACCCCAATTTCAACACTAAACCAAAACCTCAGTCTGTACTGGAGAGAAAATTTTTATCTGTCTTCTCTCCACCACCTTTTCTTTCCATAACCTGAAATTATTAATAATTCCCATTCTATACTGGACAACTTTTTCTTTTTTTCATGGGCTTAAGAAAAAATTGAACAGAGTCGTTTTACTTAAAAATGGGAGAATAAGTCCCCTTTCTAAAAGTATCACTACAGAATTTCTCTTTCCCAAGGCATCCACCTCCTCCATTAGGATCATTAAATTCATTTCAATGTGGTGCCAGCTGGGTGGGATTGTTGCCTTCCATCAGAGAACTATTGCAAACAGATACATTATTATTTATGATTTGTTTATATTATTATCATGTAGAAGGCTTGTTTCTGCCTCTGGACCTGCTAAATCTTTGGGGATATTTCAGCTCTTTCATCTCTTCCCTGAGTTTGTTTTAGAAGGGCACTCAGTGTGACTGTGGATGTGGTAGGAATTACTGCACAAGTGATGAAGTTATCAAATTTTGAGTCCTTTTCCATACAATCTTTCACTTCCACCTTGCTTAGTTGCCTTTATTTCTTTATTTCTGTATATTTCTGTTTTCTTTTCCTCCTCTGTGACAGTAGCCAGAACAAAGAGTTCTCAAACTCTTTACAGATCTGAACAGAACTTTAAAAAACTGGTACCAAAAATTCATGACACCATGTCCTGGGAAATTAATCCCAGCTTCTTGATGGTGCTGGGCCTTGCAGAAAATCACATTCTTCCACGTGCTGAAATCAGTGATTCCACTCACATCACTCCCTTCCCTCATCAGACACAACTGAACATAAATACACTTGAGGCCTATAACAATACATGCATTTTTTATAATTTTGCCATCCTTATTTCTTAAGGAGCAGAATTTCTTGTCGCATCCTGAATTTTTAACCTTTCTCTGTAGTGGGTTGATAACTAACTGGCTCTTTTCCTGTTATGATAATATTTTTCCATTGAAATCAATTCTAATTGGATTGAATCTTAGCAAGAAAGGCCAAATTATTTATATGTTGCCAGAGAAAATGTGCTCCAGTCAGTAAATCTTGTGGTTGCACACAGATGACATTATTGAAATAGATAATCCTCTACAGATGCATTAATTTCATAATCTAAAAATGCTCTCTGAAGTATTTTACAGGAACAAATAAAGGCCAGCTAGATGACACAGCTTACAAGGGCAGTGGTAAATAAATAATTGCTAATGCAAGTCTGTGATTAAAAAAAATAAATTTAAACCAGCATCTCCCACTCGTTCAAAATTTGTAACACTTCTTTTCCCCCAGAACTCCTCTCTAACCATATTTCTAAACTCAGTTATTGTACAGAAATAGGTGGTCCAAGCCTAGAAGAACCTGTAGCAAATCCTGCTGTTTGCTGGACACTTGGAGCAGTTGGCATCCAGCCTGGTGTCCTGAGGTTGTGCTGCCAAGGGAAAAAATACGACACGCATCCTTGTAAAACTTGTGCTGCTTTCTTTGGCACTCCCCCTGCCAGGGCCCGTGTCCATGTGGTAGTTCTGCTTTGTTTTTGCTAATTACTAGCAGCTGAGAGAGTTGGTGTCCGGGGGAAAGATCTTGAAACAGCTCTAACAGGTGTTCCAAGGCCGAAGTTTCTGCTCAACACAGGTGTAAAATGAGATGTTTGCTGCACCTGACCCGCTACTGATCAAATGGAACAAGCACTGGACAAGAAAAGACAAGCCTGTTTTCATAAATAGCAGCATTGTCCAAGGCACTGTGCTGAAAGAGGTGTGAAAGAGTACTCACTTTCCTTTCACAGCTCTATTCTCTCTCTTTTCCAAAGGCTCTCAACAAATGAGTTGAAATCTCTTATCTGTCATGGGCATTTCCAACACGCTGGAAGTGTTTCAGTACTCTGGAGAACATGTGTACCTTTCCTGAAATGCATCCTTTTGTTGGCTCTTCAGATATTCCTGGGATCATGGACGTGGGCAGCTTTAACTGAGGTTCCTGAAAACTACTTATGAACCTTTTTTCCTTGGAAAATGTTACATTAGCAGCACTCGTTATGCAATGTTTGGAAACAATTGAGATGTTTATAACAGATGATAAGAAATAGAAAATATATTCTGCACTTCTACTGCAGTCAATAACACGTGTGTGAAGTTGAGGTTATTTCTTTTGTACTTTGCTATGGGCAAGGTCATGGACAATCAGGTTTTATTTTCACTTTATTTCTTCTAATTTCTTCATAAAATCCCACATGTAAATTTTAGTTCCTGCAGTAAAGTCCAGCCTGTTGGGTCCTAGTGCATCCCTGGGGTGTTTCGGGCTGTGTGTGAGCAGTATTTTCACAACTGGGTGATTTGTTTGCATGGAGTGATCTTGATATGATTTTTGAGCCCTAAATTTTTATTGTCTTCTTAGTGGAAACCTTTATCCTACTCCCTGCAGCGAGCGCTGCTGTGCTGCCTGCTCTGGGCCTGGAGTCCCTTTCAGAGTAAGATGCAGGGGGCTGGGGTTGGTTTGTCCCTTTTCAGTGAATCACTGGTGCTTTGGGACAAAAAGTATAGAGAATGGTGGAGAAAAAAATCAGTACAAAAACAGGGTATAGAGGCTTTGAGTGATGAGAAAGGGCTGGCTTCTCCATGCTTATTTACATTTGTGCATATGATCACATTCATAGCTGTGTGGTTTAGAGCTGTCGTGACTTGCTGAGCCTGCAAATGGAGCTGTGGCATAAATGAGACTAAATTTCAGCAAGAAATTTCAGTAAATTCACTGAAAATAATATGATGGGACCTTCTCTGTTATGTCAGCTCCCCAACTTGAGCTGCAGCTGCTCTGTCCTTGGCACTTTATTTGGGGTTTGGGGGATTTTTTTATGGAAGCTCTCTGCTCTATGGCTGAGCAGGGACCTGGGCTTTGTCTCGCAGGGTGATGCCCAGTCCCTGACCAAGAATGATTTACTGCTAACACAAACCTTGCTGTAGTTGCAGATGCTACTAAATCAAAGTATTATTAATACAAAACCAAAATATCTACATGGAAATCACTGTCAAGTTTCTCTCAAGAAGAGCACCAGCAATGGCACCAGAGGAACGGGCAGGAACTGATGCCCAGGAAGTGCCCCCTGCACAGGAGGCAGAACTTCTTCACTAGGCAGTGCCCAAGCCCTGAACAGATAGTCCAGAGAGGGTGTGCAGCTCTTACATTAGTGCTAATATAGCCAAGAACAATGAGAGAAGCCTCAAAGCAAAGAAGGAGAGCCCCAGAAGAACAAAAAATATTGGCCTATAGACAGAATTTCGAGTGTTCTGGCAGAGATGAACACAGAAATGACTCTACAGGGAAAAAAAAAAAAAAAAGAGGGAACATTTGGAAGAGAAAACACAATAAATGGGGAAAATTGGCAACAAAGAGAGATCTTAAATTAACTGCAATCTTGTGTTAAGTCTTCTGGTTTGTTGGTTCTCGCTTCAGATTTATGTGACACCTGATACGTTTCTTAGTTTCTCAATAAAGCATAATCTTGCATTAAAGTAAAATGGAAAAATATTTTGTTATTAAGAAAAAAACATATATCTAGGCATCTGAACTGTGTTTATATGTATTTTCTTTTCATGGTGTAATGACTGTTAACTACTGCAAACTGTTAAGCAGAAACCCTCTATAATGTGCAAAACCCCCAAGTGACTACAAATACACAAATAGCTTTAAGAAATAACCAAGTAGCTAATAAGGAGTAAAAGAATGTTTTTTTAAGATTTGTGTATTGTGTATTTCAAATAGCAGAAACATGAAAGGTAGAAAGTGCTGGCCTCAAGGTCTATGGCTTTCTTTTCACTTTTGAACAAAAGTTTAGTGAGCAGAAGGAAGTACTGGTCCCACGTAGGGTTTCCTCCCACATTTTTGTCTCATAAAAGGTGAGTTAGTTAGCACTTGCCTCAGAGGTGGCATTAGTAAACTCTTCCCTTGCCCGGCTGTTTTCCTCAGCTTTTAGGAGCTCAGCATTTTATCAGACCTCTGTTTAAGACCTTTAAGACCCTTCATGCTTAACTGAAATCAGGTTGAGGGGAACGTTCCTCCATGCATGGACACACACTGACCTTAAGTGCAGTAATTCCTTAAAGATCGGATTAAAGTTTTCTCCTAAGGTATTTCTGCTCACAGGAACTTGGGGAGGCCGATGTGCCTCACTGCCATCCTCCTTTCCTGTGCAGGATTCTGCCTTTCTCTTAAAATTTGACCTCCTTGTCAGAACGCCAATTCTTTTCTGGGTGTAAGAGTCTCTGAGTTCTCTGCTTAAGTTTATTTTCATGGTGTACTGGTACTCTAAGAGGTGGTGGAAAAAAGCTGATAATGTTTCACTGGATTACATCCTCTACTGTGGGCACTGTGTTGGACAGGTTTTGGAAATCTGCTTTATCAGAGTTATTTAATGATAATGTCAGCAGTGAAAGTTCTGTGATCATCTGCTAGATTATAAATCCCACAGGATTTCTGTTTGATTCCAGGCCATCTGCGATTCTTCTGTTGCTGTGGAACATTTGTTTGAGTTCTCCTACTAAAAAACCTGCAGTACCTTCAAGCCTCTAATTTTTGTTATTTATCTCTCAGCTGAATAAAGAGTCCTCCAAGCCTGTGTCTGACTTCTCTTTGGTGAATTGAAATTATGTGGGGGGATAAATTGACTTTTTTCCCTTTCTTTAATGAAACAAACCTATTGGCAAGCACATTGAATTAATCCTTTCACACAGGACATGTTTTCTATGGAGGCCTGCCATGTCTGTTTCATGTGAAGAGAATCACACTATTTTATTTTGTTCAATCAAATGCAGGAAATGTCTGATCATCCCTCCTAAGCTTTCCTCCCACAGCAGTAATTAATCATTCCCTTTGAAAGGCTTGTATTTTTGCAGTTGGAAGGAAAGCATTGATAACTGATTAAATTCCAGTTTTTCAAATGCTGCATACTCATAAATACAGCAATTACACACATAAATAATTACTTAAGTTTTAGACAGACTTGCCTCTAATTTATACTAAAGCGTCTGAATACTTGAAGACTTGGTGAGTTTATTTTCAGAGTCTGGAGATATTTCAATCACTATTATAAACAACCCATATATTTTGATTTGTGGTGAGTTTTCCAGCCTTAGTGATTCTATGAAACTATAGAACCCAGGACAAAATCCTGCAAGAACCCCACTGGTAACTGGCCTTCAACCAGGGTGAAAGAAATATTCCCAACTTTTCCCAAATGCTCAGACCTGTGTATCTCTGTGAAAACTTGGTGGATTTTCCAAGATTTAAAAGTTCCTGTGACTCCTAGCAGAATTTGCTTGGTGGGTCCCTGAGCACCTATCGTTTGTAACCTGGCTTTTCTCACAGGAGTGACTTTTGCTCTATTATTCTTCTTACTTAGAAGAGAACGCTGAGATTTTCAGTCCTGTAGACTGAGAGCTGAGGTTATCTCAGATTCTGTGATAAAGGGTCTGTATTCTGGGATAAAGGATAACACAGGAAGGATTACATCTCAAGTGCTCCATATGCAAAGGAATGTCCCCCTCCCTCCATCAACAAATTTCAATTCCAAGTTGCTGAATTAAAATGGTGTCAGGAATTTGCTGCTGCTTCTCTTTGAAAGTCCAGAGGTGGCAGCTGAAGTATCTTAACACTCTCTGAACACCTTACACTGGAATAATAAAAGTCCTCAGGAACAAACTACAAAGCTCACTGATTATTGCACTGACTTTGGCATCCTGGGGCCCAGAAATTTTCTGCAGCATTTCATCTGCTGGGCAGCTGAAGAGTGTGCACCACCCTGACGTTCCTCCACACAACTTACAAATGTTTATGTAGATTGCCTGAAATGTTGTGTAATGTAAATAACAATTAACTCCACAGCCTTATCATGATTTATAAAACCTACACTGGGGTTTGGAAGCCTGTCTTGCAGACTGCAGAGTTTGCAGTGGAACACAGAATGGGACTGGAATGGAGCCTGGTTTGTGCTCAGAGAGAGGTACCAGAAAAGAAAGAGGGAGCCAAGCTATCGAGTCACAAATCTGGTTTCCTCCAGCACCCCAATCTCTTTTCTTGCTGGTCTCTTGCTCCTGTCCAAAACAGGCTGCATGGGACGTATTTCCCTCCAGGCATCCTCAAATTCTCAGCACAGTCTAAATGGGAAAAGCAACACCAAGACTTAGGAGCATTATCCTGCCACTCAGCTGTGTGTAGTGTGAGGCAAACATTGAACTTGTTACTGTCCCACATCCCCAGGATGAGGTAAATTTAAACACTTCATCTCATTGACTAAAAAACCAGGCTGGAATTCACAGGAATATTCACAGGAATATTCAGAGGAATATTCACAGGAACCTGTGAACATTCCTTAAGAATGATTGGACTAAAAATTCTGTCACAAGTCATTCTAGTGTGACCTCCCTGTGACCTCATGCACAGCCAAGATTTGGCCAGCCCATGTCTTGTTGGATTTCCCTTTGGAAAGCTCCTGCTGTGACTTGATGCTCTGACCATTTGAATGCTGATTTTTTTTTTTTCCTCCCCCTCTTATCAAATTGCATGGAGTAGTTCTTGAATTTTGCAGTGGTTGTGAGAAAATAAATGTAATCAAAGGGCCAGATCTGTTAGGGACTGGCAGAGCTCCATGGACTCACTAAGGTTGTACTGCCCCAGCTTCCATAAAGGTCAGATGGTCACAGACTCGTGAGAGCAACATGACATTTAGGGCTTTGGCCAGACTCCAAATTCGTGTGGTCAGTCTTGCTTTTCTTCAGAATTTGGGGCTTATTAGCTTATATCTGTTTGCCCTTTGTAAATATGCAAAATAATCTTTTTAAACGTGGCCTACTTAGCAAACCAGAGCACTCTGCTTGCCAAAATGTGTCTGTGCTTTGCTCTTACAGCACAGTGGCTTTGTGTGGAGTCCTCCCTCAGTGATTTTGCACATCTACAGCTTTTCTAGTGGGCTGTGGTTGTGGGTGCAAACCTCACAAGCAGGTGAGGAAAATGGAATCTCCAGCTCAGATTCCCAGTGACAGTTCTGAGACTGCAGATGAAGATTTTTCTCCAGACAGAAATAGAAATAGGGAGGAGTTAGGATGCTGTGACTCATTCTATAGGACAGCAGCACCTCTCTTATGGGCCTCACATTCTTAAAGATGAGCACAAAATCATTTTAGATTCAGTTTGGCTTGTTAGAACTGTCAGAGTGCCTCACTCTTCCACAATTTCATTCATCTTCCTGAGGAAAGGAGCCTTTGGATCCAGCAGCTGACAGGAAACACAACTAATGATGATTATTTGTATAATCTAGAAGTACTTTCTCTTCCTTCCATTTGGGAACACTTGTGCGCTCTCTCTGTGTCCCTGAGTTCAGCTGAACAGCTGCCAAACTGCATCACTCAGTTATTTCATTAGTCTTTTAGAAAGGGCAAGACAAGCAAGTGAGCAACGCTGAAGTAAGAAGGGCTTCATTTCAGTGGTGGAAAAAGGGATTCTCTGTGCTCTGAGATACAGTTGGAAAACCTGAATTTTAAATTAATCCAAGAAACACAAGAAAAATATTTCGTGTTCCCAATTGTAGGATGAGCAGGAGCAAAAGAAGAAAAAAAAATGATGGGTAGAATTCTTGAAGTTCATTAATACCTTTGGAGGAAAGTTTGCTGTGAAGTGTCATCTCTGACTTCTTTCAAACCTGTGAAACAGTAACAGAAGCCCTGAGTCTCAAAATGCATCAAATGCTGAATAAAAAGCATAAATGGGAAATCAAATTCCACCAAACTTTCCAAAATCATGCTCATCAGTTAATTGTTCAGTCTTTTCATTAAATCATAGAATCCCAGAATGGTTTGGGCTGGAAGGGACAGTAAAGTTCATCTCATTCCCTTCCCAGGTGGGGACATCTTCCACTGTCCCAGGCTGCTCCAAGCCCCATCCAACCTGGCCTTGGGCACTGCCAGGGACCCAGGGGCAGCCACACTTTCTCTGGGCACCCTGTGCCAGGGCCTGCCCACCCTCCCAGGGAACAATTTCTTCCCAACATCCAATCTAAACCTACCCACTTTCAGTTTAAAGCCATCCCCCTTGTCCCGGCACTCCAGGCCCTTGTAAATAGTCCCTTTCCATCCTTTTTGTAGGCTCACTCCAGGTACTGGAAAGCTGCTGGAGGTCACCCTGAAGCCTTCTCTTCTCCAGGCTGAATAATCCCAATTTTCTCAGCCTTTCCACTCATCTGTAGATTGTAGTTTGGCCAGAAAGGCAGAAAGAGACATCTCAGCAGAGATTTTCCATAGGAATTAGTGTTTGATGTCATCGGGAGCACTGTTATTTCCATTTCTGATGAAATAGTAGGTTTTCAGAACCTACAGCATTCCCCATTTGGAGTTCAAGGAAAGCTTGTGATTTCTGTGATCTTTATTCTGGAAAGACAGAGAATGTTTAAGTAAAAGGTAAATTTAAGTAATAGAATGCATTACTAAGGGAGCAAAATGTTTGCACTCTTTGCATTATAAATTTGTGTTCTTGTTACTGCACTGTCCAAATAACATTTGTGTGTTCCTGTGCCTGAGGACATCATGTGGGAAGTGCAAAGCAGTTTTTGCTGCTCTACAGTTCATTAAAATAAAATAATAATAAAAAATAACAACTTGCCATTAGTTGTTTCATCTCCTGCTGTAACCGTGTGCTGGTCCCCAGCTTCCAGGTAGGTTTTACAATAAAGCCTGGTTATTTCTTGGGGTTTTCTGTTTGACTTTTGAAAAATTATTTTTCTCTACTCTTCCTCAACACTGTGCTGTGTCCACACCTAGTATTCAGGTCTCCTGTACTGCCAGGAGGCTTTCCCAGTTATCCTTTTGCCAGAGTGTTTCACTGCAGGTGTGTTTTGGCATGGAAAGCCTGAGGTCCACACTTTCTCTTTGCAGTCTGGCAGGGCTGCGAGTGGCAGCCATGACCTCACTGATGCCATCATCACTGTGAAGAAAATATAATTATTGTGCAGTTCTCTGGGAAACTCTGTCTTTTGTGTGGTGGTACCTTCTTGCAGACAGCAGGGATTTCAGGGAGGAAGGGATTGTTTTTACTCCCTGTCCTTTCTTCCCCCATTTGGCTGGTTACCTGTTACCTGTCCTGCCTGCCAGGTGCCTCTGCTGAGAGGAAAAGCAAATTCCCCCCAGTGCCTGGCCATTGCTGAGGGAATAGCGTGCAGAGGGAATTTTTCAACTCTTGTTTATCAGAGGCTTGGAATTGAGCTGGAAATCAGAATCAGTCTGATTTGTGTGTTAGCATCCAGCTCTGTTTAATATCAAAGACAGCTGCAGTGCTTGAACAAGGCAGAGCCTTAGCTGGTCAGCTCTCTCGGTTCACCGTGCTGGGAAAGGCCAGAAAAACCTTTCATTTTAATGGAAATGTGGTTCTGCAATGCATAAACAAAGTTTACCCAGAAATCCTGAACAACGATCACGCTGTAAGTTGTCTCTTTGTTTTGTTTTTGTTTCAGGGTTTCTGGTGTCCTTCCCAGTGGAGGGGTTGTTAATGTCTGCAGCTGTGGGCCAAGAAAAGAAGGAACAAGCCTGAAAAACCCCACATCCTCTTGAAGGACCAGATTCTTCCTTTGGATGTGGTTCCTACTGAGTGCACCAGATATTGCCCAAGCGCAGCTAAGCACAGAGCTTGACCTGCTGATTTTGCAAGCCTCAGTTTAAGTTTCATGTGTGCTTTTATCCAGTTAAGCAAACAACTGCTTCTCCTGTGAGATAAATGCCCTCCTGTGAGATGTCTCCAGGCGTTGTTCGGCTGCTGCAGCTTTTTCTCCTGCCTCCCACAAACCGCTCTCTGTCTGACCACTGGGTGTCAGTGAAAGACTGCGAAGTGATTTTCTGTAATTAAATATACACGAGTTCCTCTCAGGCTCTGTGGGTGCTCCTCACTTAAGGTGGCCAAGGCGAATTTGAGAGAACAACGGACACACACAGCAGGAGTGTAGAATAATTAACAAAACCAGCTCAGATCAGTGAGTTTTTCCTGAATCACTTCATTATTCTATTTGAATTAATTCCTACTATCAGGACACCTAAAAATTTAAAGATAAATAGTTTATCTTTTCTTTCTTTTTCAAGTAAAACCACTATTCCCAACATAATCATGAGGTACAAAGCTGTTCTATTTTACTGTATTCACATTTCTTGTGCGTTAGCCAATATGTTACTGCAGGTCCCAGTCCTGAAAGGTGCTGTCCTCATGCAAGGTCATCTGTAGGAAAATGGCCTTACACATGAATGAGAATTCAGGGAGCTCACACCATAAAAAATTTCTATTTTAAAGGCTCTTCCTGCTTCCACCAATGGGGCAAAATTTTAATCTGGATTTGTTGGCAGACCGGACTCAAAAGGTGTGAATATCTCACCTAAGACATGAGCTGAAAAGTCAATGACAGCTGAAAAAGAGTTTAATTGAACGGAATGGGTCATTATGTGTGCACACATAATAGCTCCTCTATTTACATGTCACATTTATTATATGTTGAATTTTATCTCAATTTTCAATATGTAGAAGGTGTAACAGCATTGGAAGAAACCTGAAGAGTTTTGGACACTTGTCAGGAAACAAGTGGCCCCTGGGAGCTGGGCAGGTGTCACAAATATTTGGGGTTATGTAATAGGCACATTAATTGTGCCTATTATTATATACTGCTGCAAAAATGATCTGCTGTCAAAAACCTGAGCGTTTCAGTCGGTTTGGTCCCACCTCTTTAGGCTTCAGAGTTCTCTGAGCACTGAAATAAGTTAAATAGTCAAATTACTGTGGTTTGCTGCTCCATAATGCTGCTGCCATGTGCAGGAGGGTACTGCTGCCTTTGCTCCAACTCTACTCAGATTTTAAGGAAAGTTTGGAAAATTAAAGCATGCAAATATTTATTTTAAAGCCACCTATTCTGGTGGTCATTTCTTAGGGGAAAAAAAAATCTGCAGCAAATTTTTGGGCAGTACAAATAAAATATACCTTGGACTCCTGTTCAGAGTATAAATAGAACAGAACAAAACAAGATTCATGACAGAAGTTTCTTTTGCACACTACAAGATGGAATTTCCCTGAATTGCCCCTCTAGGTGTTTTTTATCTTTACAGAGTGGATATTAAAAGTCTCAGGTATTTGAAACTTCTCATGCTATATAATTGTGGTGTGGAGCAAGGAGCAAGGGTTTCTCTAAACTGAATCTAGTGTCAAAAACATCTTAATATTATCAATTGTAAGTGTACACGACCTGTGGGTCTCAAGTAGGGGAAAATAACAGCAGAGCACTGCAGAATTCCCATTTTTTCCCTGCCCTGAGTGCCACTAGAGGCCCTTTTATGCTGCAGACATGTCACAGCTCCTGCCCCTACTTTGTGCTGATGGAAAAGAATTGCAAACTTTCCACCATTGTCATTAATGTAACAGCAGGTCTGGAAGTCAAAGACAAAATTTCTGGGCAGCTAAAACCAAAAATTAGCATTATTTTACCTATATTGTCAATCAGATGAAAAAGAGCTTTGCTCTAAAGCTGAAGTCCTCAACCTGTACCTTCTTAAGCGTCCTAGTGCACCAAACCACATGTTTTAATTATAAGAATTCCAGTGATATTTAAACAGTGATGCCCAAAATTATTTTTTTTAAGAAGTTTTTATTTCAGCAATGAGACAGAGGTACTTTAATGTTCTGTTGTCATTTATAGCAGTTGGAGCATGAAATACTTTTCTATTTTAATAGGATCTGGTACTCAGAGTGTTCTGTGTGTAACAGGCTCTTAAGTAGTTCAGATCAAAGCCTGTAAACTTAATGTCTTTCAGCATTAAGGAGAAGAGATAAGCTGGAGCCACTGTGCTTTTACAAACCTGATTTTATTAGACCTAAACAGATCACATCCCAAATTAGATTTGTGCAGTGGCAGAGTACCAGCACTTATATTAAATTTACAGACCAGAAATCCAATTTTTTTTTTTAATAAGGCAAATGTTTCTTCATATACGTAAGACATGATTAATTTCAAAGTTGCTCAATAACAATGTAATAATTTTTTGGTTTTGTGGATTACCTCACCATTTTAACTCTAAATTACTTCAGAGAGGAGCTTCTGCCCAAGTGAAATAAAGCAAGGGTCAAGCATCTCAGTATTTATTGTATTTATTGGAAATTGGAACAGGAATCTCACCTGAGAGCTTTAGGATGATTATCAGGAGGGTGTTTGCTGGACCTGGTCCAGTTCCTATCAAGCTGGAAAGGAGAGTCTTGTTAAATTATGTCTCTTTTTTTTTTCAAAAAGAACCCTTTTTTCCAGAGAAGGAATCATCTCAAGCTGTTTTAGACCTCCAGGATAGAAGACTTTTATTCTACGTTTTAAACTGAGGTCAAATGTAGCAAAAAATGAGTGAACAACCAGTGGTGGTTTTTCACAACGAAGGCAATCCATCACTGAACTACCCTGACATGAATTGTGGTGGTTTTCAGTACTAGAATTTTCTACCAAAATCTAATATTTTATAAAAGACAAGAATGCATTTGGGAATGTCCTGTGATCTGTGCTGTACAGGAGATCAGCCTCAGTTACCACAGTGGTCACTTCAGGCCTTATGATTCATGCCTGTATTTGCTTCAGCAGTTATTTCAAATGTTTAATATTTGCAATTTCACTGTTTTCTTTCATAAAATTAAACTTTTTGTGGTGCTGGCACATGCCACGTTTCCCAAAAGCAAAGAGCACAGAAACAACTTCTGCCTTTGGCTGGCTTGAGACTAAACAAAAAAATATTTTAATTAAATCTAAAGGATTAGTGAATGTAAAAGGGAATGAGAACAAATATACAAGTAATCTAAGAGATCAGAAATACAGCCAGCTAACTTCAAGACAGCCAAAAAATGGCTTGAGTTTCAAAAGTGCATGTAAAACAAAACAACAAAACAGTCCCTACAGCCTCCCACTATACAATTAAACACTTTAAATTATGCCATCAAATTCGGGGAATACTAAACTGTGACTCAAATAAAATAACTTCAAATAACACTTTGGTTTTTAATAAAGTAGAGATGATTTAAATGCCGTTGAATATATATTTAAACATGAGTATATATATAAATGTATGTATATATATGTATATAAATGTACACATGAAGAATCACCTTAGACCAAAGTAAATCGATCTCCTAGGCATCAATCTGTTAATTTCCAAGATAAACTCTCCTTTAAGAGTGGCTCTGCCCCTGAGAACTCCCTGACACTGATGCTTGTCCAAAGTGACCTCCTGGGAGGGTTTCAGGCAGAAAATGCCGGCCAGGCTTGGGCTGGAGCTGGTGTAGGATGGGAAAGGACAGGGACAAGTGACTTTCTGCCTGCCTGGGTTCTGCCTCCCCCTCCAGAGCACTCCAGGCCTTTCTGAGACATTTATCAACCTCTCCCACCCCTTCAGCGAAGAAAGTTTTTGGCAGTGGTGTGGGTCAAGCTTTCAAAGCTCTCTTCAGGGGTTCAGCATCCTGCCTTAATGGAACAGATTAGGGACTCGGCAGTTAATGGTTCTCTGTTTGCTGATGAGGTGTGGAGTGATAGGGACATAGGGAAGCTGTGTTTTCCAGCTCCACTTGCTTATTTGCTATCTCTCCATCATTTACTTTCAATTAAAAGATTAGTGGTAGTGTACTTCAACCACTGTGGTATGAAGCTCTGCTTCTCTAATTGCAGTTGAGGAGGGAGGAAGGATAAAGAAATAATCTTGTAGGCTTGGAGAAGGAAAGAAGGAATAGCTGTCTTCCAGCAAGCAATCTTTGCCCTGAACTCTGGCATAGCCACTGAAATTTGCTATTAAATGCGTCAAGAATGAGATGCAAATTATTATTTTTATCTCAGTATAACCTACTGGAGTATATTGCATTTGAAGGGTTTGATTGAAGCTCATTTGTTGCAAATGTACGCAATTATTTATTTCAGTTGAAATAACCCTGTCTTAAAGTAAAAATTTGGCAAGTAATACAGGCTTGCCTCTGAGGGTAAATCCTCTGAATGAGCTTCAGATCACAACACCCAGGCAAGTAGTTCCACACAGAAGGGTTATTCTCTTGGGCTTTTTCTTTTTTTACCTTTTTTATCCTCTTATTCTTTTCTTCACAGAGTAGTGAGGCTTTTTTACAGTTACAGAATGGCCCTTTCATTATGGGTTACATCATTGTTCCTGGAAAAAGGATGTTATGCCTGCAAGTGGCCCAGGTCAGTTCATGTGTAATGGGGGTAATGTGTGTTTAAAGTCTGATTTGGTACATTTAGCCTTGCCACGCCACTGAAATTGGGCTCTTGGGACTGTTTCCACAGCCTCATCACCAACAATGGGGCTGCTGCTTCTCCCTGATGAGGTATTTTGCAGAGATTTGAAGGGATCCTGTGCTCAGCTGTACTCTTTTGTGAGTCCTGCAGGTGGAGAGACAATAGGGAATGTTTTTGCTGAATCTCTCCAAGTGCTGGATAGGAAGCCTGGTCACATTAGTTAAATTAAACGTGTCAGTAGTAGCTCTAATTTTCTCCATGGCAGGCAATTGAAGCATTCCTTTCAGTGTTTGGCATTAAGATGCTAAACCCACTCATTTCCTTTGTTATTCAGACAAATGTATCCACCCTCAGGCTGCTCGTGTTGGTTTCATGCGAAGCTTAGTCACTGAATTCTTTGTGGTGATACAGGTGGCGTTCAGGTACCTGGGCACCAGAGTGGCTTCAGGTGTTCATCAGTGCCACCTTCCTTCTGAGTAACTCAGCCACTTCCCGGGATAAAATATCAGAACATGTGAATTTTATTTAAGAGGTCATTTATGGGAGAACCCCAACCAAATAACCCAACCCCAAAGCACTATCATTAGTCTGGCCTCAGCTCAGGGTAACTGAGCGTGTCACAGAGCTGAGGTGCTCGGAGTTATGTGGGAGCTACACAGGAGCTATCAGGAAATATATTAATGATGCCCTGTTGAAAAGTGTTATTTTCTTAGAGTGCACTTATGGATCAACTCATCAGGCTGGAAAATAGTAAAAGGAGAAGGCAAGATGACAGCCAGAGCTGGTCAGCTGGGTGGGGATTCACAGAATGCCTTAAATTCACACATTAGCTGACACTTCTCATTTTTGGCCCTTGTCTTTGTACATTAACTCCTCTGGGCAGTCACTCATGCTCATTTGAGGGATGAATAACACAATGTCTGCATGTTTTCAGATTTAACATCAATCCATATTACCTCATTCAAAGTGCCCTTCTCAGCAGAGTTTAGCAATTACCTTGCTGTATTTAAAATTAAATTTATTCTAATAGTTTTTGATTCTACAGCAGTGATATCACGAATCTCTAGATTGTGGCCTGAGCAGCTCATTTCTAGTGTTCTTTCTTCTTTTAAAAGCATCCAATCCTATATTATTTTCAATATCCTCTAGTTATTCTTGTCCTTTCCACCTGAGAGTCCACTGGATTCTCTCCCTTTAAGCCAGTAAACCTGAGTCCTCTTTATTCCTATCAACTAAAATGAGATCAATCAGCTTCAACTCACAACTTCCTCATGAAAACCCATCCTAAAAACGTTGCCATTAATTTCATAAATGAAGTAGCCCAAGTCTTCTCCACTTTTCTCACACAGATGGAGCTGGGGGAAACCACCACTGCTAAGATTCTCCATCAAGATACGGAAATTATTAATTGCTGAATGGAACTAATAGAACACCTGAAGGCAGGTTTGTTTTCTACTTCATTGTGGCTGAAGGTCATCAAAATGAGTGCTAGGAGAAAGTAGGTAGGGTTCAAGGTTGAGAATATCTCCCTTCTCTAAAAAATCAGCAGCTGTCTCACACTGCTGCAGCTGAAATCCTGTCCAAAATTGTAGATGCTGATCCCAGTGCAGGCTCAGAGAGGGATGGTCTTCAATACAGGTTATTTATTCAGGGCAAAAGACAGATCAGCATATTTAAACCAGAGTAATAATAGCAATAATAACAGTGATAATAAAAATCTTGGTCCATTCCTTCATCCTTCTTCACTAATATTACAGCATCTTTTGATCATCACACATTTTCTCATTAAAAAAATAGATTGCTAAAGAGTTGCTGTTATTTTTGTGTCAGTAATCACTGTGAGGTTTTATCTTTATTAATACAATAGGGTGATAGCACTTAGTCATGCTCCTCCCATGCTGCTTTCTAGTCAGGAAATACGAAACTTTGAACATCTGTGGAGCAGCATTAACTTTGTAAACTCATCCGGGCAAGTGTTGCGCCCAGCCCTGTTTATTCCAAAAACACAGTTTTCTCCAAAGGGATTAAAGTTCCTTGAGTGCCATCCTCCCTGCCAAAGCAAACCTAAAAGAGATGCCAAGAAACTGGACATTTCTCACCGATATCCTCTCACAGCACATTTTCTTTGACAATGGCAGGAGTTTTTGCCTTCCTCAGATGCAGAAGCAGAGCACCCCAAACGTGTTCACTGCTCCTGCTCACTCTTACAAACCCTGCCTTACACCCCAAACCTGCCAGTGGATTCTGAGCCCTGACAGAGGTCCCAGGCAGTGCAGGGTGTTTATCTGAGGCTGAAGCATGAAGTCATGTCTGTGATGGATGTTCACTGCTTCTTGTTCACCCTTTAAACGTCAGCTTATTGAGTGATAAACGAGGGAGAAGATGGAATTTGCCTGGGTTTTTTCCATTAAAAATTGTGTCCTGTTTGCAATTGGTGTATCCATTTATTTTTTTCTTTTTGTGGGTTGACGTGTTCTGAGCTCAGGGAGTCTTTTAAAATGCAAAAAGGAGCACCCAGACAATGTTTAGGTCATCAGAGAATATGACAGCCTGTCAGAAATTTGAGCAACCACTTGCTGCTGTTGATGTCTGCTAAAGGCCTGTATTCCTGCTCTTCTGAAAGGTGGAACACTGAGGAAATCCACAGCTGCATTTTAAATATATTTCCTTAACTTGTACTCTATGAACTCTCATAGCAGGGCATAAACAGAGCACTGAATAAGACTGCCGAAGAAAAAAAAAAAAAAGAAGCAGTTTTTTATTAACCACCAACAGGATGATTGCCAACAACAGAAGTCAGAATCATATGAGAGAACTTCAGGTCTCATTTTATAAGTTGATAGTGATTTTCTTTTTCTTTTTAGGCTGTTCTTTTTTCCCTATGGGTTTGAAGCACAAGTTTTCACACTTCTTTGGTGTTGTTTGCCATACAGTAGAACTTCTTGAAGGAGAAAAGAGAAGAAACTTCACTTTTTCTGCAAGAGGACTTGGAATGCTCTGGCCTGTCCATATCCTTTGCCTTGCAAATGATTGATGTCACTGTGGTTTCATACAGTGACATTGTCACTTATGGAGGAAAATGGTTTCAGTCTAAAGGAACACTGCCCAAAATGATCAGGGTATAAATAATATCATGTTTGTCATCAGGTTTACTGGGAAAAGGTCATGTTATGCAAGGATTTACTGTAAATTGGTAGGGAACAGGATGGGCTTGGAAAGCTCAACAAGGCTTGGGAAACCCAGGGTGGGAAGCCACGCATGGGGTGCACAGGTGAGAGGTGGCACAGAATAGTGATAAAGAGATCCTCCTGATCAGGGAAGTTTGTGTAAAAACAAGATTTCTTGAGGGAAAATGGAGTATTATGTTCTTATTTTCTTCAACAGTGAAATGTTATAAGGATTGACTAAAAAACACTGGTGTGGTTTAGGGGTTTTTTTGCACCAGTGGCAGGATAATTGCCTTGATATTCCTGGTAGTTTTTATGAAAACTTGTAATTCCAGGTGACCTATCACTATGCTAAACTGCAGAGAAAAAACCTAGCCCTGCACTCAGAACAGATGGACAGATTGCCTGTAGAAGTGGTATTAATTCAGTCACTCTTACCTATTACCCAAGTACCTCTGAATTTATCAATTTTTGTCTAACTGTGGTGAGTAGAACAAGGTGAAAATTGCCTTCACCTGTATTTAGAAATTTGCTCCTTAATAGATTTTTGTAGTAAATTGAGGATTTGGCTCATTAGAAATACTAAACCCAGGGAATATCCAGCTCATTAGAGACACTCAGCTCTTGTAAGACCAGAGTGCTCTTACGCACAGTTCAGAAGTCGCTGCCAAATTCAGTTTAAAACATAAAAAAATATATTAGTTCTCAAAACATTTATGCTCCCTACGGTTTTAGAAATATCTGGGAAATACAGTCTTTAGGCTGTTTACCCTGTATAGAAGGGGATTAGGGCTATAAAAAATGAACCTGGGAAGCATTTGATCCAAAATCCACTAGAATTAATTACAATTTACATCATCTTCAGTAGCTGTAGTATCAGCAATAAGACAGGGTGAGATTCAACTGCTTAATTAATGTAACAGAGGAAAAAAGTGAATGGTTGCCCAAGTTTAACCCTCAAATTATAAATTACAGAAGTCCACAGTCACTTTTCAATGCCCACCACTATTCCAGTTTTGTTGGTGTTTGCTACCTGAGTTTCTTGTGACTCTTTTAAATGACTGCATGGCACTTAAAGTCATCCTTTTTAGGAACTGTTTTCTAAGGATTCAGCTTGAATGCCAACACTTTCTGCTGGTGAATACCAACCCAAAACCAGTGGGATGTGAGGGACCCAGTCTAGACTCTCTGTGAGACACTTCACTGCTATTTTCTGTGTAACAAATCTTTACTCTTGATCTGATATGTTCAGGTTCCACTGTGAAAATTCACCCTTCCTTTAAAAAGTCTGGCTCTTTTCCTTGATAAATTTTTCACAGATTTCACAGAATATTCTGAGTTGGAAAGGACCTACGAGGATTTAAAAGTGCAGCTTTTAAGTGAATGTCCCATAAGGGGATGGAACCCATGACCTTGGTGTTATTAGCACCCTGCTCTGAGCAACTGTGCTAATTCCAGGTTTTCCCCAGGGTTTGTGGTTCTTAGGAAAATTTTGGTCAGTCAAGACTTTCTTTGGTGGAAAAGACTTTCTGATGGAAATGGCTGAATTTTAAAAATCTCAGGCTTCTTTTTTTTTCAGCAAAGTAAAACTCACTAAAATATTTTGTTTTAATAATGACGTACATCTTCTATATTTTATATTCATCTGTAACACTTAGACAAAACTACATATTTCCATGCTTTCAGTTTTCATGAAATCACTTATTTGGCCTAGCTTGGCTTTAAAGCACAACTTTAAAGCTTTCCAGCTTCCATGGACAGAGAGATCATTGCAAATTCTTTTCCATTAGTTTGGAAAACATTTTGCTAATACTAAAAAAAACTTTTAATCTGACAATAGTGACAATAGTAAAGATTTTGGGGGTTTGTCACTGTGAAATCTCTCTACTCTTATTCTCACCTTTATAAAACTTTCTGGAATCATGGTGTGGTTTGGGTTGGAAGTGACATTAAAGCCCCTCCAGTGCCACCCCTGCCATGGCAGGGACACCTTCCACTGTCCCAGGCTGCTCCAAGCCCCGTCCAGCCTGGCCTTGGGCACTGCCAGGGATCCAGGGGCAGCCACAGCTGCTCTGGGCACCCTATGCCAGGCCCTCCCCACCCTCACAGGGAAGAATTTTTTGTTTTTTCAGCAAGTGTGAGCATTTGCTCACTTCTTATTACAGAATATCCTGGACTAGAGTCCAATCAAAAGAAGCTTTTTAAATTAAATGGGATTTTTATTTTTTCCATGGACTTTTCTAGGTTTTGGATGAGTATTCACAGAAAACCATGTCATAAATTGTAGAATAATTGATAGTCGATGACAAGAGTCTCAAATGCAGGCTTGCCACTGCCTTGGGGTGATAGAAGTTATATAAATCTGGGAATAATGAAATCATCCATTTTTTCCACAGACAAATGGGATCCAGAATTGAAGCCATGAAACCACATCTGACGTTAGACAAAGGGAATATTAACATATGCACGTTCCCAACTACAGGAGCATTTCTTCAGATGTGTGGTTTTTTGTTTCTACCTTCCTGGCAGTTTTTTCCAAATCCATGTAGAGCACAGGTGAGAAAAGCAGGTGTAAATATCAGGCCTTTCCTGATATCATCTGCCTCTTAAAAATCCACTGATTTCAGGGGCAGAATACAGATGCTGTGTCCTTAATGATAATTAATGATACTTAATGATTCATCAGTCTTTGTGATTTTAAGTAATTTGAAAATATTAAATAAGAAAATTTTAAGGATACACTTTTGCATCAGATTTGATAGACCTGTTATTAGTGCCTGGTTACTTTGATCTTGAAACGATTGCTCATATTCCTAAACTGTATTTGCAGACACCTTTGAGCNCAGTGACGAGCCCAAAACTGGACACAGGATTTGAGGTGTGGCCTCATCAGTGGGTGACAATGACTTCCTTATCAATCCTTCCACAGTAATCATTTGATATGCATCAAAAAACATCAGCTTGAAATAAACTCATGTGACTGAATACATTCTATTCACTTGTTTAGTTTGTTGGCATGAGCTGTAAATTTGGTTTTTATGTAACATACAGTCTAAATGCCCTGAAGCCCTCCAGAAGAAGTCCACCCTTAACTGTAAATCCTCTTATGGATTTTACTCAGACCCTATAATACCGGTGATTGTGAATTATTTTATATACTATATGATCATTATAGATGCTAGAAGAGACCCATCTTTAAGAACATTTCAAATAAATGGAAAGGTTATTTTCAAAGTTGGTGGCAGGCATTCAAAATCTGCTTGTAAATGAGAGTATTTTTAAAATCAAATACAAAGAGTCCCTTTAAGTATATGTTTTCTTACCTTGAGGCTCAGACTGAAGTTTTTGTGTACGATTTGTTGATACAAAGGTTAGATCTGGCTTCCAAAGTGGCCAAGTATCTTTACGTAAAGTCCAAATACGTCAGTGTCCACACAGTGCAGCTTTCTAAGACCCTGCAGAACCCAAATCAAAATGTTTATTTAAACCTGTTCCCTCCCTCCAGAAAGCCAAAAAAAGAAATACAACAAAATTCAAACTGCAACACCTCAGTTGGATCTTTTTCCATGACGGTCACTCCAAAAAAAAAAGGTGCTTCCAACAATTTTTTACGAGAAAACAGAACTCTCAGCTTATCTTGGTACATGGTGTATTTCCATGGAAAACTGCAGCCCCTGTCAGTTTGGGTTTCTATGTGTGCCCTCTGCTTGGCTGTGCATTTGTAAAGCTTCACTTGATGTGGGCAACACTTGGGTTATGACCCAGTGGTCACCATGCCATGGTTCAGGTTCTGTTATAAAATCACAGAATGGTTTGGGTTGGAAGTGACCTGAGAGATCCCATTCCACCCCTGCCATGGGCAGGGACACCTTCCACTGTCCCAGGCTGCTCCAAGCCCCATCCAGCCTGGCCTTGGACACTTCCAGGGATCCAGGGGCAGCCACAGCTGCTCTGGGCACCCTGTGCCAGGGCCTCACTTCCCTCACAGGGAACAATTTTTGTCTGGGAGAAAAGTTGCCCAGCTGATCAAAATTTTTCACAATTCCCCTTTTCAAAGCAATAGGGAAAAGCTCACCTCGGAAATTAAAATTCTTCTTTGAAATGTATCAATTTCTATTTATACTTTCTGGGTGAATGTAGGATCGGTGATGATGCCACGCTTCTTTTCACTAAGGACTTTTTTTTATTTTCAAGGGAAAGAATCATATTTATGTGATCCCCCTAAAAGAAATAAAAAATTAGATAATAAAAATATGAAGTTCTAAATCAGTGATTCTACATAAAAATTATATCCAAGAGCTATGAAACCATAACATTGAATAACATCCTATATTCACCTACCCCCAAAAAAGTAACTTACGAGTAGGAACCACCAAATCCCATCTCAGAGCTCTGCTGGGAGGGATGTCCATTCTTCAGGGGTCTGAAGCTCCAGTCCAGAACTGTCCACATTGTGTGACTCAGCATTTAAAGGCAATAACAACCTGGTTTTTTCTGTCTTCAAAAAAACAGACCTTTTTTTGGGAGGCTGTGTTGGTGTCTGGGTTTTTTCTGAAGGGATTTTTTTAATATTGATTATGGATGCTGATTCTCATTTCTTCTGAATAAAAAACTCTATATTCTAGATCTGGATCTCACATTTAGATCTCAAAGTGCTGAACAAAGGTGGATTCTGCTTTGGTTCGGACCTGGCTTTGTGTGTTATTTCCAGATATGCAAAATATTTCTGCTTTTAGGTTTTTGCTAACTCCTTCCAGAGCTGATTTATGTAAATAAATTAAACCTCTCCTTCCCTGGCTTTGCTAGCTGCCTCTGTTCTGCTGCTGGTTTTAATTCAGGGTATAAACTCTTCAGTGCAAGACCTGTTTTCTTTAGTGTCAGTAGAACACCCAATTAAGTAATTCACTGATTAATGGGAGTAAAGTTCTAATTTGGGACCTTGGATTCTTTAAATTGCTAATACATACTCCAATATACAACATCCTGAAAGGCTGGGTTTCTGAGCATGAATTATCCTTGTCCTTTCATTTGATGGGATTGAAATTCATTCCTCGCATTTGTCAGGCCTTTGAAAAGGCTGGATAAACTCCTAAAGTGGGCACTGTCTAATTGTTGTCCAAATCAGCTCCTCTCATCTCAAACACATGAAATATGTGTTTTTTCCAAGCTCAGCTATGCCTTTTCAATAACTGCTGCCACAAGCTGCTGCTCCCATGGGCTCTGGGAATGCTCACATCTTCTGGTGGGACAGCAAAGGCCAAAAATGACAGTGGCTCCATCCCCTGAGGCATATTCAAGTCTAGCTCCCTCTGACACCCAATGGTGTAACTCCTCTGCTTATACAAAATGTCTGTGAAAGACAACACATGTTTGCCCATCATGAAATCTATCCTCCTTTTTCCCAAAATGTGATTATTTACCCAAGCAGGCTGTCCTCACATCGGATTTTTTGAGTCTCTGTGCCTTAAGTCCTGAAGTATGTGGAGTTTATTTTACTGAAAAGAATACTTATGGTGTATAGTGAAAGCATTTGGCTTCTGACTGCTGGCTCTCGTTCCACCCGTTCAATCATGAGGTGGTTAAGGGTTATTTATAGCTCGTAGACATTCTTTGGGGATGAACACATCGACTGAAAAAACAAACAGCCGTGGTGCTCGTGGGTAATTTATTGCAATTTTTAAGTCAGGAGAAACCTGTGATCTCATACTACAGGTCAAAAACCTGTCCATTCATTACTGCATGGCGATGGAATTTGGTTGGGACTCTGACATACTCTGAGGAAACGGAGATCCACAGCATCCAGGTACCCCTGAGCAGGGAAAGGCTCAGTTACGTGTCCTAAGGAATTACGTAACTTTTCCTTCTCTCATCCTCTACTAGCACAGGCACAAACTGAATCAAAAAGATTTTTTTTTTTCAGTGCACTCCGCTTGTTCTTTAATTTAATTTAAAAAATTAAATTCCACCAGTGTTGGAATACATAATTTTAAAGAAAGCAGAAACTCAGGGTTTATTTTCAGCAAGATGTTTCTAAATTTTAAATCATAGATTTAAATCAGAAGACTTTTTTTAAAAAAATACCTCAATTCATTGCCTGTGATTTAAGTGCACTTTTACGTTATTCTGAGTGCACAAGGGAATCCAGCCTGGCTGTGATGTCAGTAGAAGATAGAGAACCCATCACCTCTGCTGTGAAGTTGTGTCACTGCTGAGATGTTTCCTGGCCTCAGGATCAGTGCTGGGTTCAGTACACGTCTACTAATTTTAAATAGACCTTTCCTCACATAAACCTGAACCCTGCCACTGTAGGTTGGAGAGGATAGCAATGCACCTCTGTGAGCAGCCTGTCTGGCTCTAAATATGCACTGCTGTGCCATGCGAGAGCCATAGATTTGCAGGGGAGGCAAAGGAAATACCTTTATGACCTCATGCTATCCATTTATACTCTGGGTCATTAAAATGATTGCTTCTTATAAAAGTTATCTTTGCTAGCAGAGGAATATGTGGGCAAATGCTCCCTCTGACAATCAGTGTGCTTTGGATCAGACTCAAAACACACATATTATTCAAACTTAACTTTCCTTGACTCCCACTGAATGATTTGGCCCCAAAAGAAAACACCTGACTCTATAAAACTGCAGGCAGTGGCGAAATTCCTGTCAAGCACTGGAGGTCCAGTGTGCTCCTCAGGTTAATTGTAAATTACTCTGGAACCTGCTGTGCAAAAATGAGATTTTGTTCCACCTGTGGCCCACCAGTGAATTTGGAACAAGAGCCTACTGTCAGTAGATCAGATTTATTGCACAGTGTCCTTTCCATCAATGGAAAAATTTAGGGGATCTATAAATCAAAAAAAAAGATTTGACAACCCTCCACTGTGTCCAAACATTCAACACCTAAACAAGTTGCCTTTCTGTTTGTCAATTTTAGTTATAGAGTAACTTATAGTTGACTGTAAGTTATTTTCTCTAAGTTTTAAGGGACTTACTGAAGGAAAATGAAGAGCAATGGCAGGGCAGAATGAAGGACAGATGAATTTCATAAAGCTGTGGTTCAGTTCATGCACACATGTTTAGGTTTTCTTTCGATGGAAATGAAGTTACAGGAGGGGGATGATTCAGAACAGATCTCACTCTGATGTGGCAGTAAGGACTGAAGTCCCTGATCAAGGAAGTGGGAATTGCTCCCAGGTCCTGCAATTTAAATTAGAAGAAAATATATCTTTCTATAGCAGTTGAGACAGCGAACTCCACCAGTTCATCCAGTTAAATCCACTTTTGCTCAAGCACTCTGGTGGCTAAAGCAATTCAGGCTGTGTGTCATTCTATTTCTCAATCATTTCATTTCAGTTAACCACATTTTGCTAGTCAGTATTTGTTTTTGCAACCATAGTGATGAAATATATTTACTGGCAACATAAGCAGGTGCCTGGCTTTGTCAAATTTCAATAATTCAGAACATCTCCTGTCCATAATATTAATAATTGAAATGGAAACAATTTTTGTTCTGGTATCAAATCACAAATCTCTAAATTTGGGATTGGCTAAGAAGGTATGAGACTATTTATCTACAGCTCAATATTTCTGCCAGTATCTTGCTAATAATTTTGCCTCATGTTTTAGGTTATTGTCATTTGGTAACTGTCGTTCATATTTCCATTGAATTTGTGGCTTCTGCTGTAGGACAATAAAAGTGTGATCTGTTATGATATTGTTATGACAGTGACATTGCACGCAATGCACTGACAATTGATACTTAGAATATATTCACTGGCTAATATTTAAGCTGGCATTGTCCTTCAGTGCTGCTGGAATTAGCCTTATAATCAAAGAATTCTCAGGTTCAGAGAAAGTTGCTTTTGTTACAAAATCCAATTACCCCCTATCTTTTATTATTTGGTTTTATTTTTGGGTTTCAAATTTTTTTTCATCATTCCTTGATTATTTTCATCATTATCCTTTTTACTTCCTTTACTTTTTTACAAATAATCACAGACTCGTGAAAATTCACTAAATTTTACATTTGTCTCAGCTATTTCAGTGTTGCAAAACGCTGTATAAAATATACTCTTAAAAACCCTTGAACTACCTTAAGACATAATATCCATATGATCAAAATCCAGGATATTTAAAATCAATAGCATTACTGATGACAGAAATTTATCCAGAAATAGACACTGAATTATAAAAAGGAAGTCTGTATTAAAAAGGAAGTAGCTTTGCTGGCATATTTGTATATTGATTTAATTTTTATATATTATCAGTCTCAAAACACCAACAGAATAAGAACATGTTTGAAAAGAGAGATGTCTTTGAACTTGATCATCTCAATATTAACATTGCCTGCTTAATTATTTGATGTGGCTGAATATTCAGCTATAGAAATGACACAGTGGAAATCGAAATGGCAATCACTTGTAGGAATGTCTGATATGGCAGTGGCAAAAGGAAGCTTTTTAACCAGGTGGGAAGAAGTGAGAGGTAGTCTCTAGTTTTTGCCTAAATATTTTTGCAGTGGGTACCCACAGCTGGCACTCGTGATTTTGGCCCTTTACCTTCTTCCCCCCAGCTCTGTTTGCAGCTGTTTTATTTATCCTTTCCTAAGGAGATATTGAAATGGAGCTAGACTTGGAACATGGGTTGAATGTCATTTCAGCTTGGTTTCAATTTTTGGCAGCTGAACCTGAAGACTTCTGGAAATCTTGAAAAATATATATGCAAGGGAGGCTACTAAAGCCATTAGACAACTAGGAAACATCCCCTTTTCCCAACCACACAGAGTGGAATAATGAATAACATGGACAAAACTGTCAGTGATGTCAATTGTTGTCACTGCGTCGAAGCTGATGATGAGACAATTACTCAAATTTATGATCTGAACTCTTGTTCCTCTCCGTTTCCCATAAGTCGATATATTAAATGTCTTATTAGAGGACACAGAATTTAAAACAGGAATGAAATGTGTCCATGGAATTGACTGAAACATATTGAAGGAACTCCATTTGTTATTAAAATTTAATTGGAAAGATAAGATGCCAGCAAAATGACTAGAAATATGTAATTTTCTTTCTCCCCAGAAATATTATTCAATACTTACAGCATAACAGTCCACGTGGTAGATTCCTAAAGGACCATTTCCTTTCTCTGCTGCTCTATAGCTCCTTCCAGTCCAAGTACTGCATGTTTCTTTTATTTATTTTCCTTTTATACCATAAAACTCCCCTGTCACTCGCTATATTTTGTTAGGATACAAAACAGCCCACTCAGCAATTGTTTTGCATTCACACCTTGCATTTGAAAAGAGGGAAAAAAGCTGCAGTACAGAGTGCAGCTGAGGACAGGCAACATAATCTGTCTTACTTGTGTTTCACTCTATGGAAAATAACTGGCACTATTAATGAAGTCAACTGCACTTCATCCTAAGCAAAGATGGCAGAGCTCAAGTGCTGCTAAGGGAGAGAGAAATGAAACTGGGTAGATTTTAACTGTGAACACAGGAAGAGGTTAAAGAAGATTTTTTTTCCTCTAGTTTTGAAAAATGTTTAGCCTGGAAAATACAATAGACATGTGATTCCCTATCTCAGTGCCAGCCTTAAGGCTTATATGTCCCCGGATCATAAAGGTGTCATTGTATATAAGAATATTTCAGTTTACACATCAAAACTGAGGAGACTGGCATCAAATCTATGTACATTATCTATAAAACATCTCTCCTATATCTAAAGCAGTCTTACACACCTTTTTCGTTTTCTCCTGAGCAGTTACCAAGAAATCACTTATTGCATTTATTTAAATTACTAATAGTGATGTTTTTATAGAGAGCTTCGTACTGACTGTTGCCTCTTTCCTGAAACCACTGACCTTTGCAGGTGCAAATACAAAGTGTATAAATGATGGGGGGGATGTAGGACACTGACTATTGATGGGGGATACAGGACACTGACCACTGCCACCTGTAATTCCATAACTCTCAGAGCCTCAGGAGAGTCACTGGAGAGCCTGAATTAGTGCCAAAGTGACAGACCCAGGTCCCCCTGGTAGAGATGCCCAGAATTGCTCTGTTCTCCTTCCCCATATAATTCTCCTATATTTCTTTTAGGGATTTCTCCTTCTCATAGAATTCTGTGTTTCATCCTTGAGCAAAGAATGCTCTGTAACTTCCTTCTTTATGCTTGGAGCACCTTCCATCCATCCTGCTCTGAGCTGCAGCTGTGTTTTGGCATTGTTTAAAATGATGCCAATCTATTTTTGTGATCCTTGGCAGGGCCAGCTGTTACTACACAGAGAGGAGTAGCAATTCAGATGGTTATTCTGTCATTGATCTGTAGCTTAGCTTTAGAGGTGCTTCATTCACCTCATCAGTTCACATGCTCCTAATTAATTTGCTCAAACCACCAACAAAGGATTTCCCTTATTAATAGTCTCATGGGTGAGATTTATGGCCAGTGTTGCTATCACAGCCATGAAGATAAAGGATTTAATCTGTCTTCTCTGGATGTTTATTTTGCCTCATCCATTTTTCCACAGCTTTTTTTTGTTCACAGTATTTGTTGTTCCTCAGATTTCATATAATTTTGTCAGCGTCAACAATGAAACTTATGTTGCAGGAACCAACAAATTCTCCACAATTAAAAATTAAATACTTCATTAAAATACATCCAAATAATGAATTGAAATAAGGGAGGAAAAAAGGCTTGAAATAGAGGCTGGATTTAAGAGATAATGTATTCTTATGTCAGCCTCAGGAGATCTGCCCAGTGTGGAAGGCCCTGCGCTTGAAATGCCAGGTTTGTTTTATGCATTGTGACCAAAGTCTTTTGAAAACTGTTAAGTAAAATAACAGCTTCAGTCCCAGATTAGAATTCATGAAGTCCCACTCTTGTGCTTGGTCTCTTTCCCACTGGCACCTCTTGGCCTGTGTGGATTTAAATGAGGTGGTGCAAGATTGGAGCTTGCCTGGGAAACCAGACCTCACTCAGCCATGCTTTAATAATGTTGATATTTTTAAAAGTGGTATTTTTGCAATATTGAATAATGGCTTAGAAAAGAATAATCTTTGGTAATATTTTCTTTTTCAACAATGTGTTAAGAATCATTGCAAGGGTGAAAGGCAGTTTGGTTAATGGATGATGATGGAACTGTAGTTTCCTCTCTTCTGCAGTGGGAAATATGAGGTGAGTGGTAACTACTGAAAATGGAGAGTTTGTTAATGTGAATAGAAAACCAAAAAGAAACTGAAGTCTTAAACTTTCTGCAATTTCCAGACCTATCAGGCAGCTAATATAATTGTGAGTGCAGTGATCATTGGCTTTTCATCACTCAAATTTGAGACAGAAAAGGAAAGCATTTAGTGTTTATAAATATTTACAGTAGATGATGTGCATACACAGCACCAATGACCTGCTACTGGATTCTACTGGATCAAGGGTTGGAAAAATAGTTCAGTGTTTGCAGAAACATCTTTATCAGCAGAGAAAAAAATGTATTTTCTTCTTGTGAAAAATTACAGTGCAAAAGCCATATATAGGTTTCTGGTAAACGTCAGGCACTTTGGAATTCCACAGCAATGTACTTGTTCAGACCTGGGAATGGCAGTCAGGGATTAGCAGGTTTAGAAGTGTGTATTATGTTAATTCGTATAAAACATGGGGAAAAAATGCTATGTTGTATTTGCCGTCATAGAGTTTTCCTGTCAAATTCATCAGTATTAAAACTACTCTGAAATTTCAAATGAAATCATATAATCACCTCTCCCCCCCTTCCCACTGTAAAATCCTATGGGATGAGGAAAAAAAATAATAGCTTGTCAAAATGTTCAAGAAACAGGGTGGGGAAGGGATTCTGACATGCAGGCAGCCACTCAGAGTAGATGTTTTGCCCAAACATGGGATCCTTCATGGCAGAGAGGTCACACAGTCTTCCTCAGGCATGGAGTTCTCTCTGCAAGACAAGATTTATGGTTTTGTTGCCTGTTCCTCTAACAAGATAATTCCTGTCAACATAGCAAGCTTGTGGGTGAAGCAAGATCCCAGATTAAACATTCTGCTCTCATGCCAGGTGGGAGCTGACCCTGGGCACGTGGGTTCTCTGCAAGAGGTGTGCACGTACATCCTGCTCCAGTCAAACCAGTATCAGGGCAAACCCTGGTCACAGGGGTCTGGGCAGTGTCCTGTATTTTGTATAAACAAACATATAAACATTCGATAATGTTAATCTCGTGATGCAAAACTCCGTATAGCAACAAGAACTCCTCCTGGTTCAGTTTCAGGGGGGCTGCTGCCAAATCTGAAAGTCATGGAGTTGTAGAATCATAGAATACCCTAAGCTGGAAGGAACCCACAAGGATCATGGACTCACGCTCTTGGCCCTGCACAGACACCCCAACAATCCCACCCTGTGCATCCCTTAGAGGGTTGTCCAAACACTCCTTGAGCTGCCTCAGGTTGATGCTGTGACCATTCCCTGGGGAGCCTCTCCCAGCGCCCAACCACCCTGTCAGTGAAGAAACTTTCCCTAAAATCACCGTCGGTGGTTCCCAGCCCTCTCATTTGTCTGGGTCTCTCTGCGAGGTGTCTCTGCCTTAGAGGGAGTCAACACCTCGTCCCAATTTAGTAACCTCTCCTCTCGCGGAATTGCACAGTTCATTCCTCTTGAATTTGTTACTCCAGATAACTCTCACAGTGCCTGCTGAAGTTATTTCTGGCCCCTACTCTCCTTTGCTAAAGGCTGATTTCCCTCCCCCATAAAGGGTGCATTGTAAACACGAAACAAATCATTTGCATCACAAATGAGCCCGGGCTTTGCTGAAATACCTGTGAACCGCACAGTTTGCAATGCAGAGACGTGGTGTCTTCTGTCAATTCTCACGCGGAGGCTGCTGCCTCTGGTCATTTAGACGGTAAAATGTGGTGAGAGGCTGGACTCTCACCTGGCTTGACCAGGCTGGATTGGAGCTGGTGTCCAGGTGAGAGGCCAGCGTGAACTGGGAGAACACCTGCTCCTCCCCAGCTGGACAATGGGCAGGACAGCAGCCTCTGCCAGGATGGCCAGGGCTGGAGCAGCACAGCTCAGTGCATCCCTGGCTGGATCTTTGCACCTCCGCCAGCTCTCGAGGAGGCAGTCAGACCTCATGATATCAACAACCCTTTCCTAGGAGGGCATGAGTCAGACCAGCCTTTCAAACCTTTCTCATATGCAGAAAAAAAAAAAAAAAACCAAAAAACCAAAAACCCAACAGAAAGCATTTTTTAAGGTTAAAACATTTTCAAAAGCCAACAAATCCCAGATATTTATATATATATATGCATGTGTTTATGTGCATGTATTATTCATCTTCTGAAGCTTTTTTGCACGTGTGCTTGTTTTGGCTGAGGTAATTTCCTTCCCAGTGGCTGGTGTGAGGCTGCATTTTGGATTTGTGCTGAGCACAGGGTTGATGATACAGAAATGTTTTTGTTATTGCTGAGCAGGGCTCACACAGAGCCAGGTCCTTTCCTGCTTTTTGTGCAGTCAGGCTGGGGAGGAGGTTGTACTTTAGCAACAGGTGAAAGAAGGTGTTGGATAGATGTTTTTTACTCTTGAATAATACTCCTAGATTAACATCTGTGAGGGGATTCTGGGGTTCATGATCTGTAACGCTGTCTTTAAGATGGTTGGGTTAAAGCTGATCTTGTCAAATTGATCCTTTAAAAATAAACACGTAGAGAACAGATTTTTGAACCCACAGATCTAATGTCTTTATCTTTACTCTACTTGCAGTTTATATTCGTGTTGTGCTTCCTGGGACTCTTAGCTACTCACGATATGCAATAAATTCACTGATTTTAGAATTCTGTGAGAGGATTATTCATCTCATTCCTACTAAAAATTTCCTTGGAATTTTGATTATCTGCTGCTTGTGAATTGCATCTTTATATGTAGCAAGATTTCTAATTGTTTCAGCACTTATCAATAAGAGAAAAACATTTGGCTGGTTTGAATAAATGTGGTGTACTTATAAAGAAACAACCCAGGACATCAGAACTGCCTCATGTCCTTGTGAGTTGGCTGCAAATAGGACACTTGGAACTGAAGCATCCTGGTTGAATAGGGTGGCTTCAAAGGATGCCTTGGCCACTTTCCTCCTCCCAGTGCAGTGACATCAAAGAAATCCCATTTCTCCTGGAGCGTTTGTGTTCTCTGGAGACTCTGTGGCCTGGAACAGGATTGCACACGCAGATGATAGCTCGTAGCAGTGAGTGATGAAAACATTTTACATAACTTGAAACCAAACTGAATTGCAGAAGGATATGGACAAGTGATGCAGAGGAGGAGGAGAGGGTGGAGGAAAGAAAATCGTGTAAACAGAAATGAAAACTTACGTAAGAGCTCAATACTGGGTCAGACTAAAGTGTCAGATCTTCTGTCTCAGCTGGTACTCAGTTCTTGAAAAGGAATTCATGTAAACCAGGCATGCGGAGAGTATTTAAAGTAAGGGAGAGTTCCCTTCCCTGTTTTTATTCTTCTCGCTGCACTTTGACTGGGAGGTGAGAAGAGTGGTGTTAACAGGGCTGTGTTCATGCTGCAGGCTGTTCTGATAAAAGCATTAAAATATACTGTTGAGCTCAAGCTCTGCTTTCTTACACTGAAAGCTTTGCCTCAGCCACCTGAAGACCCTGGTGGGGCAGGTGAAGGACCCTGAAGGAACTGCGGGTATGGAGAGGGTGGAAGTTCCTATTTCGATTTGTCTTGATTTGCCACTGTCCAAATCAATTTTCTTTGGCAATAAATTTAATTTTTCCCAGGTTGTTTTGCCTGTGATGGTAACTGGCACTCTCCCTGTCCTAATCTCAGCCCAAGAACTTTTTCCAAATTATTTTCTCCTCTTTTCATGGATAAGGAGGGGCACAGTGACAGAGTGGCTCAGAGGGAGGCACGGGGTCTTGAAGGACTGTTCCAAACCCTTCTTGGGGTGGGGTAACAATGCAGAATTATAAAAAAGGGAGTCCTGGTTCCAACCAGGACAGGGTTAATTTTTGAAGTAGCCATGAAGGGTCATGGCCAGGACCTGGAGTTTATTCTATACCACCCCAAATCATTCCTGGGAACAGGGTAAGGGGTCCTTGGGAAGGAACCCAAGGGCATTGTTGGGGTTTTGGGAGAGCAGCCATGGAGACAGAGGGAGTTAAAGAGCTTAATCCCAAGGCATTATCCAGGTGATAACATTTTACTCTTTCACAGCTGACTTGGAAGTTTAGAAAGTACCTCTCACTGAAAACCAGCAGGATAGAATTTAAAAAATATTTTGATGCCTTTCTTGCATGATTTTAATGACAAGTAAGCTACTACACACACAAAGCTGATTAAAATGTGAACTAAGCTTCTGAAAATTGTTTCCTTTCATTCAGACACATTAATCTTTCTATATTTGTTTAAAGAAGCTTCTTCCTACTTCCCTTAAGAGGCATTTACTCTCAGCAAAAGAGCAAATCGTGTCTTGATGTGTTCCTTTAGAAGCACTGCTGTTACGGGATGAACACCATTAAGTTCAAGGGTAATAATGATAAGATGAGGCAAAGAGTGGGGAAAAGTGGCAGAAAACTGAATATATCAGGCCCCACAATGGCATGCAAACAAAAGAAACAGAGAAATCCTTCCTGGTTCTTTATCTTTTCTGGCCTCGTTTTCTTTCCCAAGTTACAAGGTCTCTGTGGATACCTCATTGTTGATCAAGGTCTTCCCCTTCCCCAGGAAAGAACGGAGCTGTGCAGCCCTTGGGTCACATCCTTCTCTACTTGCCTCTTGGCTGTCCACCCTCCGTGCCCTTGAATCTGTGAGGGCTCAGAACTTCTCTTTGTTGCTGGGCTGAAAAAACACTTGGGAGTGAGATAATATGATCAATTCAACAGGAAGAACACCACACCAACAAAACCCATCCCAAAACCCCCAAAAACCCAACCAAAACAACCTCCAAACCAGTTGAATTTCATGCATGTTTAGATAAAGAATGCTTGGCTGTAACATCAAAACCTTGATGTTAACCAATTTTAGGCAGTTCCTTAGCTAAGAATTGCATTTGGAGAAAGCAGAGGGTGAGGTGTTTTACAAGACATCCAGAAGATTAAAAAATTCTTGGAAAAAGGAAGCAAACAACAGATGGGGTAAAAATACCACTGATGCCTGAATAAAATCAGCAATTCTAAGGTGTAAATAAGGCCTGAATAAGATTAGCAATTCCAAAGTATAACATAATAACTTAAGATAACATAATATAAAATATTAACAAACCCCCTTTACATTACAGCATACAATTCAGTTAAGTTTTTTGCATCTATTTGAAAAGAAAATAAAAGTTCTTTTGACTCTGGTGGCTTTGGAGGTGATGTGAAGTGTTAAAACACTTCAAAACCATGCTTTGTGTATGAAAATGGCAATTCCAGTCCTGTCCTAAACAGTGGGATTGAAAACCATCTCAGAAAATGTGTTTTCGTGATGTTGCTAGGCCCTCTTTGCAGACCAACAAGATGTTTATATGCTGGAGTTGGGATAAGATTCAGATCAGAGCCCATTTTCAGTTATTTGCTCTAACAGAAGTGATATGTTTTGCAGTTTGACAGTTGCTGAAATGCTTTGTATGAAGATCAAAAAAGAAACTTTTCCTTTGTGTGAGGGGGAAATTTTTCTGTGTGAATGGTTGGGGCTTTTTTTCTTATGTAAAATGATACCTTTTTAAAAATGGAATTTCTAGAACTCTCTTCTGAACAAACCAATATCTGTTATATTTTTTAATGTTTCTGAAATGAAAGACAAGCCAGGCTGTCATGCTGGCTCTGTGCTTGCCCTCTGTTTATAAACAGTGTTGAGGATCATCCATCATCTGCCCTGAACTACAAAATGATGACATCCTCACAATGCTGTTGCACTGACACTTCAAACAAACTCAGAAAGTGTTAAAAAAAAAAGTACTACTTACAATCATTCCACAAGCATAATATCTGTGTGCAAACAAAAGGCTAAAAGACTCATTTGGCTGGAAATAATTAACGTTTTGGGGGCTTTTTTTGTCTTGGTTGGGATTTTTTTTTTCCCTCTTCCCTTTTCCTGCCTTTAACTTATTGAACTTTTTAGTTAAGGCAGCCTGAAGGCATGAAATTACAGATGGTGCTCGCTCATCCTAAAATTGAAAACTTCCTCTTTCCAAAGGTAATTGTTTCCAGTTGATACTTGCCACTTGAAGGGGATAAGTCAATCATTTCTAGAATGAAAATAGCTCTTATATTCCTGAGAAGGGAAACTCCCTGAAAAGACCACTGTCCTCAGAAAAGGGATTGCGTTTTCTTTCCTTCACATGTGATCTAACTTTAGGTGTCTAACCCGCACACAGAAACTTTGGCAGAAACAAGTAAAAGTAGCAAGAGTTTCTTGTTATTTATAGTTTATGAATGCAAAAATAAATATGGGAAAAGCAGATTATATATTTGAAAATACTTAATATTTCAAAACTTCCTTACAAAGGTCGGTCTTACCGAGCCTGGAGCCATTTTGAAATGTGGAGCATTTTGAATGGCAGATAATGGAATAACTGCAAGAATATGTAAATAGAATATAATATTTACAGCACATTTAAAGCATGCTTGAGTTTTTTGCTAACCCACATAGGAAAAAAAGAATCCTGGATAATGCTATCTATTTAAATAAACATTTTACAGTCAGCAATATAAGTTAGGCTCTTTCTATAACTTTTGATAAGCTTCTGGAGGGCATGCTTGCTAATAAGGATGTGCTAATTATTTAGCAGCTCCAGAAGTGGAGTAGGAATCCCTGTTTTTTGTCTTTACTGCTCAGCACAGATGTGAGCCCAGACCTTAGAGGGAAATGGACTGTGCCTTTTCTCACTGGATTGCATAAATACATGCAGATAGTAAAGGCCTGCTGAGTTTTAGGAGTCCTGCATTTATTTCAGCTCTGAAGAGTATCTCCTTTAGGGTTACAAATTCCTTTTCCCATAACAATCCTCTTTTCAGTTTCCTCTTCTCTTTGCCTTTTTCTCCCAACCTCTTCTCTTTCACCTTTATCCCAGGCTTCCACTTTCTTGTCCCCGTTTGCTCTCTTGTAAGCAAACAAACAAACAGGCAACTGACAGCTTCTACTTGTGTCTCTAAAACACAAATTTGACAGCTCTTATTTGTGTCTTTCAGCTATTTCTGAGCTATTTCTCCCTGCTGACAAGCAGAAAAGCCGCCCTGAGTGCATAATTGCAAGTGATACAAGCAGATTTGCGTGCAAGCTCTCAGAAAAGTTTCTGTGACTGAGATCTGAACATCAAAACCTAAATCTGGCACTTAATTTGAATCATCCCAGTGAGCTGGACTCAATCAATTGCTGCCTTTCCTTTATTCAGGAACAAACACACTCCAGGTTATTCCTGTTCCTGTCAAAACAAGGCTATTTCCTACTGTCTGTTTGCACCTCGATTCACTTTAGCTGAATCTGATAAGAGTTCCATTTTAGGACATGTGAAACTAGCAGCAGGTACCTAAAATTTGTGTTCTCTCAGTGAAACCAGGAGCTTGTACGTTCCATTTATGACTCTTTTTTTTTTTTAAGGAGGACAAGGAGGGCTTAGTTATGACATGAGTCTGGCCGAAACTACAGCTTTGTAAAATTATTATAAAATATTCAAGGGAAGGAATAAGAGCTGTCTTTCTAGTAAAAGGGAGGAGGGGAAATGAAAAAAAAAAAAGAAAAAAGAAAATATAAAAAAGGAACTGCACAATCTGCTCCAGTAATATGGGAAAGAAGGACTTCACACACAAAACCTCCAGGTCCATGGAACACCCTGGGGCTCCCAAGGTATTACAGGATCTGTCTCAATGCTTGGCTGAATAAAACTCAGCTGAAAATCTCCTTGTACTCTTCAGAGCTCTTGTATTGGAATTGAAGAAGGGTTTGCAGGCTGGAAATGTTGTCCAAAAAGTTGTTATCTCCTGCAAATCTTTCTCCTCAGAAAAAGTAGTGCATGCATGTTTTTTGTTTTGGGGGGTTTTTTTTCACTTTCAGGATTGATTCACACAAGTAAAAACCTCGTTTCTGTTTTAACAGAACTCTAAGGAATAGAAAACCACTTGTAAATCCCCCTACTTTCTGAAAAAGGAGTTAAGGGCTAACAAAGTTAAAGAGGCCACTTTAAAAAGAAAATAAAAGATAAAGCACAGCATGTGCCTAAGTATTTTGCTGACTAGGATGAAATTAGGCATATTCTCAAGTGAAACAGGGCCAAAACATCCTCATTCTCCCTGCTGGAAGGTTCCTGGGGGATGGGGATGCCAAGGGCAGGCTTTTAAACAAAGCTGTGTTAAGTGAGTAATTCCAGTTTCCAGGCACAGTCTGTTTATGAGAGAGGGAGCCTGGCCCATGATAAACACGCTGCAGAGGAACTCTTTGGAATTATTTCGTGCTTCCATTGCAAACTCTGTGAAGAACATCAATTAAACCCATGACTGTTAAGCAATTACACGTAGCTGTCACTGTATAGCTTCATAATATAATTTAAAGTGCCCTTTTAATTAAGGTTTCTTGATGCCGAAACTAAAAGCATAATGTTTAACATAACTTAAGGTCAAAGCTGAAGACAAACACCTGAGTTTTACCTTTTGTGCCTCTAGTTCTCCTCTCCATCCTATGTCAGGGAGGAGGGGATGGTTTTAGTGGGAGCACTAAACTGGAGAATACCATTCCCAAACCATGACACCACCCTCTAAAAAAGTGATGACTGAAATTTTGCCTTCTCTGCTCTATAGTTAAAGACTGAAGAAGCAGAACTGCATTTACTGAGCACGTGCTGTTTGTTCTCCATGGAAATTGGTGATTTCAAAAGAATACAGGGAGTAGGTAGGCAATGGGATGAAGCAATGTATAGAAAATTTGCCCATGACTCCCAGAATATTTGTAAAGAGATTGAAAATCAGTTCCAAACAGTCCAATTTAAAAATCTGTGGTGATGAGCACCTTGGCACTCAGCACCTGTGGCAAGGAGATCTTGCTCACCACGTTTTTTTCTCCCAAATTTGCTTAAGAAAAAGAATGCTTGGAGAGAAGCAAATCAGCAATTACACCTCCCTTCTTCTTCTTTTTTTTTTTTTTAAGTTCCAAGATGCCTCCAGAAACTGATAATTTTGCAAGGTGCAAAAGTTAAACTTTTTAAAAATGTACCTCTATTTAGTCATTGTTCTTATGTTGAGGAAGATAAATTGTATTACAAAAATGGCACTAAAATCAGTCTGGTAGCTTGAAAAAGCAGCCCAGTTCAAGGCAGTGAGGGTGGTGAGTGGAGAGAAGGTGATCTCATTAATAAAACAAAGCCTGGAGTGTCTTTACTCCGGGATGGATTATGTTGACAATCAAGCGAAGGATGCACTTGAAAGGCAAAGGTGCCGCTGGGATATTTGACCGTGGTGCTCTGAGACAAAGCTTGATTAAAAAACAGAGAGAACAGTCAACCCTCCATAAATGCAGAATTGTGTCCTGCTGCTCCCCACACAAAGGCTCCTTTATGGGCTGCCTCCTGCTCTCTGTGCTAAGCCCCAGCCCTGACAGGACAGGTATGACTTGGACCCTTGAAGATTTTAAATGTTGGGTTGGTTTTTTTTTTAAACACACTTCAGATCTCCTGAGCAACACAAAGGCTTAGCTTGTTCTGAACCCAGGATTTTAAAATTCCCCTCAAGTATAAAGAGGAAAAATTAGTACTTTATTACCTGAAATATAAATAAAGCATCCTTTGACTACAATTATTGAACCCTGGCAAAATATTATTTTAAGCTGGGTAATCTGATGCTGTTTCCATGCTAAACAGCACTCAAGCCGTATGATAGTAATGTGGAAACTCGCTGGCTGAAGAAGGGGGTATGTGAGGGGGAACTACTGTTCATGATAAAAGCAAAGGAATGCAGTCAAGCAGCAAGAAAGGAAAACATGAAATTAATGCACTTCCCTTGTTGTTTTAACAAAGCCTGTTTATTATGGAAGAAGAAAGGTCTTCAGATTAGGAAATCTGTCTTCAGATTAGGAAGTGTTACTTCAGGATTAGGAAAGGGCCTCCATCACATCCACCAGCTTTTCCCAGGATATATTGTTATATTTTGCCTCAATTCTTCTCTTCTACTATGAAAGAACTGCTGTCTTAAGTGAAAAAATATTACAATATTTCAATTTCCAACTAACTGAAGTTTTAGTGTTTCTGTGAAATTGTTGCTTTGGTCTCTGCCAGACACTTGAGTTGTCTGAAAAACCTGATGCCTGCCCTTGCAGTATCTCTCCCTGCAGGGCAGAGGTCCCTCATCAGCTGAAGCCATCAGAGTTCCACACTAATGCAAGAGGAGCATCTTTGCCTTCAGAGTGGGAGCTCTGCTCGCTGTGCATCCAATGAAAATTGCCCCGTCCATGCATTTTGTTGAGTCAGCTCAAAGCACAAAGCGCTTGTTAGTTTTCCCATCCAATGCTGGACCTCACTCAACAAATAATGAATCATGGGTGTGTTGTGCTTCTATCCTTTTTCACCTTTACCACTTGCTAATTTTGGAACTTGAAGTTTATAATTACAGCACTGAGCCAGGGCTCTTGGCTTGGGAAATGAGAATGTTTAAAAGGGAAGCTTAATAACTGCATCTTGGTTGAATACACCATGAAGAGTTGAGTCTGACCTACATTAAAAGCTTAGAGAACTTTTCATGCTGCAAATGAATAGAAGGCCCTAACACTGAGGGAAAAGCACATATTAATTTCTCTCTAAACCACTGGGATGCACAGAAATAGAAATGGAAGGGGTTTTGTGGGACCTCTCAGTGCTTGTTTCAGGATGTTATGTGGCAGTGCACTTTGTCAGAGTTTGAGCCAGTGCTCGCTGCAGTAACCTTCTGTAAACTGGACTAAGCAGACAATTTGATTTGTCCAAAAACATCTCCTGAGTGCCAGCAAACTAAAGATCACTTCTACATTATATGTTTAATTTGTTGCCAAGTAATATAGGTAAAAGAACAGCTGATTCAGTTACTTGCAAGATTTTTCTGATGCTGCAGCAGAGAGTTCTTTGGAGCAGAAGACATCCTTGACACCTTGGTCCAGAGTCTGCATTACACTCTTGTCATGAAGAAGGGAAGCTTTTGATTAGGGAGAAAACAATTTGGAATAATTTCCTTCCCTGAGGCTGCACCTACAATCAAAGGAGAGTATCAAATATTGCAAAGCCCCAAGCATGGATACAGAGGGGTTCTTAGTGGAGTGCACTAGGATGGGAGAAATTCCTCGAGGTATATCCGTAAAAGCTTCAAGGACATAAAGTATGGAGCAAGAAGAGCATACAGAACTCACTCCCGAGGATAAATCCCACCTGTGCAGAGGCTGGAAGGGAGCATTAGAGACCCCTAATGGGTGTGTTAAACCTCTCCTGTTAAACCATGCTCTGCTGCACTGCTTTGGCAAGTCACATATTCCATTGCAGGACTGACTTCTCTGCCAACCTCACCACAGGCCGGACTTGGGAACACACAGAGCCCACTGCAGGACCCAGTGGCCATGAACAGCTTGAAGGCTCAGGCACAGAAGGATTGGGTTGGAGACTCCCACCTCAGGGTGGCCAGGCCATGAGCTTTTTACCTTTAATGATGTCTTCCAGGGATTCAATAACTTAACTGCCCAGGGGAGCAGAACTCATGGGGAATTTTACCCCAGAGGAAGTCAGTCTCTTTTTCTTGGGATATTAAATATTCTCTCAGAGTAAACAATCTATTTGGTGATTTTCCACTGATTGATACTTAGCTCTGGGAAAGGACAAGGTCATTTTGCCAAAATTGCCTCTGGATTAGATGTTGCATACCCCCTTGCTAGGGACATGGCCTACTGCAGAAAACATTACAAATTCATTATACTGGTGAATACAGTATCATTTGTGAAATAAAATTGTATTATTAACATCTTTAGCCTTCTTGGATCTTTAGATAATCATTAAACAAAGTAATTCCCTATTACCTCAGTGAAAAGGAATTAATGAAAGAACAAAGTTACTACAAAGGTCTGAAAGCAAAAGCTTGTGAGGTATCCTGATATCAGCAGATAGAGTTCAAAATATTTACATTTGTCATCTGGCTTGTCACCTTTGATAAGTCCCTTCGTTACTCCCTGTACTTTCTTATGTGATCCACAGCATCCCCCGCAATTTCTCCTTACCTTCCTCACATGTGCTTATTCCTCCCAAGCACAAAGCAGGGAAGTGGATGTTTCTGACTATTTACTAGACAGACAAATAAAACTCTGTGTTCAAGTGAAATAATAGTATTTTGGTCCTTCATCTAGAAGAGCTGAAAACAAAAGCCAAAAAAAATCCCCAAGATATTTTAGGTCTTAAAACTACTTGTCAATCTACTGTACATGACACTTCTTGGAGCTTCTTCTTCTTTTTTTTTCNTGACACTTCTTGGAGCTTCTTTTTCTTTTTTTTTCCCCTAAAGAGTAGGTACTTTGTCAAACAAAATGAAAAAAAAACTATGAAACCTAAAAGAACATTTCCTTTTGAAGTTCTTATATAATATACTTCAAAATTTTATGATGGAATTCTTTCTTGAAAAAATATTGGCCATAATTGGGCTTAAAAAATTCTCAGTATAACTTGAATTCACAAAACCATGAATTTTTCAATGAATTTACTACACATAGAAAATTTGTGGCCATGCCTACATACAAACAATGACTAACAGTATACTGTTACTTCTATTGATGATGTATGTCTTGGCTCAAAATTTACAATGTCTTGTTAAATAATTTCCATATATGTTCTGTTTTCAATAAATGCCCCTAGTGCTTCTGATGAACAGTGCATTATCTGCAATAAACTTTGAAATTTGAAGGCTTTGGATTTAATAGAAACATTCAGATTATTTCAATGTTAGATTTATCTATGTATCTCATGGAAAAACCTTCCATCTCTTGAAGTTTCTGATCTAAAGGCTATAAAATAACAAAGTAGATAATCTTGCAAGATGTCTGCCCCAGTGAATGGGAGAAATAGTTCCAGCCTGCTTGCTCTCTTGAGGGTTTGTTTCATGGCAGATTTCAGGCTCAGCTCAAATTTGCCCTTGAACATAACTGCTGTTCACCATTTGGCTGTACACCTAGGTTTTATTTATCTGAGTTCTGGTGGGGCACCTTATTGTTTCAGAGGAGTTTAAAAAGCACCTGAATGCATCCCAGTTTTGCATTTCTTCTGGTTGTCAAGGAAACCACCCCAGGATTCCTGGCAACAGACTTCATCTCAATCGGTAATGGAAACACCACGGGTATCAGCCAGTCACTCACCTCCCACCGGGGGCTATTTTGGGAACAAGTCAGTGGATCAGCTTCTCCTCTTCCAGCAGCTCCGAAGCTGTGTGAGGGTTTGTAGTGTGCCTTTGTTTCCACGGGGCTCGGCTCTCTGGCAGTTTCTCTGGCAGAGAGCCATCCTAGAGTTGAGGCTGTTAAACAGTGCTCTAGAGGTACAAAAAAGCCTTCAAAGCACTATGGTAAAACTGTCTCTACCTTTCCTAAAGTCTAGAGTGAGGGCTAAAAATTATCAGGGGGAAGAGGGTGGTAGCCTTTGTTTCAGATGGACACTCTTTCTCTTCTGTACCAAAACTGTACAAAAGTTTTTATATTTACAGCCTAAAAAAAATTAAAATAGTTGCACACTTGTAATGGATACCTATTTAGTCATTAAATGGCCTAAAGAGGCTGACTGAGATCTCCAGTCCTGGGAGTGGTTATGGTTCTGGGGTCACCAGCGAGTGCTACAGGCAGTCACGCAGACTGAGAGTCAAAGCGCCCCTGCTACCAGCCAGTTCCCAAACTGAGTTTGTCCAGAGAGCATCCAGAAGGGTAAAGCGCTTTATTTCCATGAAGGGGAAAGTAAACCTTTTGGTGTGATTGGGGATATTCGTAGGAAATGACAGAGCAAGCTGGAAGAAGATTACTTGAATGCTAAGGGGAGAAAATAGAACAGGATAATGGGGAAGATGGATGGTAGGAGGAGAAGTAAAACTGCGATGCACAGCTGAGATGGATATGTAAAAAAGGGATTGGAAACCTGTGGAGTGGGAATGGAAGAACTGTAAGAAATGCCAAACTGGGGAGAAATGGTTGTGGACAATTGAAAAACCAAGAACAGAGAATTTATGGTAAAAAAAATGGATGGGCCTGCACCATCAAAAAACTGCATGGTGTTGCAGTTCGTGAGAGGAATAGCTGAGGTAACTCAAAGGGGACAGAAAGAACTTCATAGGGAAAGAACGCCAGAATTCCCTGGAGTCACCTGGAGGGGATGGAACCAACATTTTGGGGTTAAAGTTGAGGAGTTTTATTCCCACTGGACTGTGGGAACAAAAGCTTCAGTAATCTGTGGAGGATATGTAGCAGACATTTTTGGCGGGAAAATGTGAGGTGGTATATAGGGGAGAACAACTGGTTCCGGGGAAAAGTCCGAGGTAATTTGTGGAGGACGGGCGGAGAAAATTCTGTGATGAAACCTGAGGTAATTTTTAAGGGCCAGAAGGAACGTGTTTTGGGGTAAAATCCCAGGTATTCTGCAGGGGACTGAGTGAATATTTTGGAGGCAAAATCTGAAGTAATCTGTAGGGACCAGAATAAACACAGAGGGAGAGGTGGGTGCTCCAAGTGATGCTGAGGGGATGTGAGGGTCCCTGAGGGAATATGAGTGTCACTGAGGGGACATGTGTCCCTGAGCAAGTGGCAGGTGCCCCATGAGTCTCTGAGGGTGTAACAGGACACTGAAGGAATGGCCGATTCCCCATGTGCTGCTGAGGGGCCATGAGTGTCACTGGGGGGAGGTAGATGCCACTTGTGTTCCTCTGAGGGGACATTGGGGTCACTGAAGGAGTGGCAAATGCCCTGTGTGTTGCTGAGATGGCATGAGGGTCACAGATGGAATGGCAGGTGCCCTGCACGTTGCTGAGAGAACATGAAGG
>VYXC01006181.1:163498-209607 GCA_013397175.1 Platysteira castanea | reverse complement strand
GGATTGTACTTCATAATATGGAAAACTTTGATAACTTTACTTGAGCAAGATATAGCCCAATTGATTAAGTTTTGAAATATTAGCTTTTTGCAGCCGTATTTGTACTTTGATATCACAGTAAAATTATTTCATACTATGTATGAATAACTATAAGATATCAGTTTGTTGATCTGGATGAGCATGGAGGAGATGAACAATGGCAGAGATTGGAGTTGGGAGATAAATGATTTTGACATATAAATCAGAAGTTATAAATGCTGCTTTAGAGGAAATCCCTAGTTGATATAGGAATGAGAAGTCTTAAGGTGAAATTTGAAAAAAAAAAATTTATTTGAAAAATTTTTCTTCATTTAGGATTAGACAGACTCCATGGAAAACTTGACAGAACTTCCATTGATTTAATCAGGATCAAGAGAAAATGAGATGTTTTACAGTTTAAAATAAAAGGTGGTTGGGCACTGGAACAAGCTCTCCAGGAAGGTGGTCACAGCACCAAGCCTGACAGAGTTCAAAAAAGCATTTGGACAACGCTCTCAGCCTGTGGTGTGATTCTTAGGGTATTCTGGGCAGGAACAGGAGTTGGACTCATTCCTGATGGGGCCCTTCTAAGTCAGGATTTACTGTATTAAGACTTAGTTAGAGTATTAAGACTTGCAAGAAACCATAGCCTATATTATGTGAACATAAAAGGCATACAGTTAATTTTAAAATTCCGTGATCTTTCCTGTAAATGCTACTGACTGCAGGCATCCATGTTCTGTAAAGTGAACCTTGCCTTGTGTAGTTGGTTTGCTCCTTGACCAAATACGCGAAGAGTTGTAAGTTCAGCAGCAGTTAGATCAAGTAATATTAGATGCTTAACAGATCTGAAAATGCAGAAATTAGAGCAAAAGGTCTATATTTCTCTTTGCTGTTATGTAGAAATAAAATATTTAGGTGTTTTTGATAATTGCAGTATTGAAAAACAGGATGATTTTGTGAAGTTTGTCTAGAAACATTTCTGCTAGACCAAACCCGCATTATTTTAATTGTTCACAGACCTACACAGCCATACACTCTATATTTATACCTGTCGCTCACCCAAAGCTGAGTGCTGAACTTCAGATCTGTTAACTTACAGGTTATACTGTAAGGTCCTGCTTTTATTATTTGAAACAGTTACACATTTACTTAGTTGAATGTTAAACAACTTCTGCAATTTAGAACTAAATTTTCCTTCATGCATATACTGAGCTTCAGTGTGTTAAATTATTTTGGTTATTAGTTCTGTAATTGCATATAAAACTTTAAATACATAGGTATTTCCACAGTCTGTTTAATCCAAAATGCGCAGGTGTATGTATTTATGTTTGTAGTATTATTGCATTCTCCGCTGGATAGTTTTCTTCATTCTGAATAAGTATGAATTCTGAATTATAATTTTGAAGGACAGTCTGGTAGAGGCTTTTCTGTCAACTTTCCTTTTCAAACTTAACAACTCTATAATGTGGTATGCATGTAGTAGAAATCAAAGGGAAAACATAGGGAAGGTAGATATAGTGCATAGCCAGTATCTCTTAGTCTTTAAAGGATACTCCCTATGGTGCATTCATATAGGTTAGGGCCTTTGTGGTCAAGGGTGAAATACTCGGTTCCACAGCAAGCTGTAGCTAAGTTCAAATCTGTGCTTTCTATGGTTTTCTTGTTTTGGGTTTTTTTTTTTCTTTCTTTCTTTTTTTTTTTTAATTGTTTCTTTGTTTGTTTGTTTTTTGTTTTGTTTTTAAGTTCTTGGGAGTATCTTGGCCTAGGATGGTTCTTCAATAATTTCACAGACAGTGATTTGGTATTCCATTAATTACACTATTGTGTGTTTCTGTGATGAGATTTATTAATTTGAAAGTCCTTTTAAGCTAATTGGAAAAAAAAAGAAAAGGTGTTATTATCATTATTATTTATTTATTAAAGGAAAACCTTAGGCAAGAAGTGGGAGATAGGAATAGATATGTGCAAGTATATAGACAGTTCCTAATTTGTGTATAGAAAGATTTTCAAACTGTCAGTTCAGCTTTCAACTTCAAAGCAGATTTAAACTTACTTAGAATCAAGAAGTCTCCCGGTTGGCCAATATCAGTTGATAAAAAAACACTGAAGGCTGTCTCAGACACTCTTTTATACAGGCTGAAAATCTGGATGTACAGAAAGTAATGCAGGAATTCTCAGTGGTTTTAGAAGGTTCTGAACTTGCCATCAGAGCACAAATCCTAGAGAAAGGAAATTCAAAGCAGTAATTAAAGCAATATTTTTTTAACATACTAAACACAGAGTATTTTCGTAATTTAATGATCAGCTTTATTTCTCTGATACAAGTATACCCATCGATCTGGTTTGAAAAGATACTGCATGTGAGAAATAACAGTTTTCTTAAAATGTGACACCGCCTCCCTTTTAAGGCCACCACCTCCCTCTTTGAATCTCTGTAACTTATATTAATAAAGGAATCTTTCAGATAGATGATTTTATATGTTATCAAGGCAACTTGTGTAGTATTTCAGTACAGTAAAAACATTCATGCATTTTGAGTTTTTACAGCCTCCCAAGAAAATATATGCATAATATATATATTTTCAAAGTCTTTGCCTAAAGCATTATTCAGGCATTTACATATTGTCGTACTCTCTATTCAGAAAATGAGTTTTCTGTGATGGTTAGTGATACCATTTTGTTAGCTGGATTAAAGTGTGGCAGAGTAAGAATTTGTAGCTGTGATAATCAGGTTCCTGTCTCTAAATAGTATCAATACCCTAAAATAAATTCAAAGATACTCCATTAGTGTTGGCTTGAGTCAAAAACAGAAGTAGAAACAACATTACTGGAATATGCATAGACTGTGAGCAGTGGGAGGGGATAAGAGTTAGTTTACAGGCAGCTTTGCAAAAATTCCCTTTACTTACTGGAGTACTTTCATAACACACTGTTCCTGGAATCTTTTTTTTTTTTATGGATATATTATAATATGACAGTAAGGGGCACTTGAATACTTTAAGGAGGAAAACTAGATCCTTTCTTTCTTTGACTGTCTTATTTTTTCCCCAGTGGCTTATTTTGATCATGAGTCAATAAAACTCCTAAATATTGTGAAGTCAAAAGATCTTTGTATGTACATTCTGAATCAGAAAAACCTTTATTAGCTCCACACTTGTTCACTGAGATGCCTTCTGCTAGTGGGCACCAAGCAACAAGGAAAGCACTCTGTTCAAGAGTTTGGCCTTCTGCAGGGCAATACCTGGAAGATTCTGAGGGTAAATCCATTTCCTTCAGATATGCAAATTGTGACTGTTTAATTTTAAAGACACAGTGTTCTTTGCCTAGCATTAGAGATATCTGAAGATAACCTATTTTGTAGAAGTGTAATTTGAACTGCAATGAAAAATAGATTTATTTTAGGCTTCTGTTAGGCAAGGCTGAAAACCCGGTATTTATTACAATGCTCGGGTGAATAAATGCATTTCTGTTTCTGTGGAATTACAGAAAATTGTAAATATTAGTCTAAGTCATATGCTCATCTGTATCAGCCTCAGGATTGTAAAGCTACTGTCTGCTGCAAATAGGAAAAGAATTTTGGCTTGTTATTTTCAGGCTTGTGCAATAAATATTTTGACTTTGTTAGGTCACATTTTCTTTGTCATATAAAATATCATGGTAAATATGGTTTTTATTTATTATGCTAGTTTTCTTGCTCACCAAATGAGTGCAGAAAATGATAAAAATGTATTGTATCTATTTCTGTTGCCCCAAGAAAGTAGCAGAGAAAGATTTAGGAAAGAAAATTTAAATGGCTTATATTATACTGACATCAAAATCAATCAGCATCTTGAAATTTGCCTTAAAGCAGTACGTGGTAGTCAAAGTTTCATCTAGAGCACTCCAGTGAAATCCAGATGAATTAATTAAATGAAAAAAAAATGTGATAGGCAAAAGATAACTTTGTGAGTTTAGGAAATACAAATAGTAAACATCCCTGCATTCTTCTCTATTACTTTTGTCAACTGCATTGTAAACAGCCCCCTTATATATTGTATTTTAATAGTGAGGTAGCCTCAGCATATGAAATAGGTCATTCCTTAATTGTACTTGCATTAAGTCTATTGTTAATTAAGAGAATGTGTGATTTCAATGATTGCAACATAATGGTCATTATATTTACTCTTTCTTTTCCTTTCTCTTTATTATTAAAAAGCATTATGAGTAGCAGAATCCAAAGGTAAAAGGGGACAGGATCTGAATTAGCAGTGACTACTAGTGATGGGGATTTGCAACAGAATTATGTGAAAATGCTTCCACATTATCTGTGATCATGTAGTTACACACTTAATTCAACTTTTTGCTAATTTATATGTTAATAGAAGTCTTTAAGGTTTATTCATTTAAAACAAATCATTATTAATAAAATAGGAACACTAGATTCTGTGATCAGATGTCACTTGTTTGTTGACTTTTTTTCCTTTACTTTCCTTTACTCCCTAGCTGAGGGAAATTAAAACACTTCTGAGTCCTCTAGGCTGGCAAGTGATGCTCATGAAAAGCATTTTTGTTTATCTAGGGAAACTTTTTACCATTAGCAATCACATTACGTGTCATTTGTATGTTCACTGGGTAGCCGAAGTGGTGTAGGTGCTCTTTTGAAAATCTTTTCATGTGGAAAACATTGTAAGGAATACATTAGTCCCTGAGTTTTCTTTCTGGGAGAAACGTGACTGCCCTGAGGTAGTAGCTTCCAGTGTCCCAGGCACCTAAGGTGTAACTTCTGTATGCAGAAACTCATATATTTTTCAAAACCCTGCATTGCCCTCAGAGGAACAATTAGAAGCCTCGATCCTTTAGCTAGACGAAGTGCAGAGGCATCCTCTATCTTTTCATGGCTAATGCCTTTTGTTCAGTTTGCAAAGGGCAGTGTGCAAAGCTTTGCTTGGCTGAAGCCTCCAAATGCCCTTTGTGTTCCAACACTGACTGAGAGGCTTTTGACTTCTTTGGGATTTTTTTCTTAGCCACTGCCTTTTTCTTCTGGTCTGGCACTTGATAGTAATTGCCACTCACTGTTTGGATCCACATTCTCATTGAAGTTTAGGCTCTTACTCAAAGCATAACAAAGAACAAATTAAATTGTTAATGTAGGCTCTGATATTTAATATTTTGAGGCTATCCTCCATGATGATGACACTGAAATTGTTTAATGAAAGTTTTGCTTTGGATTTCACTGTTGTTGTGCATACTCATTTAGTGAAAAGAAGGTCCAGCTACTGCAAAGAGGTTCTAATCCTTGTTTTATTGCTCTACAGTTTTTAATATTTATTCCTGAGGGATAAAAAAAAGCACCTTACCTTGTCCTACAATTTGAGCTCTCTACAAATACCGTGCTGTGTATTTTGCACTGACCTGATTCAGCCATGCCTGTATCTGTAGAAGGCAGTAACTACAAGGCAAAAGAAAACCTTTCACTAAAGACCAGTTTAGTCCTCTATTCAGCATCACGTCACTGCCTGTAGCATCAATGTAAGCATTTTTGTGTTTAGTTGGCCATTTTATGCTGCATGCACACATCTATTACTGGGATTGTAGTATAGTTTACTTTGAATGAGCTGCTTTCTTTTTTCTATATAGTGGAAATTTTGTGCTGCTTATAGCATGGAATTTTATCTTGTTTCACTGGACTACATATGGACTGGGGTTAAGTTTTTTTAATGGCACCCCACATGGATGCTGTGTTTTGAATTTGTGACTAAAAGAGTATTGATAACACAGCCTGTTTCCACTGAAACCGTGCAAGCAACTGTGCAAGCTACAAGGCTTTCTTTTTTATCCCCACTCTCCAGCAAGTAGGCTAGGATTGTGCAAGAGGTTGGGAATTAACACAGCTGGGACAGCTGACCTGAACTGACCAGAGGAGTGTTTTATACCGTATAACATCCCACTCAGTAAGAAAAACTGAGGGGCTTGGAGATTGGTCTTGCAGGTCTCATTGGTTGGAGACTGGCCAGGCACTAGTGGCAAGGGATTGAGCAGCAGGGTCGGTGCTTACTTGCTGACAGGTGTCAACCCACCACAAACTGTTACAGCTGCTCTGTTCAAGAACAGTATCTTGCATCTTTCACCACCAGCTGAGCACTAGCAGATATCCCTGAAGTGTGGACAGAACATCACAGTGGCTTTGGAAAGAACGTATATTATGAAAGTAAGGAAGAATAGTATATGGTGGTGTAGTGGGAACTGCAGAAAAATAGAATTGGGTTTACCATAATAAAGGTCCTGTTTGAGAGGAACATGTTTTGACATTGGGTAAAAGAACAAAGGACATATTGCTTTGTGTTCTTAAAAGGAACTCATAGAAAAAATATTGAGAAGTATGTTAATAAGCTATCCTCATCACGCATTTTTAGCAACTCAGAGTAAATCATGGGCAGTTTAATTATATTATTTTCAGGCAAAACAATTTAGAGAGGCAACATAAGAATTAGCAAGGTTTATTTACTAGCTGATTTATATCCCACGAAGGACCTTTTGTTCTGGCATAATTAAAGAAGTCATTATGATTCCACATACCAAAACCAGGGAGATAGTCTGTGGAACAAAATACTAGTTAGAATGCCTTCTTTTATATTAGGGATTTCTACAGTGAAGTATTAGTTGTGAAATTGTAGTTGAAGGGATAGAATCCAGGGACCACCTTTCAAGAAAGACAGATAGGGCAAGAAATATAGAATTCAGAACAAAATTACTTATTCCTAGTATATTTTCCCAACTATGATATGTACTTTGATATTTCTGAATTTCTTTAAAATTACTCCTCTATAAAGGACTGCCTTCAGATAATCTTTTATTTTATATACATTGCAGTTTGTTCCTGGGTGTATAGTATATCTTATTAGTAGTGATCACAGAATTATATAATCAGAATTGAAAGGGAGGTGGAGGATTGCGTAGTACAACTGCTCTGCTCAAAGTGGGTTCAACTACAGAGCATTACTCAGCGCTGTGTCCAGTCTGGTTTCGAATATTGTCAAGGCTGGTGATCCTGCAGCATCTCTAGGCAGTTTGTTCCATTGTTTTACCACCGTCACGGTATATTAAAGTGGAATTTCCTGTCTTTTAATTCATGTCCATTTCATCTAGTCCTTTCACTGGGATATCACTGAGAAGATTCTGACTCAATTTTCAAACCTTTCTGTTCAATATTTATACACATTGACAGGATCTCCCCTGAGGATCCTCTTCTGTAGGCTGAGCAGTCACAGCTCTCTCAGCTTTTCCCTCTGTCAGATGGCCCAAGCCTTAATCATGTGCTTGGCCTTTTGCTGGACCTGGTCCAGTGCATCCATGTCACACTGTTCCTGGGGAGCCCAGAACTAGACTCAGCACTCCAGGTATGACTTTACCAGTGCCAATAGAGGGGCAGGGTCACCTCCCTCAAAGTGACTTTTGGCAGCACTCTTCATTACGCAGCCCAGGATGACGTTGGCCTTCAAGGGCATGTTTCTAGCTCGTGTTCAACCTATTGACCATCAGGACCCGCAGGTCCTTGACTGCAAAGCTGCTTTCTGACTGATTGGCCCCCAGCCTGTTGCATTATGTACTGTTGCACTGGGTTCTTCCCAGGTCCAAGAACTTCATCAAAGTGGATCTTCCAATTTTCAGCAGTATTCAGGTTGGGAATTCCGTCTTCTGGTTTCCAAAGAAAAATTTAAAATATATCTCAAAAAGATATGCTTTGATCATATTGTATGATATCTGTAAAGGTTTTATACATTCTCACAAGCATGTACTTCTTATAGATGAGATATTGAGATGGGGAGTCTGATCCAATTCTTATGTTCCAAATGCAGTTAAAAACAAACAAAAAAGAAAAATCTCCATAGCTGTATTCAAGCATGGTTACAAATATACACACCATAAAATGTGATTTTTTTTTTTAATTACAGGCCTTAGTCTATACATTTATGACTTTGGAAGGAAATTAATGGAATATTACATTTAACCAAATATACCTGTACTTCAATAATAGCATTTTTAAATGTATCTTTCTATATAGGTGAAAATTTCATTTGGATGCCCAAGCAGCAGCTGCTCACATTAGAAGTCTGTATATTTTATCATTTATTTTACGACTATTCCATCTACCTCATTTTATTTGGTTATGGTTCTTTTTTGCCCTGCCTTGCCTACCACAGGAGATGTTATAAAGCATTCTCAGCTACCAGTCTTCTCCCAAGTGGTTTTTAACTGCTGTAAACAGGTCTTTGCCATGTATTATACTTAATAGAAGAAATTGTCCATCTTCATAATGGTTTCAGTGCTCTTTTCTGTTTTGTTTCTTCTAAATAATAATAATAAAAGTTATAGTTGAATTGTCATTGCTCCTTCTGTGATTTAGAAAAGTACTGAGAACAAATTGATGTCACAAAATAGTTAATGTAAAAGAAATAAAACCTGAAGAATACTGAAACTGAAAAGATCAAGTTGTGTTAAAAAACAACAGGAAAAAAACCTGTGGAGACAGTCTCATCTTGACTGTTTAATCCTTGGCCACAGCTGTATGAATTTGCAGGTGTTAAATTATTGAGAGAATGGCTTATGAATTTTTGCTGTTGTCAGTAGAAGCATATTGGGAATTACAGGGAAGAAAATAAGCTTTGACTAACAGACTATGAATTTAAAATAGTGTACTTTCTAGTTCATATCAAGTCTTGTGTGAATGCAAAATATAATGCTGATCAGACTTAATTTATATTGCGTTTTGTGGCTGTGTTAAAACAGGAAATAAAACCAGTAGTTACATTGTTTTCCTTGAACTGGAAGCCCTCAATGAAGCTATTCTGTTGCTGTCTTAGAATGAATAGATTAATTAAAAGAAAAAGTAATATAATTTGGATTTGTTTACTTCAGATTTATATGAAAATATATCGGAGTACTTACCCTCTTAAGTTGCCCCAGATTTATGAAAGAAAATTGTATATAATGCACTGCCTTTTCTTCTTGTTATTATTAATTTCATTTACCATTTGTGTTTCTCTGAGAAAACCCCAACCCAGCAGATTTTTTGGTTATGTTACATGTTAAATCTTTTATTGCTTTTGAACTGTGTTAAATTCAATTATACAGAAGGGCTTAAAAGCCTGTTTTCTAAAGGAAAGATATTGGTTTTGCCTCCCTGCTTTCCTCCCCCTTCAGACAGCCTGACTCTGAGTTCCCTTACCAGTCTACTGCTGTATAATTTCCTTACGGTTCACATGGAATGTCTTGCTAAGCCTGCATCATTTTTGTCATACTGTGATGTAAACTCAAAAGCAGACTGAGCTGGCCAGTGGATATTTTCTCTGGTTGTTCAGTGCACACAAAAAATCTATTGGGAGCCATTCCCTGTCTGATTAAGGTTGTGCCACTTGAGTGGCTAAAAAGGATATAAAAGAGTGTTCCTGACCTAGTTATGTCTGGGTTTTTGTCAGACACTTCAGGTGGGTTTTTTTGTTGTTTTTTCTCCTCTCCCCTTCCATTGCAAGATCTCATAAACAGGTCCACTCTTGTCTCACTGTGCATTACTGGAGTCCCGACTGATGTGCTGTCATTTCAATGTGTCCTTCTGCAGGCTGTTAAATGTGCTGTGCTGTGAGCTCAATACCCTTTTACTCTTGGAGACTCAGTATAAAGTGTCACAAGTTTTACTAACTTCTCAAGAGGAAAATGTCACAGAAACCTCAGAAGGACCAGGGTAAGAAGTAACTGATGTAAATGTTATTTCAGCTATCAAACTCTTCTTCTGAGAACAAACACATGAATGCCTTAGTGGCTTTAAACATACAAATGCTTTCACTTAAGCTGGCTTCTAATGTCCGTGTTTCCTTACATGCAGGTTTGTCAGAAGTTTTAAATTATGAAAAGATACAAAAGCCTTCTCTTTCTCCCATGTGCACGCCAAAAATAAAAGAAATAAAAATTATTTTTCTACTTTTTATTTATATTACTCTTAAGTTGTTCCTTAAACAAAAAGTGTTCAAAACTTGTGGATGTAAATATGCCTTTTAATTGATACTGGGTTTTGTGTTACGTATTTAATATAAAATCAGAGTATTGTTTTAATGTTCGTGAATTAAAGGCATCGTCAGTACTTCAGGGTTGTTGTTATTGTTTGGTTTGTAGCTTTGTCAACTCTCCAACAGTTTATTTGTAGATTTGCCAACTCTTCAGCTTCTATGACTTTCCACTGCTGTCTTCTAAATAAAATTGCAGAGCACATACTTTCAAAAGGAAAAAAGTATTTCTGGGACAGAAGCAGAAAGTCATTTAGTTACAGACATTTTTTCCTTTCTCACAGCATGCAGTGTTTTAAGTATTTTCCTCTTAGTGTTTGTTATATGGGACCATTACAGAATGTAAGTCAAACAGTATGGGTGAAGATGATAGTTATTTACTATTTGAAGATGAAACCTATTTCCCTACTAAGGCAAAACTTCTATTAAGAAACTTGGTGAATAAAAAATGGATTTTACTACTTTCAAAAATTTTTTACCTTGGGCCGTACAGTGACTTCAGACAGCAAGTTGGCTATGTTTCAAATTATAAATAACTCTTCTAATTTGTGAAGGAAGATGTATATTGGTAGGCCAAATAAGGAGCAAATTTTGATGGTCCGTTAACTGTCACTGCCCTAATTATATAATTTTTATGTGAAATAACAAAACTTGTGAAATTTTCTACTCTTTTGAGACCAGTAATTCCTCAGATGTTTCTAATCAGTAGTAGGTAGGGAAGCACAAAGTTAGAACAATGCTTGGAGACATCTCAAAATGTTTCATGTTCCTGTTTATTTATGCCTATGTGTATTCCAGGTTGTGCTTTAATTTAAGTATGTTTCTCGAAATATTCTTGCTTATTAAAATTTTCTGAATTAAACAGTCAGTAAATCAAAGAGGTTCTAATTTTTGGAGGTTTTTTGTGTTTTCTTTGGGTTTTTTTCCACAGAGTTTTTATAATTGATGGTCTGTCAGTGGAGAGGAACCATGTTCTTGTAAGGATAAATCTGATTGGAGGACCACAGGAAAGGATTTTACCTTTGAGAGAATTAGATAAGGTTAGAACCTGAAGTGTACCAGTTTCTTTTTCTGTAACTGAACATTTTTTGCTGATAATTTGGCATGTGTAAAATTATTTAACATTAAGAAATACCAGACCACCTTTAGCTTTATAAAGTGTCAGCATTTTAAAGAAGTGATACACTGAGAAAATATATTGTTCCCACTATCTGGAGATTGTCACGTACCTAGGACTACTACATTCAGATAACATATTTATTTTGTTCCATTTTAATGTTACTTTTAAGCGAATACAATTTTTTTTTTTACTTTTGTATTTCTGTGTTTTCTTTACTAGCTTTCCATTTATCTTCATTTTATTTGATATTTTTTCTATGCTTAGGTTTTCATGTGCAGTATCTATAACCTGGAGCTTTCATCAGTGTTCTAACAATGGACAGTTTGTTAAGCAACTTCTTTAAATGTTCTGCTTCTCACTGGCTGTCAGTCTCATAAAGATGAAATGCAGATTACTGTCAGCACAACAAAGACACCTAGATCAATGTATAAAATTGGAAATACAGTTTAGTAGGTTCTTGGGGGTTTTTTTTTATAGTTTTTATGAAACTTGCAATTTCCTTTGTGGTTGAAAGAAGGAACTGTAAAATCAAAACTGTCAGTGGTATATACACCATAAAAAATTATATTTTCAAATGCTTTTTGGATTTTCTATCCTTTTTTTTAGATATGGCACATCTCATTGGAAATTGTAGTATCAAGCATAATTTTGGTTCATAGGCAGTAATTGTGGGAACTGTACCTTTGTGTGTTAATCAAGAAAAAGCTATTATTTTTTCTGCTAAATTGATTTATTTCTGGTCCTGTTTCTAGGGCAGTGGTCTATATCCTTGGCCAATGTTTTCATCGCTCCCTGTGCCAAAGTGTTATCTTGCAGAAATTCCTAGGAAAGCTGAATTCAGACAAGGTACATAGAAAGCATGCAAGCAGTGTAGATTTCATGCAAGCATCTCAGTCAATTTTAAAAATTTCTTTTTCTTTCCTCCCTGCACCCTGCTCCCTACACTCACATCCCACAGATTATAATCTCATTAAGTACTTAAGGTTATTTCAGTGTTAGCTGCAGTTGCAGCTAAATAAGTTGGTTTGGTTTTGCTTGTCTGGCTTTGTGCAACTGTCAATCTGCAAAGCTCTGTTTGGTAATCTAATTCTTATGCAAACTTCAAGATTAACCTCCTGGCTCGTCTCGGGTGGGTGACTCATAAGGTACATTTATATCATCTCTCTAGTAACTGAAGCAAGACAGGTTGCTTAAACTGCAGAGTTTTTTGTACACTACCTTCGTGATTCACATCCCTATGTTTACAGAGCTTGGTGGTGTGTGAAATAGACAGCGTTTAGGATAGTTGGTTTCCACACTGAACATCAATTTGGAATGTGAGCAGACTGAAGAATCCTTTAAAGAACTACATAGGCACAGCAGTTTAATTCACACAGAGAAACCGTTTTAAGGTTTTAGTTTGCATAGACAATGCGAAAGAATCCAATGAATGATTTGGAAAATAAATCATTCATTGTATTTGTTCGTGTTTACTATATTGCTGAGATGAACTTAGTGGAAATTATTTGTGAATTTCCTTAGCAGAGACAGATTTACAGAAGTGATAAAAATTCTACATTAACTGTCGAGTATGAAATAGTCTGTTTGTAAATATCTAGGGAAGAAAATTTTAAAGGGTGATCCCCTGCTCTGACCAGAGGAAAGGCCATATAGTCATAAAAGAAGGGAGTTTCCTGTATCTTAGCTTTTGTAGTACTGTTCCAGGCTTCCCAAGGCAAGTTTCATAAGACAACAATCAGATAATAGTAAAGTGGATGTCTTCAAGGAGGCAGTAGTATCACTCTTGGGTTGGAAAAGCATATTGTGTCGTTATTATTATTCTCAGAATGTGTTCAAAGGATCCCTCTGTTCTCTTGTTCAGAATAATTCTGTTGCTCATCATTACCCGGTGGGATAATGAAAGAGATATTACAATTGTCAATTTTGTGGATGAGAGCCAACTAGGAAAACTTGGGTAAAACTTTGACTAACAGTAAGTTTGCTGAAATGAAGTTTCAAAGGTTTGCGAATGAGTTTAATTAAGAATTGAAATAATGGTGTCAAAGAAGTATTTTAATTTGGAATGGCATTTTTGATGTTAAAGGTTACTGAAGTAAAAGATTCTGTAACTGCAAAATTACCAGAACGTTTGGTAGGGCAGTCCAAATATTTTGTGTTTGTTGTTTGAAAATAAAAGTGAAACAAACCATTGAAAATGTTCAATTTCAGTACTCAGGTTAAAAAAAAAACCACAAACCACCAAACTGTGAACATATGATTTGCCAGACTGAAGCCTTCAGGATGTATAAATTACTTTGAAAGAAAGTAGTAGAATAAATTGATGAAATATTAAAAGAATGAAATTCATAAATTACTATTTTAGTGCTTGCAAAAAAAGAAATCAGGAGCATGAATAGAAAATGGAGAATATCTGAACTGTGTTCTTAAGCACTATGATATGGCAGTGATGGAAGTTTTCTTTCAGAAGAGAGGTTAAAAATATGATTTTTCAACATAGATCTATGAGTTACATTTATACAAGATCTTACAACTTCTTTGTTGTGAATATTCAGAATTCATGTTGTGTTTTACTCAGATTGCTTGGAGTTTAGAAAAATACTTGATAAATTTTCATTCTGCTTTAGTGCAAGAAGACGTACAGGGTTCACACAGACTTTTGTTTGACGAGAGTTCTGCAGTCCTGGTGTGAGTGGGAATGCATGACTGGATCAAAGGCTGGAACAATGTCTCTGGTTCCCTGAACCTGTCTGTGTTCAGATTTCATGCTGTAGTGTTTCATTATGTAACCTGTCAGGTATCATTCCTGTCCTCTTATTTTGGGTGTTTCTGTGACATGAATAATTAAGACTAGTAGATTCTTACTACTTTTAAAGAATCCATAGTTTCTTTGGCTGAAAAAGGTGCGGCTGTAGGTTTTATTCTATCTGTCCTGAGCTCTTATTTGTGTCCTCTTTTATTGCTCAAGAGACATAGACACCTTAAGAGAAGCTTACCTTTTCTTTTTACTTTGAAAATCTGTCCTGTATCCATCACATAATTGTTGTCAGGTGTAAAAACATAACCTGAGTTGATTTTTTAACACATTTATAGAACAGATATTGGAGATGGCTGGTAAGAGTTAAAAATAAAGGGTTTACAGATGTGCTCTTGAACATGATACTGCTGATACTGCTGTTTGTAACTCTCCCTTCAGATGGAGTTGAATGACAGATGCAGTAACAGAACATTTTGGAATTAGTGTGGCTAAACTGATGTCAGGGAACAGGAAGCTTCATTTCCACATTCCTGGACTCCATTTAGCCTGTGACTGTATTTGGTATAATGGAAACCATGGATAAAATTGAAAGTAGCTTATAAGGGGTGATTACTTAAAAGGACTTACTCACAGTGAGCTTTCTAGCATGAAAACCCAAGAAATGGGTAGGGTTTTTATTCTATAAATTCTTTTGAAGGACAGTGCTAAACATGCAACACTGACACCTTTTTGGTTCAGTTTGGAGTGCAAAGGGAGGAGAACTAATGATCTGTAAGAAAAAGTAGAGCAGTGGTAGCTGACAATGTATGGAACATGTTTCCCAGTACCAAGGCCTGAAGGCCACATCTAAAAGAACTCTTTTTTAGCACTCTTGCTTTTATTCTGTGCTACTACAGGGATCACAGACACTGGCAAGTGGATATTTTGACTCACTGAATAAAAAAGGACTCTATTGTAATTTATGCTGATAAATTTAGTAACTGCATTGGGGTAGTGGAGTATCTCTTCCACTTCATGAGGGCACTTTGAGTAAGCAGACGTGCCCAAAAAATATATTTGTATTTGAGGAAAATTTGTAGTGCATCAGTGTTTACAAATATCTGTCCTAGTTTTGCAGATGTTACGTATTTGTCTGTATGGCGTATGTGTCTGTAGGAAAGGATTTATGGAAAAATAAATTTGGTTGATTGTATATTAATGTGCACTAATCATTTCAGTCAGTAGAGTTTGAAAACTATTGGATAGCAGTATATTAATGATTCACTTCTGTCAAAGGTAATTTATAGTGAAACTTCAAATGATTTATGTGGATCATTATTTACATGTGAAAATTAATTATGCCATTTCCACCTGTTTACACTGCAGCAAGATACCCTGTTGCTTTTCTTGTTTTAATTGTTCAATTATTTTTTCATTAAGGTAATTTGAGGAAGAACTATTAAGTGGTTTTCAAATAGTAATGTAGTCCTTTTATATTCAGGATACAACGGTGAAAAGATTCTTTTTCTTTTTTTTTACTTGTAATATTAACTATAGTGTAGATTATTAAAAGTTAAACTCTTTAGAAGTCTATTAAACTGTAATATTCAATCTTCTATTTGCACAGAATATGTTTTCATTTTCTACTCCTAGCTCTGCAGTTACGACAGTTGGTACTGAGTGTGGCTGAAAAATATTGTCCATAAATGTCCTGCAATGATGCATTCACTGCCTAGCATTTCCCTAGAGTTGGGTACCCCACCACTCATTAATCTTATTTTCTTCTGGACTCATACGGTCCAGAATTGGTAGCAAAAATCTGTGGTTATTTTTTATCAAAAGTATTTTGATAATTTATCTCAGCCACTGTTCTCTGAGTTCTTTGCTTTATACTTGTAATTTGAATAAAAACTTGCTGCCATGTTTCTGGTTTGGTTTCGTTGAGGGTTTCTTGTTTGTTTGCATATTGCTTTTGTTTTGTTTTCTAAATCTGATTTCAGCCTTTTTTTTAAAGATCTGTTACTAGCAATCTCTTTAATTTTTTTTTCTAAACTTTCTCTGTCCAAGAATAAGCTGTATTATTTTTCGTGTTATCCCTTATGATGTCACATAAATGTCTTGATCACCTACGCTTCTTTGACTTGTCCTCCTTTTTATATTTGTGTTGGTATTTATGTATGAGTCTGTTGCCTTGTGCTTTTAAGTCCACTCAATTAAAAAAAGATGAAAGAGTAGTAAGGTCTATGAGAGATGCCCATGAGGTTTCTTGAATTATATATCTCTATATGGATTTGTTTCTATGTACTAGTCAAATAAAGTATAGTCAGGTTATTCATCTCCAAACTTAGATTTTGAGTAAGATACACGTGGATTTACAGATCTTAGTTATTAATCACAGAAAAACACTTCTACCACAAAGTACAGTCAGATGAGAAAGCGCTTGTTACATTTCTTATGTTTTCTAATACATTGATGAATTTTTCTGGGTCTTACCTGCTTTAGAAGAGCTGAACAAGCTAGCTGAAAAATTATTTGAAGAATTACAAAGGAGCGTCTTTTAGAAAAGGGAGATCAATTTAAACTTGCAGTTATGATGTAGTGGTTCAGATTTCATACATGCATGTAACGGAAGCTTATTTATAGTGTATTTTCATAGCTTCATAAACCAGTAAATGTGAGGGTTTTGGTTTTTTTCATGGGATTACACAGAACAACCAATGCTAGCACGAAGTACAATTAAGGAAAGAATGGCAAAATATAACCACATATGAAGAAGAGAGCAGGAGTGCAGCAGATCAATTAAATTGACATTAGCTTCTTTTCAATCATGACCATATTTGAAAGCTTACTAGCATCAGTAGAGGAAGGGGTTAGTAATTTTCTTCCTCCTATTTTCTCTTCTTTCTATTTTTTTTCTCCTTTCCCTGTTCCCTCACCTTCTATCCTTCATGAAATTCAGCAGGTCTGGTACTTTTTCCAGAAAAAAAAAAAAAAAATTCAAGTCATTTATTTAGAATAACTAGTGAACCCATTTAGTTGCATGCCAGAAAAGAGAAGAAATAAAACATGGACTTCTGTTTTTTGATGTTGGTGTGTGTTTAGAACACCTGTAGTGGTAGTGTGACAGCCTGCCCTCAGTTAACACATTAAATGTATAGCCCAGAATTGTGTGGTTGCTTAAGTTTCAGCTACATGTTAATACTGTTGGGCAGGTTATAGTTGCCTACTAAATTGTGAAAGTGAGCTGGAAATTTTTGGTATCATGAGTTTTCGTAAGCAATTTTCATTCCAAAAAAGCCCCGAGGTTATCACTTTTTTTTTTTTTTTTTTTTTTTTTTGTACTGTGATGACCTGCTGGCAGAAGTGATAGTCCACATTTAATGGCAAGTTAAGGGAAGCAAGTGGTTTCCCTGGAAGAAAATAAGCTGCAGTGAGTTTCCACAATATGATACCAGTTACAGTTCGTAATGAATATATTAAATACATGACTGCACCGTGACAGTATATTGGTTGCATGGGTCTCTGGTAAACTGACTGATTAAACCTCAGCTTGTAGTCTCTGATGCTTGTCTGCCAAACTGAATTACTGCAGTCCTTGAGGAAGTAAAAGAACTGTTTAACTTGTACTGAGGAGTGTTCCTTTGCAGTTCCAGGATTTTCTTCAATACCCACCTGTTACAGAAATAACAAAAAAGGGCAGAGAAAGAACTAGAAATCCTACTGATAATACTGTAAGACTTAAATCCTTCTTCACATTAAATTTTCATAAGTAAGCTGTTCCAAGCATCACTGCATGTTATTTGGGAAGATTATTTATTTGAGGACTTATTTATTTGAGGATAACAAAGAAATTTCAGGTTAATTAGTTTGGAGTCATTATGAATGATAATAATTAAGTTACTATAATAAGATTGTTTTGAAATGTTATGTATTGTATAATAAATTCCAATGACAGGGATACAATTACTAATTATAAATCATTAAGGTCTTCAGATGAGCTTAAAATAAATTACATGCAAAAGCATAATTCTGTTGAAAATATTCTAATAATCCTAAAAGAATAAGATCATTTGAAAATAGTGTTTTGAAATAGAAGTGCTATAATGAAGTAAAAGTAGCAGCAAATATTTTAAATAGCCATAGACTGGCTCAATTGTTGATGCTTTAATGAGAAGTCACCTTTCATGGCAGCATTCATTTCTATAGTGTCCAAAATGTAGAAACAGAACAAAGGAGGTCTTGCAAGGTATGAAAAGTGTTAATCACCTTAGTGAATAGTTGGTAGTTGTGTAGGTCGCAATTCTTTCATATGGGAACTGCATGGTCCAACAAGCAGAGGGATTGTACACAGCTGGAGCGAATGCATATGCATTTGCCTTCTCTCAGGTACCATCTTTATTTTTCCTATCAAGATGGCCAGAAAGTATTTCATAGCAGCATCAAGTACTCTGGGAACCAAGTTATCTTGGTAGTTGCCAAGTGCCCTGGCAGCCAGGAGGGCCAGCTGTGTCCTGGGGGGCATCAGGCACAACATTGCCAGCTGGGCAAGGGAGGGGATTGTCCTGCTCTGCTCTGCACTGGGGTGGCCTCACCTCGAGTCCTGGGGGCAGTTTTGGGCACCGCAACACAAAAAACACATAAAGCTATTAGCGATTGTCCAAAGAAGGGCAACGAGGATGGGAAGGTCTGAAGGGGAAGCCTTATGTGGGGTGGATGAGGTCCCTTGGTTTGTTCAGCCTGGAGAAGGAGAGACTGAGGGGAGACCTCACTGTGGTCTTCAATATCCTCACGAGTGGAAGTGGAGGGGCAGGCACCAATCTTATCACTCCTGTGACCAGTGACAGGACTTGAGGAAATGGTATGAAGCTGAGTCAGGGGAGGTTTAGATTAGATATCAGGAAAATAATATTCATCCGGATGGTGGTTGGGTACTGGTACAGGCTTCCTGGGGAAGTGGTCATAGCAGCAAGCCTTTAGGAGTTCAAGAAGCGTTTGGACAACACCCTCAGGCACATGGTGTGACTTCTGGGGTGCCCTGCATAGGGCTGGGAGTTGGACTCAATGATCCTGATGGGCTCCTTCCAACTCCATTTATTCTATGATTCTGTAATAGAAAAGCAAAAGCCATGCACACAGACCAAGCAAAACAAGGAATTAATTCACTTAATCCTGGTGGCAGGCAGGTGTTCAGCCATCTGCAGGAGAGCAGGGCCCCATCACCTGTAATGGTTACTTGGGGAGACAAATACAATCAGAGAATCAATTAGGTTTGAAAAGACCTCAGATACCATTGTGATACCTTGTTAGGACTACCTAAAAACAGGCTAGACAAAATGAAGAGAATAAAAAGCAGTTAGATTTATTGAAGGGCCTTCAGGTACATTAGGGCAGATGAAGCCCATCCAGGGGCTACACCCAAAATGGACAACAGGGTCATGGGTTTTCATACCTTTATAAGTTTGGTCTGTTTGCATATCAAGGGTTAATCTTCCAATCACAGCTTCAGGTAATGAAGTCATTTACCCCAAGTTTGCTCCCCCCAGCTCACTATTGTTTACATTTCTCAGGGCCTGAGACATTAAGGTGTCCTTGAGTTTCAGGCCTAGAGAGGAATTGTTTTGTCTGGCCAAAATGGGAGAACAGTAGCTAACACTTTGTATGGAGTTTAGAGTTATACACTAAAGAATTTCAGAATTACAAATACATGAAAAATACAAAAGCTAAAATCCTAAGGCATCAGTTGAGTCTAGCGTTTGACTGAACACCACCATGTCAACTGTCATCATGTCAACATCACTCAGAATGTTTCTCCCCTTCCTCTCTCTTCCCCCCACTTTATATACTGAGCATATCATGTGGTGTAAAATATCCCTTTGGTCGGTTTGGGTCACCTGTCCCAGCTTTATCTCCACCTAATTTCCCACATACCCCCAGCGTCCTTGCCAGGGTAGCAGTATGAAAACAGAAAATGCCAGATCTGTGTATGCGCTCCTCAGCAGTGGCAAGAACATCTCTAGATTATCAACTCTGTGTTCAGCACAAACCCAAAACATAGCCCCATACCAACCATTATGAAGAAAATTAATTCTACCCCAGCCAAAATAAGCACAAAACCCCATCAGTAAGTAGAATGCATATTTCTGTTTTGTATAAAGCAGAATGTCGTCAGCTTTAGGAGAGCCTCTCCAGTTTAATTGTCTTAGGAAAAGGCATATTCTTGTAGTCTTTTCTTAGGAGGTCTACCAAAAATACATGTGGCAATCGGGTTGGAACTACATGATCTTTGAGCTTCCTTTCAACTCAAACTATTCTGTCATTGATCATTACAGAATAACACTGATTTTTCGTTTCTTCTAGATAAGGATCTTGAAAAGCTCTTAACACTCTTAAAAAGTCTGGACAAGCCAACCGGGTGGGCAGAAATTTGTAGAGAACAGTTCTGCAAAGTCATGAAAACCAGTCCTGATAGCATCAGTGGACCAAGTGAGTATGATTTAATAAGTTTAACAAAGAAAGTAGGCAAAAGACCACTAGTAAGCAACTCCTCTTATTTTCACTGAGAAGTATGTTATCTATACAAGTAGTCAATAATTTTGTGTTGATTGTGAAAACTATTTCAGTGGGATTTTCCCAAGAAAACAAGGTTTATGCTTTTATGTACTATTTTTCTCTTGATGACTGTTATCCCTCTGTGTTGTCAGTGAAATTCTACAGAGCAAGAGGGCTGAAATACAAGTCTTTTTTCAAGATCTCTAAAGAGTCCATTGCTGAGATACTGAGAAAATGAAAAAGAAGGCCTGAAAGAAAACAGAGGTTTCTCAGTGATTAGTGAATTAGTTAGTATGGGTTGGGAAATTACATAAATGGGCAATTTCAGTAAAAAAATGTCAGAATTAAGCCATACTAAACATCAAAGAACCTGCTCATTCAGGTTTTTCCTAATTTTCATATTCATTTTCTAATGAACAGTGTGATTATGCAGGAGCATTGCTATAGCTCAGTTGAAAAACCAAAGTAGCCAAAGCAGAAACACTGATCGTCCATATGACATAAATCATCAGAAGTCAGACATAGCAATTCCCTTGTGATATCATACAAGCTTGTGTAGCCATAAAGAAGTGAGGTGTTCTCAGAAATTGACTTCCATTCCCATAGAAATTCTGATTATGGTCAGATGGTTAGTATGTAGTCTAACTTATTGTTTACAGGGGCCCAAGGTATCCCTTTATATTCTATAGATAAGCAGTTAATACAACTGGCAGTTGCAAAGCTCTTCAGATGTTCTGTATCTGCTTGGAGATATTTCAGAAGCAGCAAAATATCTGCAGCTCTGTGGTTTGAGACAACATCGTGTTCACTGAATCCATTTTATGAGAAACAGCTGTGCTGCTGTGTATCTTTTGCAGCATGCAAAGCTCTCCCAAATTTCAGAGGAGTGAGAGACTTCAGTCCAGATGCCCAGAAATCAAAGCTTTCTCTATAGTTACAGATGGAGCAATCTCCAAGGTTTACAGAACAAGGATGTACACTTGTGCTTTCTGCACTGGGCCCTTTCTAAGGGGGACTGACATTAACAGGAATTGAGCCAGAACATAGTGAGCAAAGACAACATTAGATTTAAGGACTGTATAGTGCAATGTGTATTGATTTGTTAAAAATATTTTGTGATGTTGAGTCAGGATTACCAGATGCTTAATCTATAGAACATGCTTGAACTCCATCAAAAAATTCTTGAGCAAACTGTAAAGTATCAATATCTCTAATTCACCCTTCCCATGTTGATTACTCTCACATCAACTTGGTCAACACTTTTTGCTAAATGCTCTGCTAATGCATTGCTTTTGGGAATGTCCTTAGACTGGTGTTTTCTCTGCTAAAGCATCACCTCTGACTGTAGCTTTTAAGTAATTTCTGTGCTCAAACATCAAGATCCAGTTTTGAGAGGCTTTATTGAACTACTAAAAGGACAAAACCTTCTTTAGGCTTGCATGTCTTTTAATGCATCACGACTGAAAGTCTGTGATTTTCTTGGTTGCCTAAAAGCAAAACATATTGTAGACAAGTAGCTTCTACAGTCTATTGTTTTAGGCACAATAAGCTATGACAAAGACATTCTTCCAGTCATTCCTTCCATAAAGGTGCCACGGATTTGTGGATGTTTAGGTGTATAGCTGGTTGTTGTCTTTGGGTCATTTATCAGATAGAGAAGTATGGGGAGAGCCTTTGGTCAGATTAAGTTTTGGCTTCTTTTGGGTTACTCTTTACAGTACTTGTGGCGTCCCTGAAGTGTCTTTAGTACACCTAGATAAGAGATTTCTCTGTATTGGTATCTAGGCTTTGGCAGGAAAAGAAGCAGGCAAATCAACTCCGCTGAGCAATAGCTTAGATTTATGTAGAAAATTACTACGTGTGAATTATTATGTGTGAATCTAGTCTTAGTATAGTGCATGTTCAAATAGTTCACGTGACTGAGAGGTAGCTTTTGGTTTTGGAGTTTTTTTCTCTTGAACCAGAAACTCATCTTGATTATTTTAGCCATGCCTTTTTCAGTTATCTCCTTCTTTTTGTCCTTCAGGTATGGCAGAAGGCATTTCTGTTGTTTTCCATTCCATCAACTTCCTTTTTCATCTGTTCCCAGTTAATGTATCAGCAGTTGACTTCAGGGCAGGTTCAACATCTTTATTCCTCTCCCCTTTTAGGAGACTTTAAACTCAAAGTAAAATAAATTAAGAGTGTTGCAGAGATCGTATCAATTATGTGCTTTATATCTATATGTGATGTGGATAGGGATAGTAAACTCAGCTAAAATTACTTGTTCCATAGAGTCTTTCAGATTTTCCATTACCTTCTCCCTGAGGATCTCGATTTAGATCGCCAGTATTCTTTAGGGCCTATTAATTTACCTCCAAATTGTTTTTTCTTAATAAAAACCAATCAACCAAGAAAAGAAAAGATAGAAGCTCTTGAAATTGCATGTGACACCTTACTGTAAAACATAGGAATTTTCTTCATTTTTTACAAGTGAAATGTTTGATGGAAGCAGAGTGGTTACAGTCAATACAGTGTTCTGAAATCCTTTAATATTTTTTGAGCTCTGCATCATCTGAGATAGCTCTGTCAAAACGTGTTGACAAAAAATACCATGAGCCTTTGAGGCAGTGTCATTGTTTGTGATGTATGTGTGCTGCAGCCTTTAGTAATTGCTGCAAAAAGCTGAAACTAACTGCAGAACTTTCCCCATGAAATAAAGAACCTATGACTGTTGTGTGCTGCAGTAGTGTTTTCAGTTCAGGGTAACAAAATGCTGATATTGTATTTGCAAAAGAAGTTCTTAGAATAATACAAAATAGATGCTTACCTTTTTATGTCCTTGATTTTCCAAGGAAGCTTGTGTCAGAATTCGAGTGGAACAGTGGGTCTTTATGTTACTCAGAAAGAACAATTGCAGATCAGAAATTCTTTCTTCTGTCCCCCAAACCAGTTTGGAGCCACTGTAAGCAATGTGAGTGCACGTGAATGTGCGTGCAGGTGTGTTAAGGTTATGACATTTGGTTTGGATTTGAAGGGGTTTTTTCCATTAATAAAGAAAATACTTGTATATTCATAGAAGATATGAAATGTTCATCTCTAATGGAAACACTGTCAGAATTTTTATTCTCTTCTTTTCCTCTTTTCAGAGAAAAGGTAGGTTGTGCATTTGTCATTTTAATGTACAATAAGTGAAAGTCCTCCTTGTTGTTACCATCAAGAATGGAATTGCTAACTCTGTGTTTCATATACTTATTAAACTGAAGTATGGTTGATGGAGGTGAAAATTTCTGACACTACTCTTACAAGAAAGTAATCTGTCCAAGATTTTTACTCTTGAATTTCTAACCTCTAACAGAAGTCACAGAATCACAGAATCATCTGAGTTGGAAGGGATCGTCTAATTTCTGCTTTTTGCTGTGTACAGTTTCAGGAATAGACACATTTGCTCATTTTACACAAATATTTGTTATATTGTTTGTGGACCAAATTCCAGTAAGCATATTAGTGAAGATTAGTGAGTTTGTTTATTCTTCAAAGAGAATAAATTGTTACTCTTCTGTACAGTAAATTGCTTTTTCTAGCCCTATGTGTTTTATTAACCATGATTAAAAGTACCTATGTTATATTTAATTAGCAGTTTCTTTTTACTATAAGAGTGCATCAGAATATAAATTACACATATATATTTTTAGTTTCAATTTAATAGTCCTTTGCAATGAAAAATTAATTTTGTTACTGTTGGAGCTAGAACTCTAACTGTAAATTCATGTTCAGCTGTTGTAGTGAAACTTCTTTAGCATTACCAAAACTCAACTTTTAAAAAACTTTTTTTGGACTCATTCAGTGTAAATTAATTTCTGTAAATGTTTTAGACAGTTAATCAAGACAAAAAACCCCTTGATTTAATGTCCATGTGTTAGCTTAAAATAATTGGAAGAAGAGTTAACTGTCTTTATTATATCTTTTTCTTCATTGTTCTTCTGGCGTAACAAGCATCAGACTGTGGATGGAGGTTCTGTCTTTCTCCTTCTCCTCATTCCTGAAAGAGCTTGTGCTGCTCTTCAGCTGCTTGTGTTGGGTTTCCTGTCAGCATGGCTAGCTCAAGAGTTTCTCTGGCTTTCTCCATTGCCACCTCCAGCGTGCGTTGCTGCTCTGCCTGACTTGTGCTGCTGCAGCTGCTCCTGCCACTGTCCGCTTAAACGGTGTGGTGGGACTGGGTATTCCTTATGGTCCCTTCCAACCCAGGCCATTCTATGGTTCTGTGAACTATTCAGTTTAAAACCAGCAAACCCACACAAGCAGTTGGTGCATGGAGTTATGTGTGAGAATGGGGGAACAGGAGCAGAAACTTCATTGCTATTAAATGGAGGTGCTGCCAAGGAAATGGTAACATCATCTTTAAACAGGAAATCCTGTGGGTAGCAGAAGTTGCTACTCTCTAAATACGCTCCCTTGCTTTGCCTTCGTGTGAAAAGAAGTATCAGTATGCATATCTGTATGCTTTATATCCTATTTATCGAGACAGCAGCTGTTTTAGGATAGCATTTACTTATAAAAAAAAGTTCATTGTTGCTATCCTAAATTCTTAATATGGCTTACTTCATACGAGCCTCCTCCATGCAGTCTGTGTAAAGGCTTCCTCGTAGCCTCTGTTTAAACTTGTATGGTGTCATGTGTTCAGTTGCCATAGCCTCAGAATTGCAGAATTGAGGAATCAAGAACAGTTTGGATAATAATTTGTCACTGAGAGTTCTTGCTAACTTCCTGACTTAACTTACCTCCTGTCAAGGTGGGAGATAAGCTTTCCTCCATAGTGAACAGATGTCAGCATCGGACTTACCCCTGCAGTATCTGCAGGCTCAAAGTTCCATAGCAGGAAGAAGAACTGAAGAAGAACATTATGGTCATCATTAAATACAGAATTTCCCAAATAAAATACTCCTATTGCATAAATTTAAATGAATAATTTTTATCTTATGATGGCAGAGGTAGTTTTATATTGAATTTTTTTGGAAACAGTCCTTAAACTTCATGTGCTTTTGTTCGCATAATTTTGGGATGGTGTCAGTTTTTTGTTCTTTGTGGGTTGTTGGGTTTATTAGGGGTTGGTGGTTGATTGGTTAGTTGATTTTGTGGTTTGTTTTTTTCTTATTTCCTTTCCTGTCTCCATACAGAGACAAATGTGATAAGATATTATAGTTTAATTATAATTAATTTTCATTTCATATTGAAACCATGGAACAAATCCTGAAGTAATCCTTGGAGGATAGAAAGATAATATGAGATTCTCTTTTTGTTTACACTGAATATATTCTCAATAAAGCTATTAATATTTAATTTAAGTTAGGAATGGTGTTAGGAATGTAAAAGTGCAGTACATGTTTTGAGTTGTTCCCCCATAAAAACATGAATAAATATGCAGGAATTTAAATGGCTTTACTTTCCCACATACTGTCATTTAGTTAGGTGACATAGTTCCACATTTTGTTTGTTGTCTCTAATGTTTTAATGGGTTTTTACTTCTTGCAGTTTTGGCAGAATTAATTGAAAAGTTCGTGTCACATCTTTCTGAAAGCCGAATGGATTGTTATTTCAGCACAGGAAGCTATAAAGGTCAGTCTCCTAATAACTTATTGCCATGAAGCCTCTTCATATTTAAATTGTTTTTCTTCAAAATGTGTCTGTATAATTTTGGGGGTTGTTTAAAATGTTCTTTAAGAGCTCAGAAATTCATTACTTCACTGGTGGGAAATACCTCACTTTGGAGAAGAAGATGATGTGCTCGAGTGAACAGAACAGATAATTATTAGTGATGGGCTTTCACATTTCTGTGTGTGTAATGGAAAGATGGAGATGCAGAACAGGTGAGGATATGATTCAGAGTATTTGTTGACACCTATTATAATATGATTTGCAAAGCTGATGGCATAAATATTTAAGATGGTGTAAGCAATCTGGCTCCCCTTTTGAAAGCCCCACAAAGGTATACACTTTATGTTGTACTAAAGGATATGTATTAAAGAACTGTTATTGCTGTCAGAGTAATCTGAGTGTTAGTTTTGTACAGATGTTGTGCTTACAGCCAAGTATAAAGGATGAATGATAAAGCTGATTTATTCTGAGTGTAAAATAATGTGTTTTAATACTTTGAAGCACTGGTAAAATTAGAAAATTTAGAAGCAATGTTAATATCTGCTGGAAAATGCACTTCTATGCTTCGCTGTTTGTCCAGGACTCTTCTCTCAGGTTGTAGTTCAGCCATTTAGAGTACTTACTCTGTTACTAAGTGTGGAGAATCAAGCCTACTTTGGGGACAGTCTGTTACTTATACTGATATTTTACTCTCCCATTCTTAGGATGCAAATATAGTATCCATGGAGACTTGGGGCTTGCCTTTGAAGTTTCAAAGCATAAAACCCCTTTAGTAATTTTAGAGGCTGTCATTCTTTTTATGTAGTGGCCTTTACCTTCCAAAAGCCTGTTAAGAGAATACCCTTAATTTCATTTGAAAATCTGTCTCTGCTTTATGAAGAGAGTTGCTGATGGGACAGTTATTTCTATCAAAATTTTATTTTTTCTTAAAAGATACTGAAAGTGTTTTGTGTTATCTGAATTACTTTTCACCTTCTCATGAGACATAATGAGCAATAAAATAATTCCATGGACTCATAAGGCTTGCTAATTACATATTTCTGAGACTTCCTAATTCAAATAATAATTATGATTGTTCCTTTAAAAGCTCAAAAGACAAAAACTAACTCAAGGAAAAACGAATATCTTGCTATGCATCCTCCAAATGGATGCCTTGCCCAGCAGAGACAGCAATTCTGCTCTTCCTGATAGCTAAGTGCTGCCACCCAATGTGAAAGATCTCTAAAGAGAAGCAGTATTCACTATTCACTTAGTCTTCAAGTACATTAGTTTCAATCCACTCTTCTCAACCTTTTGGTCAAAGCTGGGATTTAAAACACATTCAGGAAGGTTGAACCTAGATCTTCTATTTATTTCACCATGAACCACTGATTAGATAGAGGTGGCAACAACACTGCATTATTTATCTAAAATTCAATGTCAACTTTGAAGAAAGACCAAGTTTGAAAATCCTGTGATAATTGCATACATTCAATTCATTATTTAGAATGAAAAATCCCAAAGAATAGATACAGAAACAAAGATGACATAGTAAAAACCTCAGTTCTTGGTTTTCTTGGGCTTTACAGATTTTCTTGTAATGATAAACTAACTCAGTCTACCTGATACTTTTTCTGTATTTTCTGAATGAGGGAGATTTTTTTGGTCTTATACAGGCACTATTGGACATTAATTCTGGATAAGTTTGCCTGTTCTGTTATCAGATAAAGTCTCCTACATTTAAAGGGTTGTCTGATGAACAGTTTTCATGTGCAAATGCTTTTGATATTCCATGTGCTTTAATGAAGACAAGCTTGGAAATGGGAGAGTAAGAAGTCTTCTTAAGGATAGTCAGTAATCTGGTGGTAAGAGGTAGGCAAAAGACTGGTGATATCTTACTGAGTTCTTTCCCTGTCAGCAACACTATTATCACAGACTTTTTGTGAAGAGCTCTCCAGCCCAGGAAAGAGTGTTGCTCAGGGAAACAGCACGTTTCATCAAAGGTTTCTTGTAATGTTTATAGGAAAATAGTTATTAAAACTTCATACCACGTTTTTTCAGACAGATGTAGTGATAAAGGTTGACCAGGGAAGTTAGTTTAGGCCCATAAATTTGTGCTGATTGACATGAAACAAAAGTCTGGCTCTAAAATTGAATCTGTGATCATCACCTACTCTGAAACAGTAAGAGGCCGTGATTAAGAATTGGTCATATAGCTAAATTTACGCTCATTTCAGGTTCTTTAAATAAACGGTGTGGCCTTCCTATGTTTGTACCAAAGGGACGACAAAACACACTCAAATCTTTGTCACACAAACTTTGTTTAAAATTAGATTTCTCACTGATTGAATAATGATTGATCAGATTTCTGTACATTTCCCAGGGTTTTCTGATAGTCTTTATGACATGCTGCAGTGTCTTCAAGGAGAATTATTGAATGCCATGTTATTTCACAGTATCTTTTTCATATACTCCTGTAAGAGCCATCTAACCTAAATCCTAAAACTATTTACAGTAGAGACATTTTTCTGTATGAAGTAAAGCTAATGAATTGTTAGAAGGTAACATCTTTCTAGCTCCACATCTACGTAAGCCAAACATGAACTGGGCAGTTGGCGTGTGTCCACCATTCTCTTAAATAAATTTGTGTCTGAGAAACTGAAAACTAATTTCTAATAGTTGCTTAATTTCAGTGAAGAAAAGTTACATTTTTCATGAAAGTGGATTCAGGACAGCACATAGATATTCAGCATTTATCATGTTTGTTGAAATGAGAATTTGGTTATCTTTAAAAAATGACAGCTTTATAAACCTGTAGCTAGTTGTAATTAGAATAACACAGTCATCCATCTGCTGTGGGAGCCCTCAGGATTTCAGTCTCTTATAAAACTTGCAAATATGGAAAAATTAAATTAGTTTGGGTTGTTACCATTTTCAAGATAAGAGAAAAGAAAAAAATCTGATAAAACATTATGCAGTTGCAATGTTCAATTGTAAACAGTAACACAAATCTTACATGAAGTTTACTTTCTGCTAGCAGCAATGATACTGCTGTGAAATGTATTCAGATGACTGAATCTGTGTATTATATGTTAATGACCTCTGTCTGTCCCCTTTCCTAGAATTAATACTTTCTAGTGTGCTTTTATTTTTTCTTCCTCTTTTATAAACCCCAAAACATTGAAAACCAAATCATTGGTGTCCAACTGTAATAGGTAATAAAATGGCAAGAAACTGAAATTTGCTGTAGTAGTCAAATACCATGCATTATACATTAGGGATATGAAGTTTCTAAAATAGCCTCTTGCTCTTTCTGTTAGCAAATTCCCGTTCAGTGCAACAGAAACACTTTGTGGAAATCTCTTAGTTTTTTCAAGGTTTCAACAAACCTATTTATCAGGGAATTTCTGCATGTAAAGTTGTCTAATATACGGGTGTCTGTGCTTCTTATTTATCTCCATCATGAGTTCCAGACTCCCCAAACTTGGGAATGCTGCAATATTTTGTGATCGGCAGGGTTTTTTGGTAGCTCTGCTTTTGCAGATGACCTTGCAGTCAAATCCTTGGTTTCCACTGGACTTTCTCTCTTAAACAGCTCTGCTGTGTACTGCCAAAGGGACAGAACCTCAGGGATTTCAGGTCGTGGCCATAAAACTCAAATGTCATGGTGCATTCCTTCTCCTAGATGAGGCTTAGTTCTCTGACTGAACAAAATCTCATTGGAGCTTTCTGCCATTTAATGAGCTCTTAATCTTTGAAGGGTCAGGTGGGTCAAGTAACAAACTGAGAAATTTAAAAAACCCAGTGGGAAGGTATCAGTAGAGAGCTCTTCAGAAGGAGCAGCAAATAAGAAATACAGGATTACAACGTGAAATTGGGCTGAAAGGGAAGGGGAAGGAAGGGCATTCTTCCATTCTTTCTGCATCATTTAATAAATGGACTTCTTCAAAATGTCCTCCATTTTAAAGAAGCTGTTAGCAGGAAGCATTTTACCCATTGCCAGTTTAGGTAACTGGACTGAAAATGTGGTTCATTCTTAGTGAAGCTGTTGGCAGAAATAGCTTAAGTATTTGTGATGGCCATTACATAACGAAGTTCTGGATATGAATATTTTGTTCTTGTATTGTTATGCCAAGAATACTGATGACATAACAGATACTTTCAATAGTCAAGGTGGAATTGAACATGAGATTACCCAGCTCTGAGAAGCCAGCAGCATTCTCCAGCAATTACTCTTGGATCTTGTTTACGTTGTCTCCATTTCCAGCTCAAATCCAACAAGAGTAATACTTTTCTTTGAAAAAAGATTTTTTTATAGACAATTCTAACAGTGAATATGAGGTTCAGACTGTCAGAAGTGTTCTAGATGAGTAGCCTAGTGAAGGAAGTGATATAATCAAGAAATAGTAGCAAAATGACAGAATCTGGAGAGAAACTCATAATTTTTTTTATGCTCCAAATCCAAGTAATTTTTAAAACAGAAAACTTTTGTAATAACATCAGAATGAGATAGTTACTGACAAAACGTAAAGATTAATAATGACTGCTTGGGTATCTGCCAATGGACAGTGTCAGTGTTTAGGTACCTGTTGAAGAGTAAGTGAAAACCAGCTGTTTTGTTAACAAAAAAATATAAATCATAGGCAGAAAATTATGAGTTCCACAGTTTCAGTTTATATGGACAAAGCCATGGACTAGAAATCTGATAGCAAACATACCTATATACTTTTAAGTATTTTGAAGCATTTATGGGAATTATACAGGTTGCTCTGGCTATCATGGGATTTTCAACTGTTTGCAGAATTTTTATTTGCATATTTTCTTCAAATCAAAAGTCTTTTTCATCTATAGAAAGAAACCTAATCTTTCTTACCATCACTGAAGTTAAAATTTAGCATCCACTAGCATATTCCAAAGTTTATTTATATAGACATAAAAAACATCTGGCCTGGACACCAGGAAGTTAAAGAGCTAAACAAATAATGTGAGTGACAGCTTTAGTAATCTTCTTCACTTAAGACAAAAGGGAAGCCAGTGGTTTCTTTGCTGTAACAGCACTTTAAACAGGGAAATAGATTAAATATTATCCAAAGACCCTACAAGTTGCATGAAATATGCTCTAAAGCTGTTTCAGCTTGGCATCCTGTCATTTCGGTATGAATGTGATGTAGCCCATTTTCTGACCTAAACACATAAAAGCTTTGCCATGGTAAGAGGGAAAATGAATAAGGAAGCAATCTTCCCTATAAATTGTAAAGCTGATTAAAGTCTAGGCTGATCAGAAAGAATGCCACAGGACTGTGCATGGCAGTTAACTTACTCAGGAGTGTTTATAACTATAGATTGAGTTTAATAATAATACATAGTTGTCTTTGGAAATCATGCCTTATGGAGTCTCCTTTTCTGCTCCTGAATGCTACAAAACATTTTGAAAAGTGCTGCCCATTGAGGTGCTTTCTAAGAATTTTTTTGAATTGTAAATCAGTTCCTAGAGAATTCTGATGTCCTTCAAGTCACTACTTTAATTTTGGCTTCTGTTTTACAGTGTTTGTCATTTTTAAAGAAGTGTGAAATATCTGTTCAACATAGATTTTTTTGCTTTATTAGATAAATAAAAAGGAAGCTGCTGAAGAATGTTGTTCATTCCATTTAATAATAGACCGAGTGCTATATCATATTATTAATTCACAGTTCAGAAAGATGGTCTGGCCTTTGAGCATGAAATGCATTCTTATTTAGAGAACTGATTTTTGTCCATGCCTTTTTGTTAAGAGACCCATTGTGTTTTAAGACAGTTATATCAGGTGTGTTGAAAAATATCTGTCAAAAAAGTTTTGTATAAAATTAACTCAGTGTATTAAATCAGATGTATGGGCATCATCACAATAGTACAGTCACAACATATTCCTGCAAGCTTTTCGTCCATGGATTGCAATATGCAAGTATTTCCAAGTATTTCCAAATATCCAAGTATTTAAATATTCCACTTATTTTTCATAGCATTTTTCTAAGTTTAATGGAGCATTTAAGGTTTCTAGGTCCAGTTTTTAATCAGTGGGAAGTAGTCCTTTGTGTATTCTAAATGACTTTATAGTGTTCTTAGGCCTAGTTGTCTCAGTCTGTTAAGTGATAAACAAAAGGGAAAATAAAAACTTTTGACCCAGGACAAAGAAGCACAGTTTGCATGTTCCCATTGCAAGTTGTGGATTAGCAGAGTACAGAGCTGTGATTATGTCAAACACAGGGGTATCTGAAAGCAAGAGGTTTTGCCTTGATAAGGTACTTGTGATAGAGAATTATTATTCAATCCAAACTTCATGTTAATTTTATCTTCTTTCACAATACAGAGTAAAATATTAGAAGGAAGTGTGGTGGGGAAAAAGCCCTTTCCAGCCACTAAGAAATTGTTACAACAGAGAAGAAAAGTCAATGAAAGTCAGTAAAGTCAGTTGTGGTTTTTTGAGGTTAATGGGAAATATGCCTTCAGTACTTGCTGTAAACTGTTACAGAATGGAAACTGGGCTCACACTGTGGGTTGTGATACAGCTTTTCCTCATTACACCCTTGCTGGACTGGGATACCTGCATTGCCACCCACAAGAGGATCCACCTCAGAATGGAAGCAGGACTGCATTGGAGCTTAGAGGTCGTTGTTCTCCTTGCCCTCTGCTGCCATTAAACATGGTGGTGGTGGGAAGTCAGTAGTCATAGCCAACTCATTTAAATTCCCCCTTTTTCCTTGCGTGTAAGTATGCCTCTTGCCTTCCCAGATGCACACACAAACTTGAAAATTAATTGACTTAGTGTGGCAATTGCAGCTTGAGTACCCAGGTAACTTGGAAGAGGAGCTGTGAAAAGTTATGAACGTTTCAGTTATCTCTGTGGGATTTTAACTGAAGTGCCCTGTGAATTTATATGCATTCTTTCAAAGATTATACTGCTGGTATGATATGCAAAAGATATTTGAACTTCTGTGTTTTGGATTGCAAACAACCTCTCTGATGTGAGTTTACTGTTTCAGTCTCCCATCAGAATATTGAATAAGATCATTTTACTCAAAGACCAGTTGAATTTTATGTATAAATATATCGTCAAAAGTATAAGGTTAATTTCTCACAACCATAACACTTAAATTATTGTCCTTTGTGAAAGTTATGAAACATAGAGGGGTTTTATTCTTGCCATACTTCCTCTGCTGAATTTTACTGCTTCACTGTTGAATGTATTTTGCTGTACTATTTTCTTAGTAAAAATTTTATCCTACCTCATCTCATATGAGCAGACATCATGCTTTTCTTTTTTTCTTTTCCCTTTGAGGCCTTTCCTCCCTGAACTTGTAACTATTTCATCTTTAATAACTTAGTCCCTATTTGTGTGCCAGGAACATAGAGTGTTTACCTACATGAATAGCCAGGGAATCCTTCAGTTTCATTTCTCTGTCCATCTGACGATTTAGAAAAAATACATACAAAGTTACTGTGTGATCTGCTCAGTTAGATTTTTACATTTATCATTTACATGAATATATTTTAACTTCTGTTGCCATATCTATTACTTACATTTTTAACAAATATTGTCAGTTATTAGGAGTTTTCATTTGTTTCATTTCTTGCTGTTTTTTAAGTAGCACTTTCATAGAAGTATATTAAAGGTTTATTCCCTCAGATTGGTAACTCATAATATTATTAGACTGCAGTTTTTGTCTGTAGTGTAGTTATCTTAGGTGATATATTTACCTCGTAGGGAACATGCTCATTTAAGATTAAATTTAGAATTTAAAATTTTAAGGAAATGCTACAGCAGTGGTTGCTTTCAATCATTGTTTATTAATTTTTCTAGCTTGGATTTTTAATTTAAACAACTGCAGAAAATGGAGTATATTTTACTGTGTGAAAAAAATGCATAGAAATACAGGATTTTTAAAATCCATCAGTTTTAAAGCTTTCTGTGATTCATATCAAAATAGAATTTTTAAAATAAAGTTGGAATTACAGCTAGGAGACTTTAAGGCTTCTGGAATGGAAAAAAGTGCATCAGAATATGCTGCCTTGTCTGATTTTTAGGCCAGTAAGGATAAAGTTCTGCTAAGATATAGGGCTGAAAAAGATGGACCTTGCTGTAAATCTGAGGATAAACATCATGATAGCCATACTAACCATGAAGATTTCCTTATAAAGAGGGTGATTTTCATTAAAAAAATATATGAGGAATGCAGGTTCTTTATGTGTCCTTTCCAAACACTACCAAACTAATTTTGAATAGGAAACAGTTCTCCAAAATTGGTATGCATACACAGAAGGAGCTTTACATTAGTATTCAGTTCAAATCATATTTCTTGTGATACTTTATTTAATTTATTTTCTTTTGTTCTAGCCATGGATGCAGATGTGAAGAAAGAAAACCTTTCATCTGTGCAGAAGCTTGGTGTTGAAATGACAGTCAGGTACATGGTATTAAAATATTTCCCTAGAGTATTTCTAGGATTTGTTTGATTTTCATGGAATGACTTTAATGATACTTAATCCATCAACTTATTGCTTTATACCATTTAAATCTAAGATAAACTTCAAGAAAATGAATTCTAACTGGAATTGAAAAAGATATTAATACATAATGAAATTATCTTTACAGTTTATGTATGTTATTATCCTCTATTTTTGTAAAGACTAATTGTAACATGCTAGTAAGATTTACCATAAAATTGCATTATCCTGAATTATGTGTCTTTTTTTCTTTGCATTACTTCTCTAAATTGTTCTGTTTAGCTCAGCTTAGTTATATTCCATTTAAACATTTTGTTTGGCTGATAATTTACAGAGCTTTGATGAAAGAAAAGCTAGGATGTCTGTACTTCCACAGACTGCTATCTTTAGCATTAATGTTTGAATTCTGATTATAATAATTACAATATTCTTATGTCTCATTCTAAATATTGTAGGTGAAGAAACTGTTGTGTGTGTTAGAGTACTTGCTCCTCTCCACCACAGTCTCTAAAACTGAACTAGGGGGAATTTGGGTGAGGATTTGTAACAATGAGCAGCAGATGTTTGCTGTGTATCCTTTCTAGGTAGAGCATAGAAGGTTTTATTTAATCATTTATGTGTATATCTACAGCACAGTTTTAGTGATGAAGAGCGTTATGACAGCTTAACTTTTACAGGCTTATTAAATATGAGTTCTTCCTTTTCAAGAATTTAAAAAAATATCTAATCTTTAAACAGTTTTGGTTTTTAACTTTTTGAAATAGATATGGAAAATACTTAAACTTGCTAAAAGAAGATGCTGAAAATGGGCTGTGTTTTGTGTTAATGAATTGTGAGGAGTTTCTGAAACAACAGCAAAGAACTGTGGTATCTTCACTTTGTATCCTTTCCTGATCGTATAAATAATTTAGCCTAAAAATTTCAGTGGAATTTGAACTCTTTAGTTTTTACTTTTAATTGAGGTGTAGGTGTGTAATACTTACGGAAAGAAAAAAAATTTTAGAAGCAAGGTGTTTACTTTGAAATTTTATTAAGTTAAATGCATACCCCGTTCAGAAAGAACTGAAGAAAATGTTCATCCTTTTGTTCTTATACTTTGTTAGAAGTGCAAATCTCATTCACTTTTGTCATCAACCGTTTTGGAGTGGGATCACATCTTTGAATGTGAGAAAGAGCCTGCAGCAATGCACCTTTGAACATTAATGAGTATTTGTGGTACTCCCACAATGCCAACACTGTTAATGATACTGCCCATGTAGTGATAAGAGTGATAAGTGTGATAAGTAGATGTAGTCTGATCAACAGGAGTGCTTAGACTTTTGACTCTTTTAGATCTACTGTGGAACTTCTTGTAAAAAAAAATTAAAACCAGTAATAGGTTTCCAACAAGCTTTGCTATATTCTTTTCTGTTAGATTTGCATACCGCTATTAAATTATACTTCAGGTCTATTAGTCAGAATGTGCTTAATCTCGTGTTTTTACTTTTTTTTTTACTCATTTCTTTTGCTTTGTTTTTTTCCCATAATTTTAACAACTGTTTTCTTCCTCCACAATTCTCCTTTCTTGCACTTTATAAGCACACTTGTTTTGGTGCAGGTTTTTTTGCATTTACTTGCTTTTTGTTTTGTTTTATTGGTTTAGCTTGAGTACTTATAGACTTAAAAAAATTAGTATATAGGGAAAACAGCTTAAATTGTTTCTTTTAATTCAGTTTGAGAGACAACTGTGCCTTGATGCTGCCTGCTGTGCAGCTCTGTTCCCCTCGGTCATGTCTAACAACCCAGCTCCTGGCTCTGGGTGTATGGGCCTGGGACGGAGAGTGAGGAGGAGATCTCTGCCCAAGTTCCTTAACCTTCCCATCCAGGCTGCCTGCAGGAGCACTATGCTGGCTATGACTGGTTTGCATCCTCTATCTTCCTCATAATGTCAGGGGACAGTGAGAAGACACTGATGTTTCTTCAGCAATTTTCACATCTTCTTGTTTCAGCATTTCTCTGGCTACCAAGACTGCATTTATCTGTAAGAATTTAAAACCTGATTCTTTCTGAAAGACTACTTTGAAAGTTTACAAATGAGACTTTATTAATTTCCTTAGTTTGGTTTTTTCTTGGGATTCTTTTTTTTCTAATGCATTAGATTTTCCTTAAGGCCCCCTAACTTAATACATGGCTCTGAAAAATTCCCTTGGAAAAATGTAGATCTGACATTTGCTCAAATTTTTCTTTAAAAGGAGAGAAGTAGCAGATGGACTGATAGTGAAGATAATGTTAATGAATTTTAAAGCCGGCAGTAAAACAAACTTCGTTAGTGGCATTAAATTCTGTGTGAAGACTGTGATACTGCTGAATGACCTTTTTTTTTAATTATTAGAGCCCAGTAGAGAGTAAGTCCATCCATTTGATTTTTTTTTAGTAAAAGCTATGAAATTTACTTAGTACATTAGAGTATATTTAGTAAATTTTAAAAATACTACTGCACAAATACTTTATGATTGACAATTTTAAATTGTCAGTATTCTAGATTGAGGTTGTAATACAGGAAACATCATTTCTATCTTTCGTTATGGATGTTTAAAATAAAACCTTTTGTACATTGTCATGTTGCCTTGAATGTTTTGAATATAAACCCTAAACTGTAGTCTCTACCAGAGGACTCTGGGTTATAAGAAGCACAGATTAGGTTCTGTACTTCTGCATGGAGACTTCTGTAGTATTACCAAGTGATCTGTCTTGTCACCAGAAATGATGATGGTATTGGTCCATTCAGCACTGAGTCTGGCCTGAGGTTGTTCCAGCATAGTGAAATTTGTGCTGAAATTTGCTCCATTGTGCAAGTGCTGAAAAACTACTGGTGCCAAGGATGCATTAACTGGGCATTGATATCCAGAGCCTTCTGTAGTGATAAAGCCTCTGCTCCTTTTGCTGCACAAAATAGAATTTCACTCACATGCTCCACACATACTACAAAGATACCTGCACACAGAAAACAACTTCAAATATCATGGAAGTTCCACTCCACTAGTAAATGGAGGAAAAAATCCAACAGAAATCAGTCTTTTTTTTTTTCCCGTTCTGTTGTCTTGTTTAGTACATAACACTAGTTTCTCCATCCCTGCTTTGACAATGGCTATACGCAATAAGGAACTGGACTGCTACTGCACAGAAACAGTCAGGATATATTTATTAACACTTTTCTTTAGTTACCTACATGTTTTTCTTCATGCAAGTACAACCTATATTGTTTATCCTGTTTCCTGTCTCTAAAATAATCAGAATCACTTATCTTACATGCAAAAGTGTATATTTTTATGTATTGTTCTCAGAAAGGCATTACTAAATAACACATTTCTGTAGTCTGTAATCCTGTTCCTCAATTTTGTTGTTGATGATGTTGTTGTTGTTGTTGTTAACCAGATGCACTTGCCTGTTACAACACTGGAATACGGCATCCATCCAGTCTATTTTTGCAGTGCTCACCACGTTGAAATGTTACTGAAAGCTGAGTTGCCCCTTGTCTGTTCAGCTTTCCACATGTCCGGTTTCACTCCATCCCAGGTAACTGACTAAAGTGTATTAAAGTATCATCAACCTGTTGACTTAAATCTACAAAATCAAGAACGCTGAGGAACTACTGGGTGTTTTTTGTAAATGGCACTTGTGTGGTGGTTTTAAAACTGAGGGTAAGAGATACGAATACATAGCGACTTACAGCATCTGAAAATAGAAAGCAACTGACTCATGGAATAACACCAATGTACTGGAGCTGATGACCTTTTATTACATGTTCATGCAGAAAATTTGATAAAAATAATATATACTAAATCCTCAGATTTAGCATTAAAACCAAACAGAATATGTTATTCCCTGGAATAATTATCTAGGAAATGGAGGGAAATAGGAGGGAAATGAGTAATTTGCAGTAGTTACATAACAGGAAGCAGTTCCTGTGATATTAGAGCAAAATTAATTTTATATCAGCTACCATAACTATTACAACCAGGTAACACATTATTCTTTCATATTAAAAAGGTGTTACTACAGAAGAGTAGTTATCTATAATGCCAGCTTTCATTCTGCCTACTTACAACAATTCTTTGGTAGTTTATGAAAGCTATGGATGAAGCATTGTTTGTAAAAACTGCAGTCATGAAGGGTAAAGAGCTCCGTGCAGTGAGTTAGATTGCCAGTACAAAGGACATCTCACCACAGTGAGAAAGTATATTGCTGTGCCAAGGCAAGAAAAATATTTTCCATCTTTTGCCTTCAAAATTCCTTTTTGCTGTGAGATTTGCAGCTGAAGAGACTTCTTAATGGGGGCAAATGCCAGTGTGGTACAGACACTGCTTAAAGTAGTCAGCTTCAGGTTTGATCTTTGAGGAGAGAAGAGTGGGAGATGAAGGAATTTATCTCAGCATAAGAATAAGGTGCTTATAGTTCCTGTTTGGGGATTGGGAAAACACATGGGGACAGTCACTCTTTCAGCTATTCTTGTGCAAGTTACACTATATCCTTTTTTTAATTGTGTGCACTTAGTAATGACTAGACACTGTTCTAAACTGCTAACAAGGATTTTTTCATTTATTTAATGAGTTATTGAAATGCCACTTGTGGATGCCACTGTATCTTCTGTGTGATTTTGCAGTTCTACTGCAGCATTAAAAACAAACTCTGAACTGTGGAAACAGTTCTGATGTATTTAAGTGATTGTGTGCATCAATAAATACCTCAAAACAGATTTACTGCCAAACTATGGTTGTTGTCATCTAATTAGAATCTTGATAATTCTGCTGCATATTTTTAAACACTTCAAGGACTGATTAGCAGAAGATTTGTGGTCTAGAACCAAATGAAATGTGTATTTTACATCTTGAAACATTGTAATTTAGAACAGAGCAAAGGAATCACTGTGTTCACACTCACTTCATTAAATGAAAACGTGTCTTAGAGAAGGGCCTAACATTCATTTATAATGCAGAGAACTACTTTAATTGAAAGGAAAACCCACATTGAACATGCCTTCATCACTGTCAATACCCTTTAGGCCACATTTAAAACAAAATCTTGAAAAAAATCACCTTCGCTTTCATTGGACTTTGAGTCTCAACCTCAGGAGGTGCTGGAATATACTCGTATAAATGAGATACATGGATACAGGGTGTTATGTTTAGTCAAACTCATTAGGAGTCTATTCAAAGGCTATGCTTTAGAAAATGGCGAATCTTGGCTTCTTTTGTGCTTTATCCCTTTTATTTTCACAGCTAGGGTAACATTACAGGGAAAAGGTTCTGTAGTATAGAAAAGTGATAAAGCTGATCAATTATGACTGAATGTATAGAATGATTTAATTATATATGATTTCATTCTCATCTAGATCTGTCTGCAATGGATAACTCAGTGTTTCTGGAATTACATGGACTGGAGTGAGATCTGTCACTACATTGCCATATGTATTTTCCTTGGTCCCGATTATCAAATATATATGTGTATTTCTGTGTTCAGACACCTACAGCAAGACATCCTGAAGCACACAGAAGCTCGAGATCTTCAGGTTTTTCTTAAAGTAAGGGTTACTTTCTTAATTTTTCAACTGCTGAGGAGAAGCAAAGCTCTGAATACTGAGGATATATACATTACTTGATCTGAAACTCTTACTGAATTTCACTTCACGATTTTAAGTGATTGAAATAATACTTTAATTTTATTCACTTCCTGGCAGGAAATTGTCTATAGTATTTTCCAGAGAATAGCTTTCCTGCATTTTGTACTGAGCAGTTCCTTTCATGAGCAAAGAAATTAGCCACATTAAGTCATGAGAGCATTTGATTCAGTTCTCTGTATGTGGGCTCAATCTCACTGAATGAGGTGTTCTCCAGAAAGGTGGGTTTGCACAGTGGTCTCTTGCTGAAGCTTGTAGAGATGTGGCACGAAGCTGAGCGAGCTGGTATTTTGAAAAGATGCCAATTACTATGCAACCAGCCTCGCAATTTCATATTCTTTCCCTATTAAAAACTATGTTTGTGTTTGGGTTTTTTTGCAGGGTAGTCCTTAGCTATAGCTACATTCATAAACAGATACAGTATCTTACTCTTCTTCAAAGAGACATTTTTGTCTTTTTCGCTAGTCTTTTTTCACCTGTCAATATTCTTTAGAGAACAAGATATCTGCATCTTAGTCTGTCCTAAGAATAATAGTTTTCTGACTGGTTTGCATCCAACTTACATATTCTTAAATATGAAAAATATCTCAGCCCAATCAAGTTTCCTTGAAAATGTTTGGTACACAGTCTAATTAATGTATTAGATTTTTATCCCTGGTTTTGGACAATGTGGCTTAAAAACTGCATCTTGATGGTATTATTGGATAGTATCTGTAAATTATAGAAGAGAGAATTTTGTTGTTGCTACATGCAGTATAAACAGACTAAAGGTTTGCATGGTACTGTTAAATTAATGAGAAAAAAGTCTAAATTATTGCAGTACTGGAATATCTGCAATTTATTGAGTGACCACTGCAGACTTGTACTCCTGCTTTTGATAAATCTTAATTAATTGAAATTTAAAAAAAAAAAAATTGAATTGTTGAATGGTGTGGGTTGGAAGGAACCTTAAACATCATCTAGCTCCAATCCGTCTTCCACTACACCAGGTTGCTCATAGCCCCATCAAACCTGGCCTTGAACACTTCCAGGGATGGGGCATCCACAACTTCTTCTCAGTGCCTCACCATCCTCACAGTAAAGTTCTTCCTCATACCTAACCTAAACCTACCCTCTCTGAGTTTGAAGCCATTCCCCCTTGTCCTGTCACTACATGCCATTCAATTCCAGATATATAAATTATATATATATATTATATTCCACCATAGTCAGCCTTCTCACAGTGCATGAGGAGCAACTTGGAAGGTAAAATCTCACTTTCTCTTTACTTCTATGTAGAGGAGAAAAAATAAAAAGACTATTTTGAATTCCTGTTCAGATGCCGAAGTGCAGTTTTCCAAGCCTGAGTAGTTGTTCTCAGGGGAATTCGTTTTAGCAGAAATTCATAGTTAATATGTTAGAGGTACAGCTTGTGTGTCCACAGAGACTGTCTGGCTCCAGAGAGTTTTTTGCAGCACATGCTGCCAACAGTGGTAATACTGATTGGTAGATGATAAGTACAAAACAGCAACAAATAAACCCTTTTTACCTAACTGTTCTTCAGGATCCTGTGTTCTGTGGTGCATCCTCCTTATCCCTCTAATATAGTATCAATGAGAAGGAACATTATCTGTTAGTTTCTTTTTCCTGAGGGCACTTTCTTTTACTCTGTGTTTTAGAATTAGTAAGAGTTGTTCACTTGTAGTGGGGCAGAACAGTTTATTCTGTTTTTATTTAAGCACTTCATAAAGATCTTCCTTTATAATTAATTTCAAGAATACACATGTACTGTTTTTCTTTAGAATCCACCTGGATATAAAAGCCATGCTAATAAACTTATGCCATGTGCTGGTGTAGAAATCTTCTTTCAAAAGAATATTTTAGTACCTGGCTTTCCCTTCTTAAAGCTTACTTTGTTTTTCTTTAAAATCTTCAATGAAATATTCTCCAAAAATGAGATAAACAATGTCCCCATGGAATAAAATTCTCTGATACCAAGTGTGTAATTAGAAAAAAAACTGTCTGGAAGCAGATATTGCCAAATCTGTATTTCTAAATAAAACATAATAAATTCTGTTTTAAACAGCCAAGCTGTGACAATCAGAACAAAATGAGCTTTCTTTAGAAGCTTGGAATTCATTAAATTTGAGTTGTACTTTTTTTTTTTCTAGCTAATAAGTGCTTTCTATGTGTATTTGTGCAGGAGGAAGCACTCCATGGATTTCGAGTGAGTGATTATTTGGACTACATGGAAAGCTTGGAGGAGATCTACAGACCAATGCTTCTGAAGGACATGAGGACCATAAGAGCACAGAATATATAGATGAAGCACTTTATTTTACAGTTTTGGTTACATCCTTTAAAAGGATGCTGATTGACTGATTCATCAGTCTCACCTAAAACCAGCCAGGCTGTTGAAATGTACATACTGTAAAACAAATAAGAAGGGTTTTCCAAATATAGTTTTTCGAAAAGACATAACCTCATTTTGATAACCATATTTTCCCAGACAGCTTATGTGCACAGCCTCATTTTCAGTTAGCAGAAGGCAGCTTCAGAAGCCAGCTGTAGGATGCTGAAATGTCTTCCTTATAAAGCCTTGAATCTGTTCTCAACTCATTGTCTCTTTGTCATCTCCTTGTAGCACCATCCTAAAGCCTTCATATTTTTCTCAGGTCTGACAAAGAGATTTCTTTTATATTTAAAAATAACTACTGGTGTGTATTCATATGCAAGAAAAGTCAACAAATGAAAACCAAATTCTCTGTTCTGACTTTGTGGATAATGTTGAGAAAACAGGATGTTCAAATACATGCAATGAAAAAAGAGTTGATATTCCTGTCTTTTTTTAAAATAAGATAAATAATTTTAGGTAATAAAGCATTATTACCTTTCATGTCTGAATGAAATTAGAATCTTTAAAAATTATAATTTGGTTAAAGAAGAAGAGAAAATAGTATGTTTTGTCAACACCTGCAATAATATTTTCTTTACAGAATGTCTGAAATCTCAAAATATTTCGATTAGAAAATCATGATATAATAAGTGGTTTGGAAGTCCAACAGAAACCACAAATGTTGAATTTAGATTTATCCAATATTGTTACCACATTCTTGGGAGACAAACTAAACACTGCTGCAGAGTTCCTGAAAAACAACTTTGCTAGGTAAAATGAATAGATATACATGAATTCGGCACATATTCAAATTCACATTATAAAACACATTAGAACCTGCAGTGAAATTTCTGAAATTATATGCAACCTAGGAGTGAACACTGACAAAGGTTTTGCCACTAATTTCTACTTTTCTGACTGTGCATTTCATAAGTTCACAAGTTTAACTTTTTTCCCTGTCTAGCAAAGATATGTTTTAAATATTTTTGCACTTTTGTGAACTGTGTTAGCTCACCTACATGAATAAAAGAAGCTGGCTAGTATGAGGAAGGAATTATGACAGGAACTGATAGAACCAAGTTGTTTGCCTGACACTGAGACCAGTGAGTATTTTAACTCCCATAATATCTGTTCTTTTAACCTTAATGGCAGTCTCTCATTTTTAAGTTACCTTATTTTGGCATGTATTTGTTGTTTCTTGGTTAGAGATAACAAACATCCACGTGGTGAATGATACTGGAACGCTAATATATACGTGTTTCTAGACAGACCGTAGTTGATTAAGCATCCATTATGAAGTAAGTCATCAGTTCCTTTAGCAGCAGCAGAAATTTTTCTGAAAAATAGGCTCTTGTGATAGGCATATGAGTTACCCAAGGACTCTTGCCATATAAATAGCTGTCATTTTCTATTCCTTGTTCCCCAACAAAGAAGAGAGAGTTACTGCAGAGCTGACCCTTAATATTAACAACTTTCATCACTATTGCATCAAATTAATCCAAAAAGATACAGTACCCAGTAACCAGAAAGAAAACTCAAGTACATATAGGAGAAGGCAAACAGCCTGACTACCAATCATTGCTACTGATAGAAGCAATTTTTACATTGCTTCCAGCAATTCAATCAACTGCAGTTTCCCCATCTGCAAAACAGCTACATTTTCATACAGTCCATATATTCTGAGATGATTAATTAGAGAACATCCATAAAACATTTAGTGCATGAAAATTTTATGTAAATGCTAAATCTTAGTACCTGGTAATAATTTAAAAAGCCATTGTGCCCTATGACAGAAACAGGACATGGACACATATGACAAGTAGACTGAAATAAAGCTTGAAGTGATGGGGAAACCAATGGCATCTTCTTTAGATCAATGACCGTCTGAAAACAAATGGCCATTTTAGCAACAGATACCTGAAGACGTGCTCACATGCTATATTACCTCCAGTCTGAAGACTCCCTTATCCAGCTTTGCTGGTTTGTATATAAATTTCTCCATTCAGCTCCCTACTTTCTTTCAGGGAGCTATTCTACTGAGATGTAGGCAGTTTCTGTATCTAAATCTATTTATATTTTTCTGGTTGCCTCTTGCAGATGCTTCTTCCTTGCTTTCCATCATGATTGTATTTACCTCTCTCAGACTTCTTCTCTCTGTTATTTTCAGCTGTCTCATTGTTCCCAATCCCCAGTGACAGCCCAAGCACTAAAGGATAAGAAGTATTTCCTTGCTTGTACCTAACATGTGTAACTAAACTTGATTTAAATTAAACGTAATAGTGCAAATCTCCCAAAAAAAGACACTAAATAAATCCCCAACTCAGAAGAACAGAAGCCAGCTGTAGGAAGACATGACCCTCCCAAGTATGCTGTCAGCAGTCCTGACCCAGGCTCCTACTGGAGGCAATGAGTGCTGCTGCCTCTGCCTGTCTGTTAGATCCACCTGACCATCAGCTGGGATACCATGGTGGGTAGAAACATCTGTGTTCTTTCTAAAATATATGCAGTTTGCAAACTATCTCCTTCAGCTAGTCTCTGCAGCATGGGTCAGCCTTTTGGGATAAAAATCAGTAATATCCAAAAATGTTTTTCAGCTCTTCATGTCTGCCCAGTTTCCTTTTTCCAAATTATTTTATTTCTGGAAATTTTGAGTAGTTTTTTAAAAAAATACAATAATGCTTACTTTTTTTTGTAAAAATCACAGTTCTACAGGTGGAAACACTTTCTTCATTACTATATATAGTGTTCATGCAACAAGAGAAATACTGGCAGTGGAAGCAACTAGAAATTTTAAAACAAAATATTTTAGATGTGGTAGGAAAAAAAAATAGATCAATTGTGAAAGGTTGCACTCTAAATTCTGGGTTTGGCTGTTTTAATGTGTCCAGCGCAATCACTAGGACAACAGATAAAAAGTCTCAGCTTTTCTAAACCATTTTGTGTTGTCTTAAAGTACTTTTTAGCTAATCCATTGCAGTTGTCCATAGATGCAAGAATAGATGGTAACGACAGCATACATTTTCCCTTTCAAATTATAGTATCTACTTATATATCACATTGGACTAGAACTTAAGATAAGATTTTAGCTAGTTTGAGCAGATAAAAATTCAAAACTTGTTTGAAATGTAGCAGTGTATTTGTGCCAGGAGAATTATCATTTATTTCCCATGAGGAAGTAATTTGGAGAGCTGCAGTGTTTGTACTGTTTCTGCAGATCAGTGGACTATATTTATGACACTTCTTCTGGCATTTTGTTTATCAACTGATCATGCATAAGAAGACAAAGATACAACTCTTCCAATTCAATTACTGTAATAGTTTGAACCTGAGTTGATTGACGGGCTTTTGGGCCAATCTCGCTTTTGGGATTTTGCATATAAAAAGCCCGTGCAAGCATGGAAGATTTCTCTTTGTTTCTTGCCTCAAGGGCCAAGGGGTGGCCGAAGGCAGAGGGCCCTGGGCCCCGGCCCAGGTCTGGGCCAGGCCACTCCTCAACCGCTCAGCATGGCAGCAGCGCAGGGTC
>VYXC01006181.1:118267-163483 GCA_013397175.1 Platysteira castanea | reverse complement strand
ATAGAAGTTGTGAGAAGCTGTTAAAGATTCGAAGCAGAGAACCTTTGCCTTCAGGCTGAGATAACTCATCTTTAAAAGACTGAAAACCCCATTTTCTCCTGTGGCCCATGACTTGGCAGTGTGGGAAGACTGCAGAAGATTCATGGGAAAGATACCTTTTTCACTTCAACAGATATTCTCCGGGAGGGACTGTTGGTTTGTGAAAACTCTTGTGGTACAGTAGAAGAACGTCCTTTCCTTAAGCATAAAAAGACTCTTTAAAAAAGTGCAACTCTGACCAAAATGCCATATTCTTGTTTTGTTTTCACTTGTGAAAGGTTTGTGGTAAAAGAGAAAGCATTGGGAAAGAAAGGTGTTCAAAGGTTTGCTTTAACTTCTTATCATTTCTTTTTTTTCATTCTGTTAGTAATAAATTTTCCTTTATATTGCAGCTGTTGAAATGTGGACCTTGTTTTGCCCCAAAGTTTCTTTACATTTTCCTCAATACATCCATATTCCCCTTATGCACATAATTGAATTTCATGTGTTTGGCGTTTAAACAAGCGTCAAACCACGACAGTTACTCAAGGTGTTTTCCAGTAATTTAAATGATATTTCCATATACACAGATCCTGTCCTTTCAGAGTTCATTTTTGTCCAACATCTAAGATAAAGGAGAACAATTTTTTACATTTCAGATCGTGAATGAGATACCAGTTATATTACTTAACCTAGCAAGAACTGATTCAAAAAGTTTTGTATACTCAGCAGTATATCAGGGAAAAAACATCTTCCTTGTTCCTCTAATACCAAAACACCAGTAAATTAAAAAATCCCCACAGCTCCAGAGCATAATGTTGTTTGATTCTGTTTCATCACAAAAAGCAAAAGGTCTTAAAGCATAATATACAGAGCAGTGGTGCATAGGGAGGTATCAACATGGTTTGAAAAATTAGTTTAGATGGTGTTAAATCAGGAACTGACACCTGACTGATATTTCATAAGGTCAGTTTCCTGTTCAGAAATAGAACAAGACAAGGAGAATACATGAAATTCACTTAAATGATGAATGAGGAAAGCAGGCTGTTTTGGAGTAGGTTTTTAAGGAAACAAACACCACAGGAATAAAAACACCAAGGGAAATTAACCATTTTAAAGAAATCAGTGTTTGCTCTCTCAAAAGATTTCATCTGCTCTTGGTATTTTCTCTGCTCTAACTCAAAGCCTGTCATGGCAACAGATTCATCCATGTTGTGGGAATTAACTCATTTAAAATTTGACTCAGCTTTTAAAATGCTGCCTTAGTTTTAATACAGACATTCCAAGCACAACAATCCATTTGAACTTCGCTGTCCTCAAAAATTTTGATGGTTTAGATATGGTTAATCTTTTGGAGTTATCCAGGCTACCTACTGCCACACAATTTTCACTTAGAAGGCAAAATATAAGTGTCTTTTTCAGATCAACCTTTCCTTGATTTATAAAACCCACTGTTGTGAACAATGCCATGGTGTGTATACTGTCTCAATTTCTGTCATGGATTTTCTAGGTAAAGATTTCTGCTCCAAAAGAACTTATTCCCTGTGTTGGTTCAGGATGGTGTTTGGTTATAGTGCCCTTTTTACTCTAGCTCTAAATCAACAGAGAAAAGCCTCCTGCTAGAAAATAGGAAACCAAAGTTTGGAACAAATACAGTTTTGGCAAGGAATTCCTTCTGAGGGAAATTATAGACCCATGAAGCCAGTTAGACCATCTGTCTAAATCACTTTGGAGTCATTCAGATATTTGTAGGAAATTAATTTTGTACAGAACCTGGAAGTGAGAGGAAACCATGGTCTCTAGACATCCCAACCCTTTCAGACTCCCATGAAAATTAAATTTGATGAATTTTCAGCCAAGTCACTTTGAGCCATGCAGCTTTCTCCCTTAGAGAAAGTAATTTTATATCCTGCATAATTGCCTTGACCTTCAACATGCAGTAGACTTGAAGCTTCCAAAACATCCTGAACTGAAGGAGTGGGAGAATTCCAGTGCAGTGTTTAACAACCATTGTTCTGTTTTTAGCCTGCAACCCTGCTGCAGCTACCACTCTGGCTATTCATAGTGCCAGCTGTTTCGCACAGCTATGGACAACATAATGCAATACTAACATGCTGTACTGAGGAAACAGTGATATCTTCCACCCTCAATCTGCTAGCTCATCCTCTGTGGTGAATAATAATGGGATTGTTTCCCTCAACAAAATCTTGACAACAGATTTCATCAAATATTTTCCAAAAGCACAAATGATTCTTTACAGAATGGCAAATCCTTTTAAATCTCTCCCATAAAAAATAGTCCCCCCCCTCCATCAGCACTGCCCCCCAAAATTACAAGGAATTATTTAAAACATGATACTCATTACAGAAAGAGGGTAATAAAGAACTCCTGGAACATGACCTTTTGGGCAGCTAGAACAACAAGCTGCTACCTTCTGTAATCCCTGCCTCTGTGATAAATACTCTCACTGCTTGCACCACTCTGATTCTTACCAGATCCGTCCACTAGCTGGTTTATATAATTTAAAAGCAGAAGGACATAATCTAATTTTGTGAGGGTTGTTTTTCAGATGCTCAGGTGGGGTGTGGGAGCCCCATCAGGGTTGCTAGGTGAACCTGTAACATGACTAATAGTGTACATATGGAAAAATGTCTCTTCCACTTGTGTCACAAGCACTTAAACTGTCATTTGTTACAGTAGAGAAGATGAAAGTGTCAAAATCCCAAAGTAAGAATAGTTTGTTTCCCCCAACATGGACTTATTTCTACTATAAATTTCAGCCACTGAAGAAGTTTGAAAGATTTAAAGAAATACATTAACATTCTTTATGGTATAACATGGTCTGGATTGTGAGCAGCCAGTTTGACTTGACTTTAAAGAGCAGAGGAGGTAAATGTCAGCACTGGTCTTCCAAATGACTCTTTCAAAAGGTAGAAATGGGCAATAAACTAGAAAAAACCCCAAATTTTATCTCTGATTCTAACTAAGAAAACAAGCTCAGCACCTACAACAAAACAAAAGTTGCCCTTTGGGAAAATCTCAGCTGAGAGCCCCAGCAAATTTTCTTTGGCACATAGCTTTTATTTCAGCTTGTTGATTGAACTGTCCTTTTCCTCCACTGTCTACCACAGCTGCCAGTGTCTATCCCTAAAGTCCTTGTATACCCATGTCACTTACACGTTTTTAAAAAACAACAGCAAAATTACACAGCAATTGCAATAGTAGATGATCACAAACTTGTCTTAAAGTTTGTTACCTTCAAGCAGAAGGGTGCACCCAAACCAGTAACTCTAAAGGGGTACTTGAACTATTACTTGCATATTCCAGGTTGATGACAATACAGTCAACTCAGGTTGTGTTTGGAGTCTCACCATGTGGTTTTGGATCAGCCAGGTTTAGCTTTTCTCCAGCCTCTCTGACACTAGCCACAGGCTCTTTGCACAAGGGTTTGTTCAGTCTGCTACTCTTTAACTTAAAAGTATGAGCAGTATGGAGAACTCCACATATACATCTTATGTATAAGGCCAGTGTTGGCACATTTTTGTTTTATTTAATCCCACTGAAAATTTCACTAAGATTATATTATTTTTTAGTTCTACCTCAAAAGTTTCATCTGTGAATAGAGAAAGCAACGCTAAGACTTACTAAATCTTTTTCATAAAAAAAAGGAAAATTGAGGAATTTAGATGTGATGAGTAAGTCAATATGCAGCTTTAGAGTTATTTAATCTATCTGAAGAAATTAAATCTTTGTGTGTTCTGCTTGCAAAGAAAATTTTAGCATTATAAGCTCAGTGCACAAGGCAAGGCACTAAATTTAAAACTATAGCTTGGAAAAGTAAAGGCTTTTCTCTGTTGGCCTCAAACTAACATTATAGTAAGATACATCATTACCTATACAAAGGATAGGCTTGGGAGTTTTTTAGAAATATCTTGCTTTTATTAATTCCAGAGCAACTGACCTAATAAGATCCCAGTTTTTCTTCTGATTGAGCTGAATGTTAGGTAAAGTTTCTGGCTGGGTGTCAATATGGAGAGTGAGAGCGCATAAAATTCAGCAGAACTTTGAGCAAACACACTTTGATCATTTGTGAGGTGACCGTGCAGTTTGATAGATTGCAATTATTATCAGTTAAAAGCTCACGTCTTTCCACAAAGTAATCAGCCAACAAAGATTAGCTCATTATGCAGATACAGGCCGTGAACACTGTGTGCACAGTGGTGTAGCAAGGATGCTGCACTGGCAGCGAGCTACTTAAGGTACAGAGAGAAACCAGAACTTAAAACAGTAAATGTAATAATAAAAAACAATTAGAAGGAGTGGAAAGATTGGGTCTGAGACTAAGAAATTAGCAAAGAAATAACTATCAAATTAGTATGCCAGCATGAAGCTGGAAAGCAAGGCCCTTCAGAAAATAATCAGAGCACAACAGAGACCATCTGAATTTAAAGCTGCAGTTTCGATGGATATGAAAGCATCATCTGCCTGCAACAACAACCAGCCCCTAGGGGTACATGAGCTCTTACCTTACTGTAGAATGGTGTTTTCTGTGCAATGCCTTGCTATGTTTACACAGCCAAAAATTTCTTGACAGAACCCTTTTTTTTAAAAGTACCAGTGTATTGACCTGAGGCAGCTCTTTTGAAATATCTTACAGTGAAGAGTTCTCTATAAACACATGGCCGGTATTTTGAAAACCCTACTTGCCTTACCCGAGATCAAGCTCTTTCCACCCTCCCAGTCTGGCCATTCTGAAAGTGGTGGCAGCTATACCAAGAGCAAGCTTTCAGGGAAGAGCGATCAACTCTGAACTAGCATGCCTTTTCCCATCTCCATGTCAGCCTAGCCAGTTCAAATCTCACTGAAAAACTGCAAACTCTGAACACCTTCTTATGAAATACTTCCAGGTTTTTCAATCAGAAAAAAAAAAAAAATCTACTGGAAGTTCCAACTCTACACATTTCCTTAGATATTCCAGTAGCATTACAACAGATAGTAATTCTTGGAAACTAGCTCAAAGAAACTTACTTGTTTCAAAGTCTGGCTCACCACTCAACACCTGGTATCTAATTCCTTGTGTAGGCATTCAGATTTCCATATGGACTCAGATCCTTCTGAAGGTATTGCTCATATCTTTAGAAGGATCAAAGCCTTTAAAAATGTTGTTTGGGTGTTTCACTGCCAGCTATGGGTGTATTCTGTAAGAATTTGTTCAGTTTCTTTACAATATTCTGGTCATTCAGTCAGTTCAGATATACATAACTGATACATTACCATTCAATATCTAGCCGCAAATTGTTCACTGCTTTACAATGTGATCTTCTTCAGGCTTTATCCACAAGCCACCAATAATCCACATCTCAACTGCTTTTTGCAAAGCAGGAAGCAATAATGGATTTTAATTAGCCATATACAGTAGGCAAGCATTCATTTAGGACACTGCTTTCTTTCTCACTCTCTTCAAACTATGACTAACCCTATCTCATTCTGCAAGAGCTATTTATTTCTTTGTGAAGAGAGAATGCTCTTAAAGAAAATCTGTTCAGAAATGCAGCAATGCAGCACTCCACCTGGTCTAGAGATGAAAGGTATAAAAGCTCTCAAGGAGCAAAGGCTGTTCATCAAAGAGAAGTTCAGACTGGAAAAAAAATTAACACCTTTCACTAATAAAAAAGTAGGGATTAAACACATGCACAGTTGGACAGAAAACATATTCCTTGCTGTATGTTAGACTGAAAGTGAAACACAAGTCTTAGAACCTGATATAGATGAGAAGTTTGTAAAAGAGGAATTACAGAGGAATTAATTACAAAATATTTTGGTTTCTCAAATTTCCAAGTAAACACCAAAAGTTAATTGGAGAAGGAAGGAGTGAAAGAAAAAAAAAAAAAAAAACCAAACCAAAAAATCCTCAAACCACCATATATAAATAAAAATGGGGATAGACAGTGATCTTTTGCTGATTGTCTTCTAATACGACTTAAAGTTTCAGTTCCACACATCTGTCTAATGCCAATAGGAGAAATATATTTATAATTTATGATCTTGATAAAATTATAATACAGACCACTTCCCATAACACTAAAAGAATTAAGACCCAACTACTTAAGAATATTTTTGACTAATCTGCCTTTGATATTGTAAGATTCACTGCTGTTCTCTGATCTAACTCTGTAGACATTTCAGCCTGTGAAACTTCAGGCAGAGAGATACCCAAACTAAACCCAAAATTTTAAATTTACACCCGGCTCTTCTATAATTCCTAGATCTATATCATATAATACCTAAATCTTGGGTATAATCTCAACCTGCCTGCCTGTGCACAAAAGAGGTCAGTAAAAGAAATTTATACCAGCTACTACTGCTAGAGTGTATAACATTTCCAAAGAAACTGTCAGGATCTGTTATTCCACAACCTAAGGCCTCTGTGTTTACTAGGAACACTTTTTCAACTTCACCTCTTTCTCTGTACTGCTTGTGCACACGACAGTGATCCTTATTTGTACTGCTTCAGTTTCCCTTGAGTCCAGTTTGCCCATGACACCAGAGCTGCTGTGGATTAAAGCAGTAGAGATTAATGAATTACAGGCCAGAGCTCTCCAACATAAGCTTCATAACTAATGACCCACCCCAAATCATATCAGCGCTTAGACAAACACTTATTTGAGTAGCATTTCTCCTCATTCTCTCTCTGCTTTATCTCCAGGACCCAGGCAGGAGCACGCAGAGCCGCAGGCTGAGGGAGGGCCAGTTTTTCCGTGGCTCCGTGATGACATATGCCACTTCCAACGTGCCTTCAAACCTGCTGAGTTCCCAGCATATCATTTGAAACACAGAACTCTTAATTTTTTTTTATATAATGTCTTTCTGAACCTTTGCCAAAAAGTGAGCCTGGTAGTTTGCATTCAAAGCTACTCTTTTAAAAATCAGAAGAGCAGCAAGGCAGGTGCTCCAGCAGCCTAGTGTGGGAATCAAGAATAAAGCAGTAAGAATATTTTGACCATCCTTTCCAGGTGTCTGGATAAATGAACACTACAGTCTCTTTCTGTCTGCTTTTTTCACTCCTCTCTTCTACAGCATATGCTAAAAATTCTTATTTTCTTCCTTTTTCCTTTTTTTTTTTTGGTGTTCCTCCCAACATCCCTTTTGTGCCAGAATGACACAGTGGCAACTTGATGGTCTGGCAGCTGACCAATATCAACCCAACACAATCTGGTTTCTTCTGATATTGCTAATCACCTGTTTCCTGCTCTTTAAGAGGAAATCAAATACATTGTCTCTAATTCTTACAGCTTCTTTGCTTTTCTTCCACACAGAAAATGAACAACTATTTCTGGTATTTTCCACATTTTTGTAACACAGAAGTAAATAATGTAACTCTTTGGGTTTTGTTGCCCTTTTTTTCTTTTTTAAACAGATAGTATTTACCTCATTCCCATCCTTTCAGGTGTTACTTTCCCAGTATGTTGATGAACGGTGTCATGCAACTTTCACCATTTTCACAGCAACATCAATGGCCAAGTTCAGCTTAAGGCAATTTAAGAATTCAGCTGTGGAAAATCTCATTTATTCTAACCCACTTGAAAGGATAAACCAAATTGTAATGCGTGATCAGCTGAACAGATAGTAGGATTTGCTACAGTGGCTGTATTAAGAGGGCATTATTTCCAAATGTAGAGAGAAAAATACGTCTGTGACAGTGAATACAGACTGAAATTTTGAAGCTCTTCCCAAAGTCCTGTTGCATTCATGTCTGATCCCCAGTTTTCAGACATATAACCAATGTAATTGATCAAAACATAATCAACCAAACCTTAGCCAAATACCTGGGTAGACTTTTCTTTAGTGATGATACTTGTGTGTATATCAGTACAGCAGAGAATACCACACTGATCAATTCTGCATGTTCATTTCTGAAGTATAGAAACAGTGAACTCAGCGATTTGTCTTGCAGACTTGCAAAAACAATCCGAAGACACCTGTATAATGAGTTATACTCAATTTTCACAGACTGATGAACAATTCTATTTATGAGTAAGATACCTGAACCTTGCATATAGTACTTGGCAAAAAAATTAACAGACTTTGATGATTTTCCTTACCATTTTTCACAATATATTAATTCTTCTAGCAGGAGATTCCCATTTTCAACACTCTTCAGGACATACACCTCGGTTCCACTACTGCCTCTTCAGCCAGCACAGGGAAGCCAAACAACATTTCTTATTATGCCCTAAAACAAGTTTCTCTCCAGATTGCATCCCAACTGATCAATAAGTACTCATTTGTGCTTATGGTCTTGAGGCCCCTCATGGTCCTGTGCCTATACTTTCAAGGCTTTTGTTACCATCCCAGTACTGTCATTTGACTTTCTTAATGGTTCTGAATTATCTTTGCCCTGAGGTGCAAACTCAGCAGACCTTATTTCTGACTGGTACCCACTTTTATTACAGGGCAGCTGAAAATTTCTTCTTTATAGCTGTGATTAACTAAGAGAATCTATCAGCACAAAGCATGCGCTTATTATCATTTATTTTGTCATGGAAAAATGTAGATTTCCAAAGATAAAAAACTTCATCAGCCCATGAGCAGTTAATGACTTTTCAGCAATATTTGATGTCCCTGACCAAAAAAGTACCTGGAAAGGAGATGTGCCATTGGTATTTCTGTTTCATAAAACACTCAGCAAAACATCCTGTCCTTTTTTTGACCCAAAAAGGTTTTCAATATATTTCCTCCTCCCTGTCCAGCTGAGGGGAGGAGTTATAAAGAAATTTTGGTGGTCACTTGATATCCAGCTGGAGTTAACACAACCACTCTGGTCTGGAAATAAAGAAAAGTATCTTACAAATATTGTCTCATTGGACTGCAATTATTCTGTTTTAAAGGTATTTTACTGGTGCAAATTCTTCTGTCTTAAGCAAAGCAATACTGGGTACACTACAAAGACCTGGATGCTGTCTACAAACAGCCCCAGGGGAGCCATTATCACCATCCATTGCCATAGGCCAGTGATTGCAGTTCAGGAGGATTTTTTCCCTGTTGGCGCATCATGCCAGGTATAGAAACAAGACTGAGTAGAAGCAAATTGAGCTACATGTCAGCATGGGGGGAATTTTAATGAGAACAGAAGCTCCTTTTGCATCAGCAATATTCCCAAGAAATTTTCTCTTTTTCTGTGGATATCAGAGCAGTAGACAAACTTTCCCAGTTATATTCTTCAATAGAAACAGATAGGCTCTTCTTTTAAACCTCATGAGGAGTCTACCATCATCCATTAAGCACTACATTTCTTCTTCCGCCTGAGAAGAAAATTCAGAAGGTTTCAATTTCTCCCTTTTTAATTCTGCTTTCCCTTCCCCACTGTTCCCATGCAAATAGCTAATGAGTGGGATATATGTCCTCTGGAGCAGATGCTACCCAAGCTCATTACCCCTCCACCACTATTACCTGAGCCGTGACTGCAAGTTACAGGCAAGTGAGTGGGCACTGGTGAGATGCTGAGGTGTAGCAGCCAGCCAGCCATGCTTTCAGTACCTACTGCCAGAACTGAACTTTCAGCCACTTGGAGTTCATTCTAAGTTCACACTGGCCTCTGATGAATTCAGGATAATTTTCCCATCTACTTCAACAGCATCGATAACACACTTCTTGTTCTTCCACCTTTATGTTTATGTAAAAGGGAAGATTTGGTGGCATATCTTTCACATGCTCAGCAGTACTTGCTATGGGGAAAGCATTGAGAAAATTACAGAAAGGAACAATCATCTTACTGTTATCACCTTGCTGTTTTAGCAGCATGCTAAGAGGTACACATGTAGAAAGATTACAGAGTGCACTGCAAAGCTCTAATGTTTAATTTTGCTTCAAAATATCTGAGCAGCGTTTACTAATTGCATTGATAGTTACAAAAATAATATCCCTAAATTAACAATGGATTAGTACCAACATTTTTTCACCTTTCCAAGAAAAGCAAAGCAGTTGTTCCAAAAGATTTAATTAAAGGTGCATTAAGCTGGAGGCATCAGAAAGAAATACTCATGCTATTAACATTCCAGTTCCACTTTAATGGTATTGGCTTTAGCAGCAGGTCAGTAACAAACTCAAATTTTTCATTACAAGATAATAATAAAGAAACCCAGCCAGTCATCTATTCCTTCCTTACTTAGCACAATTTTTTTTTTACTCTATTTGTATGTCACTGTTTGTTCTCTCCATCCTGCAGTGCTGTCTGCAATGATTAGCTCTATTTCAGTCCTAAGCTCTGAACCAGATATTAACATGCCGTGCCTGCACCTGGGACAAGGTCAGCTCTGCCAGCAGTTGGATTTCTGAAGGTCCCAGATGATTAGCTCATTTCAGGCTTTTTAACGTCATCCTACCTAAGTTTTCTAACACACCACGATATGGCATAAAATGGTCCATTTTTTTTCTGTGAGGATCCCTGGTAATCTAATTGCAGCTGTGAGAAAGAAGGGAGACTTTGTGAGCAGGTGTCAATTTTGTGTGTGCAATGTGTCAGGGAAAACTGACATTTGGTTCTTGTTGATCAAGAATTGATCGCTTTTCAACTCATAGATAGTGACTTAGTGTCTGAGCCTCTTTGAGGTATTTAGGATCATCCTCTGGGCTCTCAGAAATATCAAAAGCATAATCCCTTTTTAGAAAGTAACAGCCAATGTCAGAAGTTCATATTTTGAGAAAGGAGGGAAATAGAATATGTCCTTTTTGCCTGGCACTGTGGTCTTGAGCAATAGCTTTCTTTGATAGGCAGTGAGACACTTACAGAATGCCATTGCTGATGACTTGATGCAAAACTAACACAGACAGCTAAAAAGGTTAGCACAATAAACAAGGAATGGTTCATATTTCTTTCCCTGTCCCTGTAAGAACCGATGTCCTGCTTTGGGGACTGTTCATTTACAAGTTGTCCCTTATTTGCTGACAACATAACTGACACTCATTTGATCAACCCTCCTTATTCTCACACAGAATCAAATTGGTCTTTACCAAATATGTAGAAGGACTATAATTCTGTGAATAGAAGTAACAATTCGTGATCAGTGCATGCAGAAACCACAACGACACATGGATAAACGTATGAAAAATTAAAAAAATTTCCACCCTCCTCAATTCTAACAGAAGTTGCAAGGGAAAGTTTCTATACATTTTTTGTATTTTAGGTAGAATGAGAAATCATACCTTTTGCAGCTTATGTTGAGTTCTAATTTATTTTTTAATAACAGTGAAGCTTAATTATGGCTTCATGTTTATCTCATTACAAGAGCTGTGTACTTGTTTGAAAGCAAACCAGTGAGAGGCTCCAAGTCAGAAATACAATTTAATAGGAAAAATAAAATAAATGCAATAGTACAAAGGAAAACCACTGACAGAGTCAGAATACAACCTGACCCCCTGTCGTTCAGGGTGTTGGTAGCAGTCTGATTAAAGGGTGGCTGCAGTCCTCCGGGAGTGATGGTTCTGTTGAAGCAGGGATCCTGTAGAAGGGTCTGGTCTTCCTCTGGGAATCCAGTGGAAAAGGCTGCCTGTGGTGTTCCAAACCTCTGAGTATATACAGATAGGAAGGCTCAGTTCCTCCCCCGGGCCAGAGCATCTCACACTGGGATGGTGAGTCATGAGGCGAGGCATTGATTGGCCATTAACAGGAGAGAGTCCGGAGGGAGGAGGCAAGGAAATCACTGCCCCACCTGGTTTCAACAGCTCAGGAAGATGGTAACAGAATACACTGCAACCCAGGACAAGCTGATTCTATGCAAAACTATAAAAGACTCCCAGACACTTAAAAAATTTATGAATCACCATTTAAGGATCCAAATTTCATAGCTGAGACATTGCCCAACTTTTCAGCAATGCTCACATTAACTTATGCAAAAGTGATATTCCACAGTAACACAGCATTAAGAGGTGTCTGTGGGTTTCAAATGTTAGATTGTCGTACTACTAAAAACTAACCAGAGGTATAAATGGACCTAATAAATAAAGGCCTCAGCCAATGCTTCTTCCAAGAAACAGTGCAGATTCCTACATACCTCATGTGATTCTGTAACTTTTGTGATCCTCTAACTAAAGTATATAAAGCTATTTCTCTTCCACATTTTGTTATTTATTTATTTCTGCATGCATCCCAACTGACAGCGTTGATCCCCTCAGTATACATTCAGCAGGAGTGAGACATATATAAGGTCCTCTCAAAGACCTATACTGGGAAAATATTTCCTTTAAATTTTTTCTTTCCTTTCTTTAGCTTCAGTAAAATCAACAGAAACCCTCAAAACAGAGCCTACTGGGTATCCTGGAGTCCATTTAAAAGCCTTCCCTGAGGCTATTTAAGTTGTTGCTTCCTGCTGTAGGCATTAGAGTATGAGGACACATTCAAGAGCTCCTTTTAGCAAATATTACTGTACTAAAACTTCTCCTTCCTCAGATAAGTACAAAAAAATAAAAAAGAAAGAAAAGAAACTTTTGGTTCACCGATCTCCAAGTATCACAACTTTTCATAAAGCACAAAGCACAAAGTTCTATTTCAACAGAGCCTTTTGGGACAATGTAATTTCTATTCTACAGCAGCAACAAGGAATGATGTGTCTATGCTCTCTCCTGGCAGTGCTGATTATACTACATCTTTTAAACCTGTTATCAGCTCAGACTGAATACTGATGCCTTTCTGTACAGGCTGGCACAATTTGATGAGAAAATCACCCTTTCGTGACTTTAATTCAACCCACTGGCATTTTCTAATGCATTGAGCTCTCACTGTCCCCTCAGGGGCACATTTGTGGGCAGAATTCATGTGGCAAATAGGTCTAAGTGTAACTCCTCCCCACAGTTTCCTCACCCACAGCAGTACCTGCAGTACACATGGAGGTGTACAATCTCCTACAGATGCCACCTTTGTGTGAGAAAGATCTTCCCTGAAAGAAGCAATATATGGGACTGCACTGCAAAGAATTCCCATTTTGTCTGCCTGTTATGGCCAAATATCTTACCTCTTATACCCTTATACCATTGTCTCCCCATCTCCTCCTCCCTCCAAAATCAATCCTACAATGATTTACAGTTGCAGAGGATATTGTCTCTTTCCTATAACTCCATTTTTCCTTCAAGAAGAGATGAGAAAACTCCCAGCAGGATGAATGGAATATTAAACCTGAGCAGAGACAATACTCTCTTGACAAAGTGGTCAGTGCTTCATCAAAATATCTGGCAACTAAAAAAATTAACCCACATAAGGCTCTGCTACTAAGACTGCAAAATGAGGATTAAATTTGAAAAGTGATTTTAGCAATAAGGAATGTGAAGATACACAAACAAGTAAATGCCATGGTACTCTAACAAAAAATGTGAAGCCTTAGGGAAAAAAAAAAAAAACCAAAGCAAAACAGACATTTCATCTGCCTTTCCTTGAAACACAGATATATGGAGTCTCTGGCTATCACAGTGCAGGTGTGGAGTAAAAGCAGAAGTGCTAGATAAAAGCTGAAATAGGCTGCAACTTCAAAAACACCCAGAACAGGTATTTTTAAAGCTCATTAAGAAGAATAGACTATTCAAAAAATCCTGAAGTGCTGTTCTGCACCTTTGTAAAAGTTCAGACTTCACATTTCAGTCTCAGAAATGAGTAGCAAAAAGAGCAAAGGGCTTATCTTTTCTGTTCTTAGCCTCACTAAAAGCTTTGTTAGTAGAAGCCTAGTCTCCATTCTAGAATCACAAATTGAATTCAGCTGAAAAGATGGAATGCATTTGGCCTCTAGTTCCCGTGCATTCAATAAATAGACACTTTACCTGCTATGAAAGTTGTTTTAGGTCACATCTAGAAAGCACAGCTTTCATTATAATATTAATTATAATATTTCATTATAAATGCAAGTGACTTACTCCAGTTTTTAGGGGAAGCAATGTCATGACTTCAGACTTATGTGGCATTTCTGATTTAGCTAACAAGGGCACTATAAACCCAAATGTTGCTAGCCTTGCAAGGAAGTGAAGCTGATTTACTCATTGCTTCTGGTTTCCCCTGGAACTGATATTCCACCTCGAGATGTGTAATGTATAGATCTGCAAGAAACTAATCTTACTAGAGTGAGTAAAGATGGCACAGACTGTTTTGTTCTCACCACTTCAAAAATCATTCTCCCCTGATAGGTTTTCTGTCAGAAACAAAGTGAGCAACTTTCTTCTACTTGAAGTGTAGTTAAAAGATTTTCACCTTGGAATGAAAAGAAAACTAGCCAAATCTCATCATTTTTAAACTAAATTAAATGATGATAGAGACTATGCTAGATGAAACTAAATGACGATAGAGACTTTTGACTGTCACTAAATCTGTGACCTACTGGGCCCACAGTGACCCCATCAATGGCCAAACACATACGAACTGTGTACAAAAATGTGGCAATGTCCTTGCTAAGTTGAAACCCTCGAAACCAGCTATAAAACAAACCCACTTCCACAGAAATCTTTGTCTGCAATCACCTTTTTTATTGTTGTAGTTGAGTAATAAATACATCAATCAAAGAATACGGTTTTGTCCTGTTTAGTCACTGACAGAACAGACTGTATCATCCCTAAGGACAATATGTGCCACATGAGGACAAATCTCCTGTGTTAGCACTGCTCGTCAGCCCATATGCTCTGCACAGTGATTACAGATGGATCACCGTCCACAAAGGTCCCATTCTAGTCCATGTTGCTAACGAAGAGATGGACTATGATGCATACGGCCAGCAAGCATGAATAGTAAGAAAAGATCTACTTACTGCTACCCGAGATCCAAACAGCAGATATGACATCAAACACCTCGGCAGCAAACACTTGCTCAGGGAAAGTGCACTGCTTCTGGACGTCCAGGAAACTCTTGTCTCCTTACCGCTCTGTGAGGGCCCTTCCTTGTTTCTGCCCCAAAACCCAAACCACCCCATAGTCAAAAAGCCATGCAATTTGATCCCAAAGCCATCCCAACTCCAGGTAGTGATGCACAGAATACAGTCTTACCTTCAAAACTGCCAAGGAGATGGATGGATGATTTTGAGAGAATTAGAATGTAAGTGTTGAGGGCAAACATAAATTCACAAAAGGACAACATAAATTCTCTGAACAAACCTAGCTGTAGGTAAATTGAGGATTAAGGGACCTTTGGCAGTACGGATTAAAGCACCAGTAAGAAAACAGTTTTTACCAAAAACCCACAAATCTTCAGGCTAAACAAGTGATTTGTGATCAAGTACTTGACCATAACACAGGCCACACACCTCACCCAACTATCCAACCGCGCTCTATTTGATCTATAAATCTTAACATGAAGCTCAAGAATTAAAGGGTTGTCATGCTTCTTGATGGCCATATTTAATTGCCTGCCTTGAGAAAACTGAAAAGCAGCAGTGTACTCCTTGTTATGGAAGCACATCTGCTTGGACTCTGCCTTTCTTTAGTAGTTTACATTTTTCTGCTACTATAATAAGCTACTTACTTTCAGAAATCCCAATTGCTAAGTACCTCTGTATGGCAATTGATTTACCTTTTAAGTTGCTTCAAATTAAAATAAACACTAAATTGACTGGGTTTATTAGATCTCTCACTAAAGTGGAAAACTTTAGGATTTTTTTTTTCTGATTGCTGAGTTTTTCTCTTTTTTTTCCCCCTCTAAGAGCTAAAATTTTCTGATTCCTTTATTAAACCAAGTTTTCAGTGTGCTCCATTATGGACATTTAACTTCTTCATTGATACATCCCTGCTCTTGCACCCACAGACCATGTCTGCTCTAGCACAGGAGTGGATTGATAACCCACCACGACTCATTCTCATCTCCAGATGCATTTTGTAGAAGTAACCTGTTTTTTTTGGGGGGGGGTAGGGGGGTTAAAAAATTTATTTATAAATACAAGAACTTACAAGAGGACCTCTTCCACATGCAATTGTTAAGTGTAATAGCATAAAATGGAAACCACTGTCTAAACTGTAACCCTTTTTTTAACCCCAACATTAACAGAATTCGCCTTAAGAAGAGCACTCATTTTACACATATCTTTTTCTTATTCCTACTCGTGCACCAGAAAGTTTGGACTATGCTCCAAGGTTTTTTTCTTTTCTTTCTTCTTTTTTTAAAGTTGTCTTTCTTTCATGAAAAGAAAACTTTTACGTGAATGATCACTGGTTTTAATTAGTCATAGGATTCCTGCTATGGCAAATATCTTGTTTGGTTGTTCTGAAGGACAAAAATATCATCTTCCTCTATTCCACTCCTCGTTCCATTCACAGTGAAGCAAAATGCCCCACTGGATACATATTTTTCATCATTTCATCTGCCACTTCTGAGATGACAAACCTTCCCACTGATATACTTATCTCTGTGATCCCTGGGAACAATATGGTCTGCATGTAAGAAGAGGTCTAATAGATGAAAAGAAAAGAATATATTCATCAATCTTTCATCATGGTGACACTGCAGTGACTCCATTTATGACCTGACAGAAGTTACTTAAACTTAATGGTTCACCGTAGCCCACTTGTCCTGTCCATGACAGAAGGCTAACACTCTTCTGCCTTACAAGAGAGCTACAATACTAAGGTAATGTAAACACTTTTCAGATAAGTGCAAAGGTATAACTTCCAGGAAAAAAAAAAAAACAAACAAAAAAAAGAGGTATTTGAAAGTTTTGAGGGAAAAAAAATGAACCATATTTGTTATCTGACATGGCAGATGACAGTATATATTTGTTTTCGTAAAAAAAAATTATTTCCCAGCAGCTTCCCAGAAAGAGGTGTTTTATGTAGTGCAGTCAAAGGACTTTTCTTGTGACAAAACCTTCTGCAATAAACATTCCTTCCAAACATTTTGGTCTGTTAAAATACATATTGAAATTCTCCCTAGAACATTTCTTGCACCAAAGAAAGAGGAGTAATAGCTAATATTTTACTTCTCTGAGTAAAAAACAGCTGAGACTCTCCCCCACATTTGCACGAGTTGGAAAACAGATGAATAGCTAGTTGGATTGAAGAAATAAAACATGAGGAGATAAGTATTTTCTAATATTTACGTACTACAGGCTTGGTCTTTCTGCACAGTAGTTCCAAACTTATATTCCACTGTAAGAGGTAAGTCCAAGGCTTTAGCACAAAACATACTACCTGCTTTCAAATGAAATATAGATGAGTGTGTTCTGATTCATTCTGCATTCTTGCAGTTACTAAGAAAGGCCTGAAAGAGAAGATAAAAGGAAAGCCACAACCTTTCTTTTGTATTCAAATGGTATGCCGCATTGATTAAAGGTATCCTTTTTAATGTTCATGACTTTTCAACCTACAAAACTGAATTAGAGCTGAGATTCTTTGAAAACACATCAAGTTTTCTGCAAGACCCAATCTGACTATCTCACATCATTATTACATGAACTCACTCTGTTGAGTTTTCTAAGTAATATTTTAATTAATTACCTTTTCTTTCATCCCTAAGATCCCTAATAAAAACCTTTTTGCTAAAACTCAATACTCCTGAACTTCAGGACATAAGAATCATTTATACAGCACCTGCCTTATTTTAAAGGCTGTCTCGTGTCATTTAGATGAACATCTATGTTCTAAAAGAGTTTTTACATTTCCAACCCAAGAAGGCCCACAACATACATGTTCAGCCAATCTCTATGGGAACAAGGATAGTTTTAAAGTTCTACATTATTTTCAGTTGTTAAAATTAAAATATGCAGAGGGGGAAAAAGAAACAAAAACATCTTCAGGAAAAATGCAAACAAATGAACAACAAAAAACCACAAAAAAGGTCAACAATATTTCACCTATAATACTAGTAACTTCTCAAAAGCAAGTATGTCATCCATACCTAACCTTAAAAACCCGAGAAATTTAAGAAGGTAGATTTTTTCCTTATGAGAACTGTTCTCAGTTGCTGCAGTGGGGTGCTCTAGTGTGGTGCACATGGTTGTTTCCTGATCTGGGGGAATGTCAGGGGAGCAGAGATATCTCAGTGGCAAATGAGACCTGGGTGAGAAGCCATGTCAACCAAGCACCCCAACCCTACAAAAGAAGTCCTTGGGGAGTGCTCATAGCCAGGGTGTGGTGTCAGCAAGGGCATGGAATGACAGCTTGAGCAGAAGGGGGCACAGCAAGGGCACTGGAGCCCAGACAGCTCAAACAGGGAGCAGTGTCATCCACTCAAGCAGAAAGCCACTGCCTCTCCAAGCTCTGCAACCACCATGACTGATCCAGCTGCCCAGACAGAGCTCCAGTGGGATATTAAGAAAAATTTATGCACCCAAAGGGTTATTAAGCTACCCAGGGAAGTGGTGAAGTCACCATCCCTCGATGTATTGAAAAAATACATAGAAGTGGCACTTAGGGACATGGTTTAGTGGTAGATTTGGGGGTGCTGGGTTAACAGTTGGACCCGATTTTAAAGGTCTTTTCCAACCTAAATGATTCAATTCTTTGTAAGCTATTGAAGTCCATAGATTATCAGCAGCTAATAATTTTTTTTTTTTTATCATTCTATGCCCTCAGATTTTGCTGGTTAGGGTGTAAATCCTTAGAGATGAGGATAGAGTAGTTCCATACGTCAGTTCAAATCTGCATAGCCTATACTGAAACAACATCTTTTCCACGGACCTGTAAAAATGCAGTTCATTGTAGCATTCAAGCATTTTTCACAGTCCCTGAATTTACAGACCATTGGCTGCAGAAACAGTGTCCAATCTTTCACTCACTTTCCAGAGGAAAGGCTACAGAATGTTTTACTTTAGTGGGGCCCAGATTTGGGTTTTCCTTAGTGAGTGGTGCATGAACTTTAAGCCCTCCTCATGACCAGTTCAGAATATTCCTGCACTGCACTGGGCCAGAGCCAGTGAGCTCTCTCTTCCTCCTCTGCTCTCCTGTAGAAACTCTGTTTTACCTGAGCCAACTTTTGGGACAAGGTATCCACGTTGAAACTCCAGGTATCAAGGAATGGCTATGAAAACAGAGTCTGCAAAGTTCTGAATCCCCAGCTTTGCCTTGACATTCTGTGGGAAGCCAATAAGCACTTAAGAAAGCTGGTCTGATGTGCATTTTGTGGGCTAACTCCTTCACAAACAAAAGCTATTACCTCAGCTGGTATTCCTCTGGATGGTAAGAGGTAGGGCCACTGCAAGGGACTCAAGACAGAAAACATTAAACGCTATTTTAAAACATCTGCAAAGCCACAAATGTGTCTGCTACCAGATTTCACTGCAGTAATCATCCTGAAACATCCCATACTGGAAAAGCTAAACACACCATCTCTCCTGTTTGAATGAGGCAGGGAAGAGAGATATGCTGCAGTCACTGTGCCTGTTGTATATCCAGCCTTTTCATTAGTAATCTATCAAGACCATTTTATGTGTCCTAGGATAAGGACCAAGCACTATGAATGTCGGTGTCTACTGACAAGGCAGGTAATGCAATACCTTTTACTGGGCCAACAAATAAAACATTATGCTTTAGCTTTCAGGTCAAAAAATCTCTGTCTTTTGGATGTCAGTATTTCCCGAGTATGGCATTTAAATGAGGCAGATGATTTAAGGCATTTCAGCTATCCAACGGCAATCACATCTTAGGGCTACATCAAAAAGAGAAGCCTTCTAGGAGAAAAAGACAAGCAAGATGCCTGTAAGCCCTATGTCCTGTTTTAGAGAACCTGTCCTGATATTTCTAACCTAAAATTATTCTATGTTTTTATTCAAAGGTATTACACAGCCTGTGTAAAAATCGTCAAAATAAGAATCAGGTGTTGAGATACACAAGGAGAAATTACACTGCCTAATTAATTTGAAAGTGGCTCAGGAAGCCTGAAAAAGAAGCAGAAGATTCTTAGAACATCTTCCTATGAAACTGATGAACATTGACAGAAGTATAATAGAGACAGAAAGAAGCATAAGAGCCCCATTTAATTTAATAAAAACTAAGCTAGCAAGAGGAAAACCTAAAAATTTCAGCAGGAAAAACAAAAACAAAAAAACACAGACAAAAATTCCTGCAGGCCAATGGCCCTGATCTAAGCAAATAGTTTTCTGAGTAACAGGACAAGTTTCTTATGTATAACTAGCTTTTTTGGTGAAGGTGTGTTTAAGACCAAATCACATTTTCAGTAAAGATTCAAGGATGGGAAATGCAAGAGTAAAATTTTAAAATTTCCAAAATGGTGCTAAAAGTATCTTGCTTGATGCCTTTGATTGAAACTTTGAAAACTATAGTCATCAAAAGTGTAGATGAAGTTTTTACCTGTCTTATTCAGAACAGTAATAAAAAATGTTAAATTACCTCCTGAAATGGTATATTAGAACTGCAAAAGCTGAGAATAAGTTCTCAGCTCTAAGCGTCTGTCGAGGAGCAGAACTGGATAAAGAATTCTAGGCAAAATGCTGACAAGGGCTCCTCTATAACCTCTCAGCAAAGCTGTAGCTGGCCAGGGAAACTAGTGCAAGGACATACATTCCTTCTTTGTCTGAAATCCCTCAGCTTGTGAATAAATGGCTTTCCTTAGGAAAGGATTGCTCTTAGGCCTTCAGCTAGTAAAATGTCTCAAGCTGTTTTTTAAGATAATTTCATTCACTGATTTATCTTTGGGGAGATAAGACACCATTTCATTATTAATAACTCCTGATGCTACATGTGAAAATAACAGATTATCCTCATCCTACTTTATAGTGACCAGTAAGTCTCATACGTAACTTCCACTGTTGATTGCTTTATGATCCATTTAATGCTTTTACATGTCTTCCAAAATTGTCCTCAAATCCCTTTCTCTTCTCACAAGACTTAATTTAACTGCAAACCCCAAGATGGTGACAAATCACTGCAGTTTTTAATCCTTTTTTTTCCAAAGCCAAATTAGTATTCTCTGTGCTAAAAGATAGCAGTAAGCATTCTTCAAACAAGCTTCTTTATTCCCAGTGTAATGGAAGAATTACAGCTAGCAATAGGCAGTAGCTTTAAAACAATCATGTAAGGACACTGGCTCACCAGTACCTTGGTTTAAGTGATTTATGGAACCTTCAAAACCAGAAAACTGCTTAACCTACACTATACAAATGGCAATTTTATACCTTGAATAGACGAGAACATTCTGTTTCTTTACAATGAAAGCAGATGTAGTTGTCTAACATCAAAAACCTGTTACTAAATTAGAACAAACTAAGAAATGTAATGCTCCTGACCAATAGTCGGTACCTTGGTTTTTGTAATCTATAGATTAAACTTTTCTATTATTTGAAATAAGTTACAAAGTCCTTTCCAACTAGTGAACTAGCAGACATTTTTTTCTTATTTTCTTATAATAGTCCTTTTGGTATTACCTAAACATTTTCTAATATATTACTCATGTTGTCAAAGTGTTGATAACAATCAGCAAAGCAGCATTGTAAACAGTATCGAGTTACTTGTTTTGGTGTTTGGTTGTTTTTCTCCCCTGAGGTCCTCTGAGACCATTTAAGAGACATGATAGGAAAAAATCATAATCTGATAAAAACAGAAGTCTCAAAAGAAGAAAAAAACCCCAACATCTTCAGGTTAGACATTCAACCAGATTTTCAAATCAAACAGCTAACTCTTTGGGAGATCAGATGGTCCCAGTTATTTTGGTAAGGTTGCCCTTGATCCAACTGAGAATCTGCTCCACTTTTTAAGCACTGGGTAAAACATCAGGACATGCAATATCCTGTTATAACTAAAGGCAAAATATTTCTTAGTCCGCATGAAAAAGTGTATCAACATTAAAAGAAAAGGATTTCCAATGTGGTCTCTTCTAAAGGCAGCATAAAAACATTGCTAAACTTCTTCACAAAACAGCATGATTATGTACTTGCACAGGGATTCAGTGCAAGAATTTCAGATCAAGCTGTTATGCTCTGTAAAGGTACTCTACACCCATGCAGACCCAGCTCTCAAAATTTCCCATTCTCATCAAAATATCCAACTCTCTTTTTTCTAGGGATGACTTTTAGAAAGATCATCCTTTATTTCCTCAGCACTTTGAGCATTCAGTGTTGATATACTCTTGAAGAACATATAAAAGTACTCCAATTTAAAAGTAAGCATCTTTCAAATCAGACATTGGTAGGACTTGAAACAAGATAACCAAATATGTGGCAAATTCTAATTTCTTAACATTTTCACATCCATATTTTATGCCTTCTTGATCAGACATGTCTATCAAATACTGATTATGGACTTCAGTGAATTTCTGCCAGTCAGTGACCTGTGAAATATGAATGAACAGATGGAATCCTGTCATCTGATGTTACACACCATGAATCTCATTATCAATTATGTTTCTAGTCCTTACTTTAGATGTCTATAAAAGTGGGCCTAAGGCTTAACTTCAGGATCTGTGTTTGAACCTTTTTCTGTATACATGAAAATATCAACTTTATTCAGCTGCCCTTCCTGAAAGTCTAACTTTTTTTTCATTGTTAACAGTGAAGCACTGAAATTTTGAAAAGAGCAGAGACAAAGCCAATGTGAAAGTCCTCGAGGAGCAATAGAATTTCACACCAAATGCTGTACTTGCTTAAATTCAAGCCCATTATACTTTGGAAAATAAAGGTTTTCCTATTAAGCAGTTTAGATTAAGATTATACCAGTCTGTAAAATTCAATAAATGTTACTATTTCCTGATAAATTATTTTTAAGACTGTTTCAAGCTGTTCCAGCTATTTCTCAAAATAAATTTTACAAATACTCAGCTTCACTGAAAACTTTATCTGTCATAAAAGCAACACAGAGTTTTCTACAAGATATTTGACAGTTTATTAAAATTACTGAAACTCCCTTCAAAGACATAGATATTTTTATTTTTATAGGACTGCTCAGTCCTTGCTAGTAAAACACTTGAGAAAGGAAAACAAAATAATAGGTGTTCCCATCTGCTAAAGGGAACAGATTTGGCTGATTACCTGATCTCAAACCTACTAGCACTGTCTTCTTCTGAACAGCCCTTCCCTGGTTTATGATGAAGCTGTATGCTTCCACACACAGATTCAAAAGGTCATCCAAAATTACTTTTGCCCATACAGTACTCCAAATCCTCTGTCGGTCCCATGTGCCTGCCACTCATACTTCTGAAATTTACTTAACTTAGCACCTGGTGAACATAAAAATCTGTTTGATGAAAGTAGAGACACAGATCTTGACCTTTATGAATGTGTGACAGCAGCTTTCAAGACAATGCAACACAGCTCATTTGACAGACTTCAGAGTTTTAGTACTTACATTAAAAGGTGATTTAGTTTCCATGTCTTGAAAGAGCAAACATATCCTCCCAATCTGAAAAAAATTAAGTTTACGATAAGAGAAACATTTAACAAGAGTGAAGATTCCAGCGTTTATTCAATTCCTCTTGTGACAGTGCAGGGATGCTGAAAAGAGAGAAGAGAGAGGGAAATACTCTGTCCTGTAGTATCAGCTGTGCCACTTGGTTCTTCCTGAGACAAGGAAGTCTTTTCAATGTTTTAGAGATAGAGTTGTAAATGAGCTCTCTCTCTTATGTAACTAAGTATCCTACCTAAGAGTGTTGGAGTCCAGAGTATTCCCTGGGGGGTCTGGGACCCCACCAGGGGCATCTAGGACCCTGGCAGAGAGCCCAGGACTCTGTCTTGGATCTCCATCCATGGAAAAAATTACCAGCATTGCAAGAAGAACTACAAACCACAAGAGTGTGAAATAGATAGTAGTTTAGTTTGTCACAGGGTGAAAATGTAGAATTTGGGTTTTTAGAATGAGGACTGAGGAGGCAAGATGGAGGATTTAGGGCATTGCCCTCTTCTCCCTCTTGTCCCTTCTCTCTCCTCCATTTTCTGCTGTGACAATGGTAAAAATAATTGGTGGAGGGAAACTGAGGTAGAAATGACATGTCTAAAATAGATAGAAATTAATTGGTAAAAATTGATAAATAATAATACGTTGTGAAAGATGGTTGGGTCAGAGAACGGTTACAAAAGGTGCGGGACCTCCCGACCGGGGGCAGTCCCTGCGGTGGTTCAGCGAGCCTTCAGTCTGTGTAGCGGGAAGCTGCAGAAACTGAGAGATAAGAAAAGAATAAACAACCTTAAACACAGAATCTGCAGACTCCTTCGTATTTTCTGGCTCTGGCATGGGACCTTTTAAAAATAAGAGCTAGCCAAAAAAGAACGGCACTTTGCCCCCAAGGGGTCCTAAAACCTTATCATAAGAGGAGTCTGGAGATCACTCATCCGTGCAAGGTTCATAAAAACAACTGGGGGTGCCGTGTGTTTCAGGACTCCATTTGTCAATACTGAGAATAAGAAAAAAACCCCAAAATACCTGTGGAAAATATTTATCTGCTTAGCTAATAAGCTGTACCTCTACAGAGATTTCTGGTTGTCTGAACCAATAGACCAATGTAACCATGTTTTTATTGTGTAGAGACTGTAAGTACTGGGACATGCATACTAAATCCACTTCAGAGGTTGAAGTTAAGGCTATTTTACAAGTCCAACTCCGCACACATTTCAGAAATGTTCCTCAAAACAGTGTTGTAATCACAAGTCTCAGAACACACTAACTCTTCTTAAAGTAACGCTCTTCTACAACATGTTAAAAATCATTAATATTAACAAATAGAATATACAAATGTAGCATTTAGTAATATTTGCCTTATATATGTACAAAAACACTGTTATGTCTTATCTATGTTAGATACATTTCTGTATTCTCTCTCTCATAAATTTTGTTGAGTTCACATTCTCAATGTTAAGTAGCACTCAATGCAAAAAGTGCATTAAGTAGAACACGGCAAAGGCAGTGCAAACACTGCAAAGATGAATGAAGAGGCAACACAAAGAGAATGCCTGGAAGTTTTCTGCCTGCTTCAGACACAGTTGTTTACTGTTAAATGTGCTCAGCAGCAGTGGGGGTGTTTTTTAGCTGTGACATAAAAGCAACATCTTGATTACTTTGTTCTACTGGTAACAAATGTAATGTGCAATAATTACTAAATTTAACTGAAATTTTCTACTGCTTGACTACCCAGTGAGCAGGTCAACAAGTTAAATACATTTGGAAAAATATTGCAATGCTATAAATACTCAGAACTACATATTTTAACTGTTGCATGCCTATGTAAACAGATGTACAGCTGGGTATTTTTTCTGTTTCTGTAATTTAAATGGTTTCTGGTTTGGTTTGTCTTTTGGTTTTTTTAACCTTGATATTTTTTGAGATTAAAAGCTTTACACATATTTGGTATTCTGTTAAGAGCTTTGGAACAGAGAAAAGTAGGCTGCAGATATCAAATGTCTTCAAAGATGCAACTATTAATCAATTTGAACACAGGCTGAGAATATACAGAGGCTTATTGAGAATTATTGAGAATTATTATGCAGAGGCTCAAAAGAATTATATATTTGGAGATGATACTCAATAGTACTGTACAGAAATAAACAGAAAAAAATACATATGTGTTTCAACTGTAAAATGGAATTTTTTTTAATAGTGTATGGAAAATTGAACTTTCTTTGTATCTACTATGTTAGACACCACAAGAAATTTTGGCACTTAATTGAAGGAAATGTGTTCCCTTAATTACAACATGCAGAAATTTAAAATCTAAAATCTTGTCTTCACACTAAAAATGAAGAGTGCACATTTACGTATAGCACAAACACTTTTAAACTGTCTTTAAAGCAGATGAATAATATTAATTTTCACCTATGGAGCCAACAGTAAAGCTTCCTACTTAGAAAACTGTGACCCAAGAAACATAAAAGCACAGATCCATTCTAGCCAAAGAAGAGACCACTGCAATTCCCCGTTCTGCCTTTTTCAAAGGGAGAAACACTATTTAAACTTCTTGTGGCTGAGAAGTAAGTTTTTCAATCAAAAAATAAAATCTGAAGAGTTGATTCTGTAGCATGATGAATTATTACCATGTTTAACATGCAAACATCCTTTATATGAAAGTATCTTACACATATAAAGTGGTTACAAAATGTGTGACAAAACCATAATTTACTTATGTTAAATTAGGACAATCACACTGGAATTCGAACTATATAAGCATATCGTGTTTATAAAATATAATAGTCTTACATTAGCCAGCCGAGTACTTTTTTATTAGCTAATAGTTATGGGAGCTCACAGATATTAGATTACTCCTAGGGAAATAAATTCTTTTTCTATGACTTCAATAGACACAGATTAAGAATTGCAAAGGAATACTAATAAAGATGCTGACTATCAATGCTTACACATTTTAAAGCCAGTACTTTCACTAGTTTTTTCCCCTTAACCAGATTTTTAGGTGCCCCAGAGATTTGTTATGAGACACCTTGTACTTCTCACAAATGGAGGAAATGGAGGCTAAGAAGTCAGCTTTACAAACACGTTCTGCATAAGAGATTAACTAGGTTTATGTAAAAAGATAAGTTAAAATGTTTCATCTACCTGTTGATATTGTCTGGATAGTACTGCAGCTTTCCTTATACATAACCTGATAACAATTACCTTGAAGATAAATATCAAAATTCACATTGACTTAAGGAAAAGTTGAAAAATAAGAAATAATTTTTCAGGTTGGCTTAGAATTATCATCAAGAAATTGAATATACACATGGAAATGAAAGAGGGTTAAAAAATGCTTTGAGTTATAGGACAATGTAAGGTGGCAGCAACTACTTCAAACCCAAATCACAATGTCTTAAAAGTCTGTTAATAAGAAAACCAGATGAAAGTGAGACTTTGATTCATCTGGAAAGTAAAAGGAAATAGGCACCTTTTCCAGTCTGTGCCCAGGAACTCACAGCGTATTCTTAAATGGCAGTGCTAAAAAGATTAACAATGTCGAACACTTAAAATATAACAGGGATACTTTTGTGTTTTCTTATATTGCTATTAGTTTCTGACACTGGAAGACATCTTTTAAAACATCCAAGTAGAATATTAATGAGCATAGGAAACTTTTTTTTTCAAAATAAACACTTAGAATTGGTGAGTCAACAGCTGGAATGGTATCATAGTCACCAGCTCTGTTGCAGCTCCTTCCTTCCCTCTTAAGCCTTCTGATAAGGGAAAAAACAAGCTATTAAAATTCACTACCACATCAGAACATCATCACCACCAGAAGGAAAACCAGTCATCACCTAACTTAAAATCTTTGTCTTTTAGCAAGTGCTGAAAGAAAATACAGTTTCTATTCTTTAATCACACACAGTCCTAAATCTTAAAATCACAGTCTATATTTTTGTCTGAGAGTGGCATCCAAGTCAAAATCTCTTCCTATCTCTCTCCTTCCAGAGTCTGGAATATCTCCTGCTCAAGCATTTCACTCTCATGATCTAAATTTCCAATCTCATTTGTATCTATCTCTGACAGAAGTTTGTCAGAAATGCAGAATTTCATATCCCATCCATCTTGAAGTTTTAAAATTTCAGCTTCCCGTCTGAGCACTGTCATCAGAGATTACATCAGCAAATGAGGTTTAAGAGAATTTAAAACTTCATCATTGTTTTAAATTACTTCCTTCTTGAACATACGACCGTATTTAAAATCCATGGATAGGATTGCTTTTCTTCCCTCAGTTTTGAAATACATATTAAAAAGAGGATTTCTTTCACATACTCATACAAGCAATGATCCCTGAATTTAAATGAAGGTCTTTTGTATGTAACTGCTTTAATCCTCCAAATCATACTTGCCTTCTGCAGAGCAACAGAATTCGCCGATTCCTTTTCAAAGAAAACTTTGTGACAAAATGGCTCATACACCTGCTAGAGTAATAAAGGATGTTTTCTGCTAAACACAGAACCCTCCCCCTCTGCCACCCCAACTATTCTCACTGTTAATTGCTGTATTGTTTCAAGAAACAGAAATTCACAGAGAAAATGGCAACTGCATGTGCAGCACTGTGTATCTACAAATTGTTGGAAGCTAATTGCAAGAAGCATCAGTCAGTTGTTCCAGCACTTGTATTTAACCGTGCAGAGGCTTCAGGAAAACTAATTCTTTCATCTTTCTGGCTTTTAAATCCGTGATTTTCTTATCAGTTTACTTCATATGCAGTCAGTGTTGATTTTAAGTAACTACTGCAGCACAAACTGTTACTTGAATTGGAAGAGTCACTGATTCAGGCAGGAATAAATTTCTTGGAGAAACCAGAGTTTCAACATCATCCACACCCCTGTGGCTTCACCCCAGGTGTGCTGCCAGGCACCAGGTGCAGTAGTTTCCCTCCTATCCCTTCTTTCAGACCATTACCCCTCTTGCTTGTTATTTTTATAAGCAACTGAAGTAAGCTTCTGTTCAGTTGCAATGAAATCCATCAGGGGAAAGGTGGGACATGACAAAATAGGGGACAAGAAAAAGTCACGTGACCACAGCAAAAAAGCCAAAAAGAAGCTCTTAAATTAGTATTCTGGGAGACCACACTTGTTAGCAGGAAGGCAGTGGGTTAGCATCTTTTTTATTTGCAAATAGTATTATTGCTGCAAATTAAGAATAATCTCTATAGGAATTAGAATATCACTGTAGTTTTATGACATGCTTAATTTAAAAACCTGTGTTTTCAAATAAAAAAATAGAACTGAACTGTGAATTAAAAATAACTCCTTAAGGTCAAAGACATCTCTAGTTGTCAGTGTAACAGAAAACAGGAATTTATGGGATTTTAGTAAAACAAAATAATCAGTGCTGCCCCAGTAACCTGAACTAGAAATCATTGCAAAGAATCACACAACCCTAATATAAAGACCTCACAGAAGCACTACCTATTTCACAAGAATTCCTTCCTATGAAAATATCTGTGGTAAAGTCCTATCAACTTGAACAGGCCCAAAATCTCATTCACAGATCCACTCTCAAACAGTACCCCAAGGTTGTCTCCCAAATTCAGAACTTAGCTTTGACCTCAACTGCAACAGATTTGTTCCACTAATCTTTCTGGATCAAGCCTACAGAGATGAGGTTGAGTGAATTTTTTTTTTTTTAATGTTATTTTAAAAAGCAAAAAACAGCTGATAAATGGCTGTGGATATATGTGACTAAACATCAGTATCTGAATCATTCAACACAGGCAACTTTTTGAGGCAGAAGTGAGCAAGTCAGAGTTAGTTCCATCTCAAAGCAAATGTTCAGCAACATTAAAATCAGCTGAATTGAAAGTCCTCCTAAGGCATCAAATCATCTCCATTTGATAAAAACCAGAAAACTTATACCAAGTTTCATGAGCTAGAATTTTACCTCAGGAATTTGCCCTAGGTTACAATGTAAGATGTAAACAATAGTGTGTATTCTATTGTCATCTTCACAAGCTGTTAAAGCAGGTGGGGCTGTGCTCATTATCTCCTACCATGACTCACCCCTGATAACTCCCTCCGGGAGCTATCTCTGTTTAATGGGCTATCAAGGATCCACCACATGACTCATAGAATTACATCAGCCCATTGTGAGATGCTCCCCCAAGGGGGAAGAACTAAGCATTCCCACCTGGATATCATCTGGGGTTTGGAACAGCAAAAGGAGCCCTTACCTACTGGATTGCCAGAGGATGAGAGCTACCCCTGGATCTTCAGGTGAAGACCAGACCCTTCTACAAGATCACCACTTCAACAGGACCACTTCATCTGGACTGCTACCACCACCCTGACTCACAGGGTGTCAGGTTGTATCCTGACTCCATCAGTGCTCTTTCACTGTTGCATTTATTTTAATTTTCCTTTTTAAATTATAATTCTGACTTGAGATCAGTGGTTTGTTTTTAAACCAGTACAGAATTCTTAGTCAATATTTAAAGAAAAGCAATGTCCTTCAAGCTGCATTTCAAAACCAGGTTCCGTCTCAGTTTTTTATAGACCACATCAAATTTAAAAAGCTTTCTTAAAAAGTGAAAATCAAGTGATGGTACTTTCACTGTGCCCTCAATGGCTTTATTTCATTCACATTTGAATGCAGACAAGTTTTTAAGGATAATAAAGTATTCCCCCACCCCATTAGAAATTCTAGGGAGAAGAAAGACACTATTTATCCCTTTAGTAATGAAAAATCTGAAATAGCTCAGTCCAAATCTTTTCCAAGAGGCAGGAGGCAACATGCAGGAAGAAAAATAGAAATCTTTTATCCTTTAAGCAGGTGCAAAGCTCCAGACAAGCTACACTCCTGCTGTGGCGGTTTCATGACAAAATATGCAAGTGTGGGCTGGTGTGCAAGGACTGGTGACAATAGGAAAGCAAGTTTCATTAGTTCTGCTACTAATGGAACAGTTTGTTGTAGCTTATAAATGTTCTAGGAAAATTTAATGGCTATTAGAACCTTTGAAGATTACATTTGATCATTAAAGTGTGAAATAGAGAAATTTATGTCTGTTTTAATTGAAAAGCTTAACACAACCTTTATGGCAGAGGTACCTCCTGATATATCTGCAAATGTCAGCAGAAGTTTTTTCTGCTGTGCATATTTTACATATGCCAGGAGATTGTAACTAAGAGAATTAGATGATGAGGACAGAGACAAATTAATACAGATTCAATTAAGATGATCATCATTAACACTTGGGAGTGATCACTTTGTCCTTTCTACCTTTTCTAGTTGTATAAAACAAGGGCAAAAAATTGGTGCAATCCTAAAGAGGTCATTTTAGTATGTGTCAGGGGAATACCTCTCCACATAATGTATATTCAAAGTGTAGACTCGATGGTGTGTAGGTCAACTCCTCAAAAGTTCACCTGCAGCACTCTAAACAGAATTCTTCTATTGCGACTAGTCAAGTTTGTACTTATGTCAGATAAAACAAAGCTCATGAAGCTGAAAATCCTCAAGCATCAGAAAGACAATCCTGCTCTTTGATACATCTGATGTTGTATAAACCTTGTGCACAAACCACCTTGTCCTCTGGAGACTATCAGTTATAGGGTCAACACCAAGCTTAAAACTGTTGCCCCTTGTCCTGTCACTCCAGGCCTCGACCAAATGTCTCTTTCCCTCTTTTTTATAAGCTCCTTCTAAGTATTGAAAGGCCACAATCAGGTCTCCTCAGAGCCTTCTCTTCTCTGGGCTGAACAGCCCCAGCTCTCTCAGCCTGTCCCCAGAGAAGTGCTCCAGTCCTCTGAGCATCCTCATGGATATCCTCTGGACTTGCTCCAGTAGGTCCACATCCTTCTTACACTGAGGACCCCACAGCTGGTGCAGCACACCTGGTGGGATCTCACCAGAGTAGAGGGGTAGAATCCCCTCCCTTGCCCTGCTGGCCACGCTGCTTTGGATGCAGCCCAGGACACCATTGGCTTTCTGGGCTCCCAGTGCCCATTGCTGTGTTATGTCCAGCTTCTCCCCCACCAGTAACCTTAAGTCTTACTCCCCAGGGCTGCTCCCAATCCCTGAATCCCTGAGCCTGTCTTTGTGCTTGGGGTTGCCCTGACCCAGGTGCAGGACCTAGCAATGTTAGTCTATATATATATATACATATATAGTCACAGCTGTGTGTCCCTGTACACTGAGTCCCTGTACAGCTCACTGGGAGCATAACGCAAGTCAGACAGTTCCCTCACCACTTGCATGGGAGGATTTGTATTCCTTTCTCCTCAGATTCAAGGTGTAGTCAGGAGCAACACATCAGGTTTCAGTAAAAGCTCTTGCCTTGAGTTTGATGGCACAAGTTGATCAGAAAGTCATCAATTACAGGCTTTATTTAGACCAAAAATGTTTGAAAGAAATGACATAGGAAACCTCTCTTCACTACAAAATATGTTTGCACCATCTAATGGATAATTGGTAACTACATTACTGAAGTCTGTGAGCTCTTTGCTCCATTTGGAATACTTTGAATACTCTGTCAGAATAGATGCGGTGCATTCAGTTTTCTAGTTGAGGTCAAAACAAATGCAGTAGCAAAAATCCCACTTCAGTATCTGATAGCTTTTCCACAGCTTATGTAAAACAAGTTAAGGGAGGTGATTGCTGAGTGGGACCTTAGACAGACGATTCAATAGATAAAAGAGAAATAGCTGTTGGCTGGCAAACAGTCACAACTTCATTTAAACTGGCAATCTGAGACTAGGAAATACAATTTGCATCCTTACTGTACAGAATGGAAAAATTTTGTGGCAGCCAGTATACAATAAGATGCTGGAGGAAAAGCAAATTCTGAAGAAAGATCTTCAATAATTAATAAGAACCCCTATGACTCAGGCGGTCTGTGCATGGGAGAGAAAAACTCCATCTTTTAGAAGTTCATAAAAAATTATATTCCTTTAATTTTCTACAGAGGATTCAGAACTCTTACATTTCTATAAAATGCTCAATTTTAGATACTACTGGTGACCACTGATTAATGTGACAGTGGGACAATAAGTTTTCTGTCATGTTTAAGGGTTTCACTATAGAACTCGATTATAAGTTTGGGGTTTTTTTTAAAAAAGGCAGTTTTACGAGATTAAATTAAGAGCAGGACAACCTAGCAGTTCTGTGATTTCCATCTTACTCGGATAGCGAGAAGCAAAGCAGTGTGGGACCAATCAGACTGCAAAGAAAACCTCTCCTCAATGACACCGTATCTCTATTTTATCTTTATAATTTCAAAAAGCACTGTTCTTGGATTACCTGTCTTCCACAACTTTTCCTTACATTATAATATTTCTTCTTACCTCAGTTATCTGGGGATTCTCTTCCACATATTTCAAAACTTAAAATTTTTATAAAGAGTTAATTTATTCATCCACAAGATAAAAGAACACAACAATATTATCAAGACTCAAGAATATTATTAGAACTGGGAAATACTTTGAATTTTTTTGATGGAAAATTTAATTTATGAAATTCAACTTGCAGTCAAATTTGCTGTGAAACCATTTACTATTTTATAATTCCAATAAAACACTTAAACTGAAAAGTGGATTGAAAATTAAAAGCAGACACTTTGTCTCTTCTGATGTTCTCAGAATAGCTTGGTCTTATAACAAAAATAGTCTCCCTCCTCATGCACTATGATTTTAAAAATAAAATTTATTTCAGAAAGGTATTGGGATAAAATGGGATAATTTCCCATCAGAAACATTTTGAATACTTAATGCATTTTAAATTAACATGCATTTTTGTATGCAAGATTTTTGTAGGATTTTTGTGCGTTTTTGGATAGCTTTTCCACTCTGTTCATAATTTACACCAATTCAGTTCTTCTGTTTTTGAAGTCAGCTATTAAGGATTCTACATAGCAAAGCAGTGACTCCCAGTATGTGAAACCCAGACAAGTGCTTCTCCAGCCTTTTGATTCTGAGAATAGAATTATGCATCTCTGTTGAGTGATTTTTTTAATGGTTTTAGTAACATTTAAAGTCCTAAAGTGATCTAGGAACCCCTGCAAAAGTCCGACCTTCTGCTAGGTAACATTCAAATAACTATTGAAAGAACCTTTTTCTCAAAGAGCCTGAAACCTAGAACAATCTGGTTCTAGTTGGTCAGACTTTCCTTTTTGAGCACTGTTGAATTGATTCTTCAATTTATGCCTCCAAGGTTTCTGTCAGGGCATTCTGTAGAAAGCCAAATGCAGGGTTAAGTGTCTAACACAGAGAGATCTCTTTGAAGTTAGGAATTTAAGCAAATGAGAAAATCAGGGTCTTTAAGATACAGTCTAGACAGCAGTGCAGATCATATGTGGGTTAAACCACTCTCGTAAGATGCCTGATCTGTTGAGGGACATCCAGTAGGCATACCCTGAGGAATAACTCTGGGATTCCCTTAGTACTGTTTGCATCAAAAGTCACAGAAGTATTTTGAAGGGGGAGAGCTGCTCTGGAAGCACACGTGCAAATGAAAAATATCTTAGGTGAGTGCCCTAACAAATAGGCTAGAGTCAGGCAGCCAGCTGTTGCTGCTTCTCTCTCTTCCAGAATGCTCTACCTTTTTCTCATAGTGATCAAGTGCTGATACATATGGTCTGTAACTTATCTGGCAAATGCTCTGGCAACCAGCTTATAATACTGATGCTTCCAAGCCAAGCATTTTCTAGTCCACATAGTCACATGAAAGTTTCTCATTGAATCTAGACGAATTATATTATAGGACACCAGGTGATCATATGCAGCAATTTTCCCTTCCAAATCCAGAATATATACACAAGAGAAAAGCAAGTTAGGTTGTTTTAAATATGAGCATGTAGATGGTAGTTTACGGGTTTGTGTATCTGCATTCAAGTTCAAGCCATTATTTATAAACCTATCATTAACTAAACCAATACTAAGACTTAGGAGACAACAAAATAATACATTCTTCCACAGGAAATTATGTCTTTGAAGGCAAAATTTCCCTATGTTATTCTTTCCTCTCTGACCAAAAGCTACCTTTGAGTCATTAAGATGAAGAATTTTCCCTTTTAAATCAATGAAGGTTTCAATTTTGATTTCAGTTTGACAGTGGTGACAGCTGGTGAATTACAGGTTCCTGTACACTCGTCTGACTCAGATATATCAACAAGGTCAGACACGGCAGTGCAGGAATAGCGCTGTAAATACAAAGGTGATTGTTCTGCCAGCTAGGTGTAAACTGTCCCAGCAGTGCACAGTGAAGCCTTTATTTTATGTGAAAATTAATTGCAGTAACCACCAAACTACAGCTGGTAAGGCCGCCAGCTGGGCATAAATGGGAATTCCAGACTGTCAGAGTCTTCCTGCTGGAAAAACAGCATCTTCACAACATGGGTCTTCAGCTGTTTGAGGTGACAAACCAGAAAAGGAAAACGCCGCCTTAGGCACCTGACTTGAAAGTGAGCATCTGAACAGCTGATACTCTAGATAAAGCCAAAAAGCAGAACACAAAAAAATCCTTCAAGGCTGGTTATACGATACAGCACAAGAGCAAATGTTTGAGGTTTCATGGTTTTTTGCAAATTAGACTTGAACTACATTGCCTCTAAATAGAACTGCTCATTTCTATAGCTTTTATACTTGGTTATAACCAAGTTCAACCACTTCCTCCTGCATTTGCATATGGGAATGAACACTGATTAAAAGAAAACAATTATACAACAGGGTGGTAGGCCCATGATACAAGGTCTTCAACAACAGTAACAGGAATTTTGAGCTTGTTCCCCTTCATACATACTCTTGCACCTAAGTGACACAACCATCCTCTGAACTGGCTCACTGAACATGTATGAGTTAAAATAAATCCTGAGAGCAAAAGTTATTATAGTCAAAATATGAAGCTGAGGTAAGGACCGCAAGTAAACATCCTTCTTTTCCAGAAAGCTCATAAAATGTAATTCTACTACAGTATCAAAAATATATTTAAATTTTATGGTCTTACTGAGTTTCAAAACTAAGTATTTTTACTGCAGTCATTGACTGAACAGTTAGTCAGTGTTCAGAAAGAAATCAAAAAGGCCAGTTATAGAAATGATGAATAATGATAAAAAATATCTCTTCAGCTTCAGGGAAAAAAAAAAATCAGAGCCTGTTGTAATGTATTTGAGCCATAGTGGTGTGCCTCAGCCAAATCATCTTTAGTGCTGTGTGGATTTGGGGGTTTCATGTGTGTTGTATAGATCTGGGATTTTGACACTGTGAAAAATGCTTATACCATACTTGCTATCTTGTCTACAAAAAGCCCTATAGAAAATAGAAGATATTGTGGGAGCAGAGGAATGGGCTGTAGGCAATCTTGACTCTGATGGATTACAGCTGTGTTGAACCAGGTGGATCTACTAAAGACCAGGGAGCAGCTGACCCTCAGAGAGGTGCAGCATAAGAGAAAGGAGAGGAGGCCAGGGGCAGGCTGATTACTGCTGAGAAAGCATGCAGGCAGCACCAGGGAGGACTACTACAGAGAAAGCATGCAACAGCACAGAGAGACTGGAGCAGCACTATCCAAAAAGAAAGCAGGACTGAAGCAGCCTTAGGTAATAGCAGCCTCATTTGTAGCCCTGGACTGAGAGTTGGGTTTTTTTGTTTGCCAACAAGAGTCCTGAGTTTAATTTACTTCTACACAATAGCACAGACAATGGACCTACTTCTTTTATTGTGTTTTAGGAAGTTCCTCATTCCATTCCAGGGGAGCTGGCATTAGGAGGTATAAACCTCTAAATCTGTGCATAGACCACAGTTGTGGGTGGATTCAGAGCTTAAACTGAGGTGAAACATAGAGCAGAAACCAATGAGTTCATCTATGTCATGGGAAGGTGTGCTTGTGAAGAAGAGGGCTGTTCCTGGTTGAAAACACACTGATGAGAACATCTGTGCTGGACACTTGTCTCCCTTTCCCTTTTCTTTTAAAGCCTGAAATTTCATTTGTACGAGCACTGGTTGTAGAGAAAGCTGATTTGGAAAAGCATTTTCCAGGCTATGCTGATCATCCAAGGTATAAATAACAAATTGAGAATAACCTTTCCTGGAATAAAGCTTTCATCAATCAAAACAAGGAGGAAACACATCCACTCATTTACAAACACAGAGCATATAATCTATTTTTGCTTCTTTGCACCTGCTCACTTGACAATCTGTCATCAAACAGGGAAGAAGGCAGTTGTGATTAGGAATTAAGAGTACAGATCTCATACTGTTGAAAATCCCCAATGGGCTTGTCCACTTCTAAAAAAATTGCATTAATTAAGAAAATTGATGTCAATATGTCTGATACAAGATTGTGCTTGCCTGTGTCAGCTGTTCATATACCGAGCCCAGCGATCACTAATTTAAGTTTTCAGGACCATATTTAAACATGCCCAGAAGCCTACCTGTAATTACACAGTGACAACAAAAACAGCCTCTAGAACTTCTTCTAGGACCATATTTTCAAGATAAAATCCCTAACCTCAGAAAAAAATTTTGGCCTTTAAAAATACCAGCACTTGAAAATAACAAAGAAGGTGATCTCTTCAAATAACTTATGAAAGAAAAAAAAAAAAGAAGGGGAAAAGAAAAGAAAGCAGCCAATGCCAGGAGAGACTAGTGAAGGATTAGAGGCATTGGAGCCTGAAAAAGAAGGCCTATGGATTCAAATTGCTGGTAATTCACAACTTTCATTTCCTAAGGCTTTCTATTTTGTGTTATTTTAGATAGATGACCAGAATTAATTTTTTATGCCTGAATTTAAAATGTTTCCGAAATATCTGCCTTTTTTTCTTAACACTGAATATGCATTTTGATCATAGAGAAAGAGCATATTCCTTAGGAAAGCTCAATGACAAACATAACAAAACAAATAAACAATCAAACAAAAACAAACCCCTAAGTAAAATAAAAATGTTTATACAGAATGGACTCTGTGATTCATATACCCCTCTAAGCTCAGTTAGATCTCTCAGGATGCATTCCTCAGTTACAAGACAAAACGTAGTGAAATATATCCTTGGGAGATTTTCATTACTTAAGTTGCTCCATGGACAGAAGACAACAGGCATGAAATTGTTCATTTTATCAAAATACCACTTTCCATTACCATCAGTTTTGACAGAAAGTGATTGGTTATCCAAAATTAAAAAGCAGAAGCGCAAAGTCATACTTATCTGTGCATTGAAACATCACAAAAAGGTCACTTGGTAATCCTTCCTGATATATAAATCCTTGAGTTAAAAATATAAACAAGGTTCAAATATGTGCCCAAAAAAAGTGTCACTGTGGCTACTGTTGTCTATCTCTCCACTCACATTTGCATCCTCCATTTCTTCACCTAGTAGAAAGTATTTCATAAAGCATTCATCTGAAACAACAGTTTTCTTGGATTTTGCCTTCTTTTTAAAAAACACACTTAGCTATTCTTAAACAACTACTCATGTTTTGATACCAAAACTAAACCTCTTCAAGGCCTTTTAGATGAAAGACTAATGACTGATCAAATTAACCATACTGCCAACCATTTTATCCAACATTGTGGAGGAGTAGGCAGCCATTTTTAGGAGGAAACAGAGCTGAAGTTAACTTGCAGATGGCCATGTTCCCTCTAATCAAAGTGCTGTTGAGGATGGTTTGAACAAACTTTTGTCCTACAGAGAGAAGTCCGAAAGAGGGCTACAGGCTCTGTGTTCAACTTTGTAAGAAAGTTGCTTGGAAGAGCTGTAAGACTACGAGCTGATGACAGTGATATCTGTAGAGTGATACTCTGGCATGTGTTCTTTTTCAATCCAATAACACTTGACAATCTAATTTCTTTTTTTGAGATTGTCTCAGGATTAAGATTGATTAAATCAACTTTGTTCATTCCAAATGAAGTAGGAGTGACATTTATTGTCATGGGAAGGGATAGAGTAGTGTCTTTGAAAATCTTTTGGTAGATGACACAATTTCTTGCTAAATTAGTTCAGAGGCACTGCAGGCCTTTGAGGTTTACAAAAAAGGGTTTGGATTCTCAAAGAACAGCACAGACTTGAACCACTTATTTCTCATGACTGATCTGAGAGAAAAAGTAATGAGCTTTCTATGTTGTATTTGACCAGATCACTTAAGGTTGCAAGAATTGTCTTACCCCACAGTGGACAACACTGAGCTAGTAAGAGTGAGCATAGTCATTCCAACTATAAGCAGATTTATTAATGCAAACTTCTGGTAGGCATTTGGGCCCAAATGTACTGAACAAGACCTTTCTACAGGCAACATTTTGTCTTACTACCTCGTTTATAGCAATATAATATCCATAGGAAACAGTTGTGTTAATATTTAGAGGTATAGTAAGCCACCTGGGAATTGAAAATGCATGAAACAATTTTCAGAAACGTAGTTATGCTTTAGTAAGCCAAGTTTGCAAATGCGGACTAGTTGTTCTCTCTTTTCTTTGTCTTCTGGATATTTAGATGAAATATGGCCTCTTGAGAAAACAAGACAAAAAATTAAAGGTGATATTTAGACCTAAACAATATGCCTTTCCTCATGCAGCAGCAGTTCAGCATTTTCTATCAGTCATGCAGAGCTTTGCTTACAGAACCTGTGTGGCAACAATTTCACACAGTGCTTTGAAAAACATAAAAGCTAACACTGAATTCTGTACAAGAAAACTACTATTCTGTATTTACTTCACCCTAGTTTTTCCCTACAGTTACTATGTTTCTCTCTATCTATCTGATTAAAAAAAATACTTTGGAATGCCTGCCTCATAAAATCTCAAGAAGGAAAGAAATTTTTAAGAAACAAGCCAGCAACAGAATAAAATCTGAATGGAAGACACAGCTTTTCTCTTCTGCTGTTTCAAAGAGTAAGAACCCCAGGGGAGGGGACCACATGATAAAAGTCAACCCTATGAAAGGGAGATGATCCTCTTAAGATGTTATTTATTAATAAGATGACCACCTCTTCTACAGGAGATCCTGTTTAACACTCAGTAGGTGTTTGAAGGCATGTCTTCTAGGAACACATTTTATTCTGCCATGTCTAGTCAGACAACTGAATGATTAAATACGTACTTGTCCCCGAACACCTTAAAAGATCATAAAACAGCTCCATAATGTATTATCATCCAGCATCCCTGAGGCAAGAAAAATGAGAAGAACAAATATTCATTGCTCATTCTATATGTTGAAAAATGGGCTGCCAGATTAAGTAAGCCCTCTTTTTTCCAGTAGAGACATGAGTTTTCAAGACAAACCATGAAAGATTTCATTTACCTGCTTTTCATTAATAAAATTAAAAACATTTTTTTGGTAATGATTTCTGAAAGTTAGTTCTAGATTTAGATTAAAAAAACCCAGATCGTTAACAAACAAAAATGAAAACCCTTTCCCTTTTCTCAAAAATTCTGAAGAATATAATTTTAGATTTGAGATTAAGGGATGAATATTAATGAAGAACTCTAGGGACAGGTTGCCTTCTGCCCTGGGGAAAGTGGGACAGACTACTGAAGAGAGATCAATCTCCATGCGTATGAAGAAAGCAGATTTTTAAGCTCCCCATTTTCTTCTTGATAAAGCTCAAGCATTCTTGGGTTAGCTACCAAGCAAAAATACCCACTCTTATCTGCTTATTCTGACCTCATTAGCATCATGTCATTTGTTTAAGAGGAGATTCTTTTTCATTGTAAATTCTCTTTCAAACCATTCTGCCCCTCATGCCTGCTTTCCTTTGAGGGCCTTTAATTGTGCAGACTACGGACATTTGACAAGCAAGACAACTACTTTGATTTAATGCCACAAGATTATTTATGTGCTGCCTTAATTTGAAAGAGCAAACCTTATTAAAACCAAAAGCTTGAGTTCCAGGATTCGATAAATAAGCTCCAGAAGCAGCAGCACAAAATGGACATTTCCAGCAAAGAACTGTTTTACTTAGACATTTCAAAGAAAAATGACAATAAATCTTTGCCTATATCTATAAAAAATATGCATACACATGCTCCAGTCATAAAGTAAGATCTTCTTAAAATCTGGAGCCCTGAAATGCGCGTGTTCAATATAGTCAAGAGAAAGGAAATAATTTTAGTTAAAAGAAACCTTCTGTCTGCTCTACACCTGTGCCTAATGTCTACTGCAATGGTTATGGAGGTAAGGCAATTAAATTTCAAACTGAAATCACAGTAATTTTCTGTTGTTTTGACTGTAATTATATGCCTATCAGAACACAATCTCGAAAAAGAGAAATTCTTGGGGTAATTTAAGAGAGGATTTTATTTTAGAGAAGTGAGCGTGAAAAAACACTGTTACGAGGAGTTGGGGAAAGAAGGTTTCCTTCAGTGCTAATGTCTGCAATCTTGTTTTATTCCCATAATGCTGTTTTTGAAGAGTACAAGCACTTGACTTGAAGCTTGTGACCGTGAAGTCCCTCATGTTCCTTACTGAGTTTGAACACAAAATAGTAGTTGTTAACTCTTTTCTTAAGTAGCCAGTTCTGAACATCTGAAGAAGAGGCAATGTAGAGGTGAGTTTTACAGTACTTTTAGGGCTCCAAAATGTTTTATGAGCACATACAAATTATTACAGCGCCACAGAGCCACGCAGACACATCTTAGAGGAAGAAAAGCAATTAGTTAATACCACACTGCACCTCAGTACATTTGCTTAGGTCATGAAAAATAGCTGAATTAAAATTAAAAAAATTATGAAATTATGGAAAGATAATAATTTTAACTGAAAACTGCTCGAGAAACTTGTTAACCTTGCTAATCCTTTAGGCAGTGAATCAGCACCTGACCAACAGCCCTGTTAGGCTGGGTATAAAAAGCTGGTTTCTCCAGGCACTGAGGAGCAGAACAACCCAGAGCTGTGAGGGAGGGAACCCTGATCACCCAGTCAGGGACATGAGTCCCTGCCCTGGGTACCTTAGGATATCCCAGGAGGGTTTCAGCCACAAGGACTAGGAGTGACATTCATCTCTGAGTCATCAGGATACCCTGTTTGAGATCACCTACAGACCACAGGGTCACTGCTGGGGGATATGCATGTATTTCCCAATAATGAACTTTTATCCTGGTCAGCCAGGGAGGGGAATAGGATGAGGCCACCAGTGCTGTTTGAGTGGTGAGTGTCCCTGCACTGATCTATGTGGCTGGCCATGTATATGTGTAAATACATCCGTGTGCATGTGTGCATCTGCTGGAGGCACATGTTCAGCCTCCCTCCTGGCTGGGCCTGGAACATGGAGCTAGAGCAATATTGCAACATTAACTCCATGTACTGCTGGATACAGCAAGCCCTCCAAGGCCAAAGCCCCAGCCAGCGCTGAGGAGTACTTGCCATGCACACTAAGATTTATCTATAGACATCTCCACATTATTTTTGGCCAGGTAGAAAAAATTGTACTCCCCAGTGCGTGGGTAACACAAAATCGGCTTCTTTTTCCTTATTCTTGAAGAAGTTCCTAAGCTGTGTTCCTATTCTCAAGCACTCCACTTGCCTAGGGAGGTGACAAAATTAAAATGTGGTGAAATATAGAATGCAAATGTCCTAAAAATGGAAATAAACTCTCCCCCCAAATCAGTCAGTAACAGGGCACAATTTTATTTCTGTAAATGTATACACAGACAAAATATGTATACACATACACTTCTCAAATTTACATATGCATATATGTACACATACAATATGTGTTTCTATATAAAGAAATTAAGGAAAAAAGGCAATGCTGGCTGCACGTCTTCATGACAGACAAGGAGTTTTCAGGTTTTGGATCAAGGACAGTTTGTTGTAAGAAAGTGAGCCCACCACTGAGATCAAAACAAAGAAAATTAGCATAAACTATATTCTATTTTCAGCTTCTTAGTACATTTCTATTTTTCAATCTGAAAAGGGTTTCAGCATGTCAGGCCAGATCATCTCCCAGCATGATGTGACCTTCCTTCAGGCTGGTCACTCAAGTGAAGTCACAAAGTTTCTAGGGCACTTAATTTTAACTGCAGTAGTTTGAGGCCATTTCAGACTCATATTAGCAACTTTCTCTGATATGGGTTGCATAAGTGTTTCTCATCTTGTTGTTCTCTTGAGTTTACTGTAAGTCAAAATTCCATGTATATATATGTAAAGGACAATTGAACATACTCATCTGTGAATCACAACAAATCAATAGAATTGAGAAAAGCAAATGTAAAGGACTTGTATGTCAGCCCCCAGGTATTAATTCAGTGAAATAAAGTCCTTGTTTTGTTCCTCCCCAGCTATGCGTAGTTTGTTCACCTTCACTTCTCTGTTCAAATTTCAGCTGCATGGAAATAGTTGAAGCCTCACCTAGAACTCAACAGGATTTGAACCAGTTACTGACATTAAGGTGGAATCTTGCTTGGATTCCCACTGAACTAGAGATGTAAGAGAGATTCTGATCCTTCAGTCAGAATCAATGGCCATCACTGGAAACCATGGCCCACTACATCTAGTGAAACTCGTAGCAGAGTCAATGTGCACCTGGCCAGGTAAATCTGGCCATGCTCTGCACCATGCCCAGTTCTAGACCAGGACAGGTTCTTCTTGGAAACTTCATTGTCAGTGGAGCATTAACACAAACAAATCATGTAAATCCTTCCCACATATGCATTTGCTCAGCTACAAGTGGAGCTTATCTTAGATGTTTAACGTCTGTAATTTGTGAGAGGGACAGGGACTTCTCAAAAACTGAGCACATCCATGCATTATTTTCTGCCTCTGAGAATGAAAGGCTTTCATCCTCGCAGTCTGACCATGATGACAAATGCTGAGATTTAAAACAAGCAGTAAGTAAAACTAGCTAATACCAATTAAATGAATGACCCCCATCATTTTTTAAGGCAGCCTTGTTTTCGTCAATCAGAAGGAATTCAAATAAACTGAGCACTATTTAAAAGACAAACAAAGGAGTTATGTCTAAACTAGAGCACAGGGAAGAAATGAGGCGTGTCATTCCCATTAAGTTATGTTCAGCATACACAAACAAGGAGAGTACTTGCTACATTTTTTAGCAAATGCTCTCTATTGCCTTTACTTTTATATGCTGTACAGACTTACCTGTATTTACATTTTCTTTCTCTCTTCTCCTTGCATGAAATATTCCAATTGACCTTAACCTTGTGTTTTACATAAGAGCAGATCTGAACAATAGGAATTCTGAATCCTCTATAAATTTATATGGTTAATAATCATATAAAAGATAATAATCACCTAATAGGTAAAAATCCCACCTGCAATACAACTCCTTTTTTAAATACAACTTGCACTTGTCTAAAAGGCTTATTGTGGTGGATTTTTAAAAAATCTCTTCAACTCCCTACCATCTTACCTTCCCACAATACCTATTGATACAGTAAAACACAATCTGTATGGGTAGCTACTGAAATTATCAAGAACATAATCAGCAATTGTTTACCTTTACAAAACAAGCACTTTTGCTTTTAGGTGGAGTCTTTAATTAAAATTAGCACTTAATTAGGACAACTTGGTATGTCTGATCACTCCACTTTTCAGTACTAAAGTGTATCCTTAAAATGCCCATGAAAAGTTTCTGAACTTCAATGTGAAATTCTCTGAGTAATTTCTTTAAGAATGACTGAAAAAAAGAGCCTGATTTATTTAGAAAAGATAAACCTATCCTGCACAAAGTTTCAACAAGTTTATAAACTACCACTACTCTTACATAGAATCTGGTTAAGGTATCAGAAAAAAAAGTTTTATTAGAGGCCCTAATAGACACCAGGAACTCAGCTCTCAATTCACAACTACTGAACTTGCCAATAAAAATGGGCAATTCTACCTCTACAATTATATTTCTTTATCAATAAGCAAATGATAATTCATTTCATATAGTACCCAGAGAAAAATGGTGAAAGGTGCTAAATTATACATTTATTGAAGTAACATTAAACAGCAGATTTGCCACCAGGGTTCATTTTCATTCACAGAACGACTTAAATCCTCTATTTCAGAGAAAGCCTTCTGCACAAAGCCCTCAGAACTTCAAAGCAAAGGCACTAGAATCACAGGGTATTCAGAGGTGGCAGTGACCCACAGGGATCATCGAGTCCAGCCCTGGAGTAAATGCCCTGTACAGGGATCAAAGCCTTGACCTTGATGTTTCTAGCACCATGCTCTGACCAGCTGCACTAATCAAAGTCCAACAGCCTTGGGCATCACCATAGTTCAGCCTTCATCCTGAAAACAAGGCAGCAAACACTGATGATGATTCTCCATGATAACAAAAATACTTTCTCTTCCTTACTCTTCTCACTCACAAGAGCTAGGTAACCATTTCTAGAGGATACCATTAGGCAAATTTCACCCTTTTCTCCACCTGGACATTGCTCAGGCACAAAGTTCTCAATTCTAAGTGCTCTCTGCCAGCCATACTTTCACAGCTCCACCTCAGATGGAGGACTTGGCTTTCTCTTTCTCCCAACCCTAGTATTTCTGTCCTAACTTTTCTCAATATAATTAAACCACATGGTATTTTATGAGGCTACCTCTAAATTTTGGAAACTAGAGGTAAATAGTAACCAGTAGGCAAATTAAGAGGAAGATGACCTCCTGAACCACAATGCATTTGAGCAGAAGTCAAAGCCAAAAGTCTTTTACAAATCTACCTTATATACCATAGTGAGGGCTTAAGAGAGCCCTTTTGGGCTTCCAAAGGGAATGGCTAANACTTAAAGTTGTAAGAGTGAGAAAATTTTTTTGCAAGAATGAAAACACCAAACTACTATATACTACTGAAAAAGAGGAATACATAGGTGGCACAAACAGGTCTAGACAAACTCAGACAGTGATAGGCTTATTAAAAAAAAAAAAAAAAGAAAGACAGAAAAAAAGTGAATCTCCTCAAGCTGACCTGTGGGCTGGCAATG
>VYXC01006181.1:39887-118109 GCA_013397175.1 Platysteira castanea | reverse complement strand
CAGTAGGCAAATTAAGAGGAAGATGACCTCCTGAACCACAATGCATTTGAGCAGAAGTCAAAGCCAAAAGTCTTTTACAATTCTACCTTATATACCATAGTGAGGGCTTAAGAGAGCCCTTTTGGGCTTCCAAAGGGAATGGCTAATTTTCCAAATCTTTCCCTGTTACACAATGTACAGAAAGTCTTGTCTAGTTTAGCTCACTATCAAAAAGCAATTAAAATTATGTTTCTGGCAATAATACATTTTTAGTTAGTTCCAAGTCTTAGCCCATTTAGCGCCAAATTATTCTGAGGTGTTTCACTGCTTCAGCCCATGAAATTTTTAATTTGTGCAAAACAAGGAGAAATGGGTGCATATGTTTTAAGCGTACGGACACACAGGAAAATGAACATTGACTGCCTTTTTCTCCTCTAAGCCCACTGCTTATTTAGACCTCTAGATGATCTTCCATCTCAATTTCATCTTATGTTTATTAGAGTTAGTAAGTATTAATTATCAAACATTAGTTAATAATTAAATAATATTAATGAAAATTACAAAACTCCACATATATATAAATATTAAATATACTAAAATATATATATATAAAAGTTTTAAGCTCCTAGTGAATACCCGACCTTGTTGATTTTTTAAGTTTCCACTTAAAGTTGTAAGAGTGAGAAAATTTTTTTGCAAGAATGAAAACACCAAACTACTATATACTACTGAAAAAGAGGAATACATAGGTGGCACAAACAGGTCTAGACAAACTCAGACAGTGATAGGCTTATTAAAAAAAAAAAAGAAAGAAAGACAGAAAAAAAGTGAATCTCCTCAAGCTGACATGTGGCCTGGCAATGAGGCATGTAATACAATATATCTTCTAAGCAGCCTTCTAGTGGAGTTCCAACAAGACTGACATGCAAAGACTTTTGGCCTTTAAAATAAGTTGTTACAGAAAATCGCTCGCAGCTAATTGGTAAAACTGTGTCAGGAGGAAGACAATCAAGAACAGGACAAGTTCAAGGAGTAGTCCTTGATGTATTAGGCAGAAAGAATCTTCACCTGTTTGTACACATCTGCCAGAGGAACAGTAGCTGCTTCCTAATGACTGTGCTCTTTGGCCTTGCAGAGGAAGGGCCAGGTGATTTCCATAAGCAAAATATTTCTGTTGACAACACAAATTAAAAACCACTAGGACAGCCTCTCAGGATCCAGGTTGAATGGATAACACTGGCAGCTAGAAGGCATATATAAAGACAAAAATGCAAACCAACTATATTTCATTACTGTTCTGAACCTGATTTGACAATTCTTTAGAAGGAATAAATATGGGAGTTCATAGGACCATTTGTACTGCAACATTTTCAAAGCTAGAATTACACATGAAATATCTGGCAGACAGCAAGTGCTGAATCCACCTTCTGAATGACTGAACACTGCTCAGAAGTGATTCTTCCCTTTGTTTCAGACTAACTTTCAGACTAACTGCCTGGCACATCTGAGCATCTTCTTTTCAAACCACCACTGTAGAAGGCCAAAGAGTCAGGAAAAGAAGCGAAGACTTTTTCTGTACGCTCACAGCAGAAGCAGATTTCCCCTGTGTCTTTCACAGGGAGAGGGTTCCTGTGACACAGCCTTATTGAATGGCCCGGGTGGGATGTGGTTCCACTTCTCTCAGCAACATCACCACAGCATTCATCTGCACTGGTTTTGCTTTACATACTGTCCTGTCTCATTACGAGAATCACAGTTCAGCAATGCAAGAAACTGCTTGTTACCTTCAGGAGGAATTGGCAAAAACTGGGTGATGGAGTTGGTTGTATCATTTATAGATTTGTCCAATTACACAATGCTGATCAGACAGAATTAGATGTAGTAGGCCTCAAAGTAGGCCTCAGCTGACCTGACATTCCTCAGTGTTTTGTGAATAGCAGAAAGATCTCTGTTAGGGATCTCCTGAAGCTGGACCAAATGAAACGGAAGGAAAATCTTTATGGTTCCTAGTAGACCCCAGCCTAATTCAAATATGGTTTTCTGTCTCCTAATGGACTTTCCGAATGTTATTTGTTAGATCTTGAAATAATAACAGATACCAGACTCCTACAAGAAGAATCAAAATTCCCAGATGAATGAAAGAATTCAAGTCTATGAACAGATATAAAGGCATTCTATTCCAAAGATTTTACTAAGATTACCATTTGGAGTATTTCTGTGCCAAAAAGCCACCAAGATACTTACTTATTACTGCCTTTTTCAAAATTTTTCTCCTCTGTTTTTAAAGGTCTTCCTTTTCTCCATTTCCTATATTCATATTACTTGGGTTCCTTCCTTTTCCCAGGAAAACCACTTAAAAAGAAGGTAAGCCACCTAAAACTGCAAAAACCAACCCAGCCTCTACATGCTGTCATTAACTATTCATAACTTGGCTCCCAATGTAGAAGGAACTGCCTGTTCTTTTTCCATAATTTAGGATTATGCACGCTTTCTCAAGGTGAGGAGGAAGGATCATTTCAACTTGAAACCATCTGTTTCTGGCTATATGTGTCTCTCTCTCTAAGGATAGGTTACTGTTTGCACTTTTAGCCATAATTCTTCAAACGTCTTGGTGAATATTTTACTCTTTACAGGTATTTGCAAGCAGCTGGCAGCAAACAATGTTAAAACACAACTGTGATGTAAGGTTAGTATGTTCCTCTCTGGGTTTTGAGGAAAAAAATCCAGTATCCAGTGGTAAGATAAACACAAGGATTTACTGAACATAACTATTTGGTGCTTATTTAAAGCCTCATGATGAACAGAGAGATATAGAATACAATAACATTATTTAGTTGGAAGGAACCTGTGAAAATCACCTAGTCCAATATAATTCTAAAATCTAGATAGTCTAAACATTATCTACCCCAAAAGCAACAGTGCAAATGTATTTCCTTTACCAAAAAAAAAAAAAAAAAAAAAAAAAAAAAAAAAAAAAAAAAAAAAAAAAAAACCAAAAACAAAAAAACCAAAAAAACAAAGCTGGCAAAAAGCACTGTCAGTTAAAAAAATGTCACTTGTTCCCATCATTAACTGACTGCCACTGAACTGACATCTGAGTTATTCTCTCTCTTCCTGTTGCTCTCCTTTATTTTCCTTATTGTGCTCATTTTGCCCTTTAAAGAAGCTGATACAAGGGTATGTTTTGGATTTGTGATCAAAATACTTGACAGTTTGGTGCTTTAGTTATTACTGAGCAGTGCATACACAAAATGAAGGCCTTCTCTGCCTCTCATCCCACCCCATCATCTACACAACATGTATGTAGATTCTGATTTGTAGACTCTCTCTGCACCTGACATTATCTATTGCATTTCAGATCACAGAATGATTTGGGTTGGTAGGGACTTGAAAGATCATCTAGTTCCCACAAGCAGGGACATCTTCCACTAGACCAGGTTGCTCAAGGCCCCATCCAACCCAGCCTTGAACATTGTTGGGGTGGGGTGTCTACAACTTCTCTGAAAAAGTGTAGTATTAAATATCCTCACAAGCCAAAAACCTGGCACATCTTCATCTTTTACAGTGTCATCTCATAATGATGTTGATGACATCCTGTGGACTTTTGTCTCCTGAGAAAAGCTCATATCTAGGGGCAGGCCATTCTCAGTGCTGTGATCGATATCACCTGTACATGCTATTTTTTGAAGTGATTTGTGGCTGTGTGCTTGAAAATACAAATGGTATCTTGGACAAGCCATTTAACCATCCTGTAACCCAGCATTCATACACAGGAGAGAGCAGTGCAATCTCAAAATTAATGGGGATTCTGACTCAGTCCTTATTTACCAAACCCATCCTTAAAGCACAGGTCTATTTCCCCAACTATAGCCCAAAGACCCTATGAATATGTGTTAGTCATAATACTTATAGATTACAAAACCAGATAAAACTTGAATGACCCCACAGGGGGGAAGAAAAAATCTAGCAAACCACTGAAGCATAGATAATGCAGGGTTTGCTGCTCCTCTCATTTGTAAGTGTACCAGCAGTCAGAACACTGCTGTGTACAGGGCATCGTGTTTCTTCTCTGCTCCTGGGGCAAAACTCCCATTTGTTCTCAGTGAGATGTCAGGTTAGGGAAACAGTGTTACTCAAGCTGCCAGCCTCAAGGACAAGAAGTTAAACAAGAGCATAAATGTCACTCTACAGGGATCCTGTGTGTTTTCCAAGCTGGAATTAAAACTGAAAGGCTGTAGGAAGCAGACCCCCATCAAGACCAAAGATTAAAATATAATCACTCCCATACGTGCTCTGAGTATAATATTGCAGTAATGGTCTGGCATGATCTTACCTCTAAAATGAGATTTCTCAATTAGTGAAATAGCTTTTCCTGGCAAACTAAGCATTACTGTATGCTTTCAGAAGCTTCTGTCAGTATGAGCAAAATGATACATTATCAAAGTAAATTCTTTATTCATTAACTCCAAACTGAAAATTCCCTCATAGTGCAGCTTTTCAGAGGACTATATGACAGATTATACAAACAGAAATCCAATGCTTCAGAATTCTGTCAGACAAGCAGCCTGTGAACAAGGTTAAATTATTGCCAGACAGGGGATGACAGGAACAATCTGAAACACAGGGAGTTCCATCTGAATATGAGGAAAAACTTTACTGTGTGGGTGACAGAGCACTGGAACCGGCTGCGCAGAGAGGCTGTGGAGCCTCCTTCTCTGGAGATATTCAAGACCTGCCAGGATGTGAATATGTGCAGCCTACTCCAAGTGAACCTGCTTTAGCAGGCCATTAGACTAGATGGTCTCCAGAGGTCCCTTCTGACCCCAGACATTCTGTGAGTACTGAAATCCTTCACAGACTCCAACACTTATCTCCAGCCAAAAATCAAAAAATCATATCTCTGTGCGATATGTAATTTCATCAATGATGAGCGTTTCCCACACTGACAGTAGGTCTTCCTGACCTCCTTCACCTTTACCCCTAGTCTCCAAAAACTGACATGCTCAAATTTCCTCAGCTACTCTAAAGTTCTCCCATAAAGATAAACTCCCATTATCTGGTAATGATTTGCATCACCTTTTTGTGAAAAAGCTCTCTTTCCTCACCCTTCATTTCTATGTTTTTACTTGCTTCCTTCTAATGAAGCTTTCTCTTTGCTCAGTGTCAGCCCATTCATATCCTCTGAATTCCCCTCACACATCTTTCTGCTCCCTTAATTCCTCACAGCATATTTTTTGAGACTTCTCTTCATCATGAATATTTCAGCAGACTTTTTTTTTTGTTACTGTGTGATGCATTAGTTGAACTATTGCATTTTCATTAGTTTATTGTTTACTATACCATTCTTCTCCTATGTTTTCTAGAGAAATCTTTGCCTTTTCCACCCCTCCCTGTATATTGCACTTGTAACACAAGAAAAAAGCAGAGGCAAGAGAGACTGTCGCATTAATTTCTTTTGATACCATTTTCCATTTTACCAGCAAAACCCTAACCACACCAGCAATACAACAAAACAATCTGATTTTACTCACGTATTATTTAAAACTTGAAGTGATATATCACAAAATAATGCAGGATGGAAATGTGTAAGTGGGTTCTCATAGACTCCTAGGGCAAAGCTGGCTAAACTTCAGCAAATGAAATAGAAAACACTGAAGCTGTTTTGCTGCTGGCCCCTGTGGATAGGAGCAGTTCCTCTGTGCAAATCCACTGGCTTGGTACAGGAGTTACCCTGTGCAGCACAAGCTTCACTCCTACTGCTGTGCAGGTGTTATAGTTTAGAGATGGGGAACTCTCCTTCCTCATTTCCTCAGCCATTTACTCATCTGGTTCCATGTCTGCCACTGTGCTTTCTTGCTTGTTACAATTGAAATTTTCCCATTTAATTCAGAAAATCTAACAGCTGCAATTCAGAAAGCAGGCTCACCTTAAGGAAGCATCTGAACTAAGCAGAACTGTAAGCAGGTGTTGATTTCAATCTTACCATCACCCTCAGAGCACTCATCTCCTCATTTTCTTTCTCAGAAGGAAGGAGAAAGATCCTCATTTTCACGTTTTTGTTTCAGTTACCATAATGAATCTTCCAGAAGAGTAAATATTATACTGATGGATTTGAAAGTAGCTGATTATGATGATCTGCTTTTGCAAAAAAGAGTGATATCTCTCAAATATGAATAAAAATGCATTGGTGCAGGGAAGGTAGGAAAGGAATGATTCTGTACTTCCAACTTTCACAAGCTAATAGGAAAAAGGATTATGTAACCTCAAAGCTATGCTTGACCCAATTGCCTCAGTCAAAATGCCCATGGTTTCTTAATTGGCGTTCACATATGGTCACCCCACTGACTGCCAGGCAAAAGGTCAGGGGTATTTCTATAGAGGCTCAACTGTTGAGCTCAATTACTCTGATCCCAGGAGGCTCCTGAGAAACAGGATGTGTCAATAACCTAATGGAGCCTGAATACCAGCATCCTGCTGTGTGTGTGCTGGACAGAGGTGCAGAGTGTAACAGTGGTCAGGGCAAGAGAAAAGTGATAACTCTGTGGGTAAAGGGCTGATTTCTTCCTATTTCAGTACCAGAATGAGCTCATCATCTTTCTCAGCTTAGCAGCATTTCCTGCTGTGCAAGTGGCAAAGAGGCCAAACAAGTGCACGTTTTTTATTTCAGAGCCAGTTTTCATTAGTGAAATAAGAACAAAATCAAAATATTTCTAAAATTAACAACTGCTGCTGACATAAAATGGAGGTATTGATGTCAAAAAAAAAGGCTTACAGGACCTTCCTTGGTGTTTTTGTTTGTTTTGTTTTGTTTTTTTTTTTTAGTAGGGCAATGAGGAAATGGATGTATTTCTAAGACCAAGTGAACAGGCTTTCCTACTATCTGTTTTGTAGGTGGGGCACTGGAACAGAACACTGAAGTTTCTTGTCCATGGTACTAATAGATATTAAGAGATACTACTGATACCAGTAATGGAATCTGGACTCCCCAGCATTTTGTTGCCATCCTTCCACCCTCCAAGTCAACATGCAGCCTGAGGAGGAATAAATGTGCTGCCAACAGCAACCAAGCCATACAAATCCCACAATGATTTGCCACCAAAAAAGGGAGAGGATCTTCTCCACCATGCATTTTTAAGTCTGTTACATTATGCAGGTTGTCCAGATGGCTTGTCAGCAGCACTTGTCTTCATCTCCTTTGCAATTAGAAATCCTGAGAGCTGGTAAGGCTGATAGACCACAGATATTTCACAGGAATCAATTTATCTTAGGAAGCTCACAATTTGTTTTTGTGTTCAGAGACCTCTCAGGTGAAATAGCTATTTTTGAAAGCTTGGTAATAAACCATGAATACCGTATTTCTGTTACAAGTTGGAAAACAAAAGTCAAGAGAGTTGCTTTGTTCTAAACTCCTGACAAGTGTGACTTTTTCTCTTTTTATGTGTTATCTATTCCCTTGTCTTCCTCTCCTCACATAATCCCTGCTAACGAATTGCAGGTTAATTAACTGCACATGCTTCCTTATTGATGTTTAAGGATTACCTACCTGGGATCCCATCAGTAGAGAACAGAAGAGAAAACCTAGTTCACCTCTCAGAAGACAAAGATGATCTGAAAAAAAAGTGTTTTGTACACTGCCTGTAGAGTAAGATTGGTGTAATAGGGAAGCTAAACCTCTTGACAGTTTATCTTAAAATGTTCAAGACTCTGGTTGCAACAAGGGAGCTCATACTGCTGCAGAAACACTAAACTAATAAGAGTAAAAAATTTTGTCTTCAAAAGGCTTACTGATACACAGCCAGAGCCAACATATTTGTCACCTGAGTCACAGTAATTTTAAGGTTGAACGAGACCTCTGGAGATCATCTAGTTCTAGCCCTTGCTTGGAAAAACATCATCCAGAAAGTCACTTTAAAATATTCAGTCGGGATTTGAATACTTTCAGGGATGGAGACTCCTTTACCTATCTTGGCAACTTGTCCTAAAGTCACATCACTGTGATCACTGTAAAAGAAAAGATTTTTTTTTGTATTTCAGTTTAAACCTACTGCCTCTTGTCCTTTGGCTGGGTACTGCTGAGAAGAATCTGGCTTTTTCTGGTCAACACAGAACCCCACCTGTTCTATTCCACAAAATTGCTTTGTTGTCTAGCTGAAAACCAGGGATCACCACAGAACTATTCATTTTCCCTATGTATCCTTTTCGTCTCTTTTGTATAATCACCTGGGTTTTTGGAAATATCTACTCCGAAATAAGAAGCTGATTATCTTCCTCTCACCAGCCTTTGCAGTCATGTGTCATTCCTAGTCAACCACTAATCAGGGCCATAATGTGTAACAGAGTTAATTAACGCTGTGTAGGTGTTCGGTGGAAAGGCACTGCATTATTCCTGAAGCGTTCCTTAGCAAGGAACACTCTGGCGGTGCTACTTGGCACCCAGCTCTCCCACCTGTGCGGTGGGAACACGCAGCACACGCTCACACTGAGCTGGCCGGCTCAGGCAGCACCAGAGGCAAAGGGTCAAGAGGCAGCCCCTTGTGTAGAGTTCTGCTGGGGTTTATTGCCAAACCACACCGAAGGAGTCCATCGACCAAAGAGAGCGACCTGACGGCCGTGACACACTTGTAAAGGGGTACAGAAGGGAGGGGGGGTAATACAGCAGCAACCACTGGGGAGAAGGAGGGGGCGTGTGGCCGCTGGCCAACCGGACAGACTGAATCTGCAGAGAACCACAAGGCCGGATGGGAGAAGATTTTCTCACCCCAACTCTGGGGTTGATTTTAGACTTTGGAGTTGCCCCACCAGTGGGCCTCTCCTGTACCTGAGCCCTTTGGCCCCTCAGCCATAACAGCTGCTGGTTCAGCTGCCGCAACAGTTAATTCTTTAGGCATCCATTATCTCCAGATATTAATCATGATTCTTATTTTTACATATTTTTGAGAAGATGGAGAACTCATTGCCAAGTCCCCCATCTTAAGAAGACTGCTCATGCACCACTGCACACAGCAGAGTTATATTATGTGATATATAGTGTGCTTTTAGAAGCACACACATATCTTGCCTTCTTTCCTTTCCCAGCCATTAAAACTCCAGCACATATTTTTGTACAGATGTTTTCCCACAAGCAATTATATCAAGAACTTCCACATCTAATAACATGGTACAGAATAGAAAGAATATCCCCGGAAGCATAAAAAATAATTACATTCTTAGCTGAAAACAAGCTTCTCCATCTTGTGTATTTTTTTTTGACTGGTCTGGAGACACTCATGATGATGGCGTACAGTTCAACTATTCCCGCTTTGCTACAAGAACCTCTGAGTTAATTCTATTACCATCCATTCTTCACTGACCCCGTATCTCGTGGCTTGAGTTTTGGTTCCATGATATCGCCTGTACCTTCCAGGGGAAAAAACTCACACACTTTTATTGGTCTTTGTCATTTTGGAAAAAAATTTATATCTATAAAAGGGTCTGAAGCCCACAGACATGTGATATGAAGCCTGGAATTTGATTAATAACACAAAAAATGTGGCTTTCTTGACAACACAGCAGTGTACCCCATAAATAAAGCAAGGCCACATTATCATATACATTATAGTCTGAAAAAAATAGTATATTAGATACTAGTAGCAGAGATGAAAAACAAGACATTAGAAATTTCATTCTAGTGCAGGTGGCAGATTTACTGCCCTTGGGTCATGTTAATCCTACATTCCTTAAATTCATACTGAGGGAATATACCTTTCTGGCTTTAACACAGGAAAGAAAATTACTCCAAAGGAAATGTTATAAATGGCTACAGGATGTAGGGTTAGGTAAACATTTTGCCCACTGCCCAAATGCAGTGCAAATAGGAGATGGTGAGACAATCATTTCACAAGACAAACTTATCTTTTACATATTTATTTAAATAATTTGATCTGTTATTTCTTTTAAAATGTTGAATAATTTGACCTATCTTCCAAGAAAACCTCATTTCCATTTAAGTCCTACAAATACTCATTTCTTTTTCCTCAACACTTAATTTGTCTCTGCACTCAATGCAGGATGAATTTCCTTTCTTTGAGCTTAGTAATAAGTTTCCCATGTTTTATGTGAAATACTTCATACCAAGAGTTCTGTGGCAAGTTTATGCTGCAGGAAGAAGAGGTTAGGGAATTTATGTAACCTTCAGTTCTTTTAAATGGATCCCCACATTTTTGTGGAAAAAAACTCAAGCAGAAGTGCTTTGCAAACAGTGCCTAAGCCAGGGAAATATACTTTATTGCTAAGTACAAAATATACAAAACAAGCATGAGGCTATAGGGTAGCAACAACTTGAAATCAGCCCTTCAGAATTTAGCTCACAAGGTGACTTTCCACACAGTAAATTAGCCTACAAGTTTACCTTAAAAAAAATACAGAGAAAGATGGTTTTCTGGAAGAGTCAGGTGTTTCTCTATTTGTGATATGGTTGTTCTGCTAATTTATATTGTCTGTAGTACATATGGAAGTTGAAGTTCAGACAGATAGAAAAACTTCTCAGGGTATCTTTGACATGAAAATTACTTTTGTGAGAAGTATCTGTGCACAATTACGAGGTGCACAAAAGTAAAATAGTCAAATATTTTTGATGACTATAAAAGTCTACAAAATGAACTCTGAACAACTTAACTGCAGTGAAAGAGGCAAGGGAGACACCAGGGAATTGATGTCAGCCAGAGCTTTCCCTTCCATCCTAGCTCAGAATTGTATATGGTTGTATAAAGACCCTTTTGTTGACAGCTGAAGTAAAAATGTAGAGTCAAAGGAATAGCAAATGACATCTATCTAGTTAGTTTAAAGTACTGGACTTCTTCAGGTATAAAGGAGTAATTTATGATGCAGGTCAGTATCCAAATTGAAGTGTTGGCAGGGAGAGGATAGAATTTGACAAAGTCTTGGCTGCTTCATGCTCAAAGCAGAATTACAGGAGGGACTAAAATAAACCTTCCCTCAGAGGTTACAGGATTTCAGTGCTGCAAATGTAATCAGCCCAAAACAATACTTTGTTTTAATTTCTTAATTTAAATACCTTTAACTTTGAAATGGAGGATTTTTTTGCTTGGTTGTTGTTTTTTCTGTTGGTTTTCTTTTTTAAAGTGCAAAATGTTTTAAAGTTTGTGGTACTTAACAGTCTTTAGCAAAACAGTTAATATGTTATTCCTACAATATGAATTTCTGTGGAAAATTCTTCTGGCCAACAGCTCTTCCTAAGATATCTTCAAACTGTAAACATTTTGGGTCCTCGTCTACTATTAATAAAAAGACAATTATACAGCTATACATCTAAGATCTTATAAAAAACATTTGTATCTCAGATTTGGGTTCTCCCTCCAAAAAGCAACTCTCCATAGGGAGTCATCAGTTAGAGGGTGGCACCCACAGGAGTTGCTAATAAGTTCATTAACATTTCATATTTTAATGAGGTATCTGTAGAGAATCATAAAACCTCTAAAAATTTGTGAAGCATGACGAGTGGTGAAACAGTAAATAGTTACGATGAAAGGCCAGTCACAATTTGAAATATGGTGAGCATCATGGTACTTTGCAGGTCAGGTGGGAGCCCAGACCTACACACTCTGTCCCTCATTAGGCTTCTGTAATTAGGTCTTGGGACATGCTGATGCAACTAAATTACATAGTGCAAGCTCAGCTAGTACAAGCAATAGCTTGTCAATGTTGTATGCATACACAACCTGTGTTGTAAATAGTTCCAATCCCTTAAAAAGGGATTTTATTGCTGACAAACTTGAAACAACCCTTAGAAAAATTATACCCCAGCTGAAAAATCAAAGGGCTGCTGTGGGGCTGAGGGTGTCACACAAAGATTTAAACCATTCATCATGACAAGATTCACAGCCCAGCGCTATGGTCAGGGGGCCCAAGAAACTTTGGGGTGTGTAAAGAGAAACAAAGATGGCAAATGTAGCGAGGTAACTGCACTGCTGTCTGCAGTGTTGGTTGTATGGGGTTTACCTGCCAAGGTTTGGGTGGCACAGGGCTTCAGGGGAGAATATTCCGGGAGAGTGGTGAATTCTGTGTCCTTCGGTATGTGCACATAGGCTGGGGCAATTTCTGATAAATATGCTTTAGTCACGTCTACCATATGCTTCAGTCAAATCAAAGCTATCAGGCTCAATGTGAAGAAGTTTAAGGGTTTGTAATACAGAGATCAGTTAAAACAATACAATAGTCACTCCTGATTTTAAAATAAATTTTAAGAAATGCCAAAGCACAGTAGATTATTACTAGGCAGAGCAGAAGAGCTCAGAAACTTCTCACAACCCTGTGAAAGACCTTCTGCAAAATGCTTCTCATTGGCAAGATGAAGACAATTCACAGCATTTCTATGATGTCCAGAGATATAAAAAAGAAATTAATGCTGTATTTAGTGTGAGCCTCTGCAGAGTATGTATTAAAATATAAAAACTCTGTGACTGACAATATTTTTGGAGAAAAATATTAAAAATGACATTAATATTTCTCTCTCTCAAAGTTTTTAAGTGAGGAAGAATACCGGAAGGAAATTACTCTCAGTGGGAGAAAATTATTTGAATTTTACTGAGTTGAAAGGAATCAGGAGTGCTGTATGAATTAAGTATAATTCTACAGCCTGAAAGAAACACCTTAATAATAAATTTACAAGTTAAAAAGGCAGTTAAGGGTTGAGAAATCAGACCTAAGCTAGCAGCAGTAGTGAGATTTGTTTGTTTCAACCTGATCAACAAGCAAACCCAAAATCATCAGCAAAGTTTCAAGGCCAGTTTTGAATAAATCAAAGGGAATTCTGCCATGCTACTCAGCAAGGTCGTTCTTTTTTCTGAAGACTGCTATTCTCCCCACTATTTTTCCATGTGCAATTCAACGATTCAACTCACCACATTCGTGAATAACATTAATATTCCTGTAACTGAGGTTGTCCATTAGAGAACAGAATAACCTTCACCACAAGCCTTTTGCCTACTGCTCACCAAATTTCTAACCTGTAACCTTACAATTGATTTAGTGGTGAACAATGAATTTAACCTGCAAGCTAACCCAGGTGCACGAAAGGAAAAGCTGGCATTGGCTGGCATAATCCTGGGTTGAAGTTTTGCAATGATATGCTTCAAACAGGGATTTAAACAAACAGAGCTGTATAGCTGCATAAAACTTAACACCATCCCTAAAGCTGAACAGTTATTTTCCTACTGTTAGTTATCTATGGAGAAGGAATTCATTATAGAAAAAAAGGAGAGTCAGGAAAAGATTTTGTCTCCTGGTGTTCAATACCAACTATAACTACAGACATCCTGGGAGAAGTAGTGAAATGTGGCATTAATTTTGAAAGGGCAGTAAGAACGCATGAAAAAGCAGAGCATCTTGGAAATTTAAGGGAAAGTACAACAAGGTCTCTGTTGAAACCAGCTGCTCCTTTCTTAGTATCTCCTTCAATTTTTTTTTTTTTTTAAACTGGTCAAAAGAGAAAACAAGCCTTGCTATCTGAAGCTCACTCCTATCCTCAAGTATTAGAAGGTGTTCAGTAACTTTACAGCTGCACATATTCATGTTTATTTTTTAAGTGCCAGTCAGCTGATACTTTTTTTTCCTACTGGGAATCCAAACCTGTTTAGAAATTGTTTACTGTTAATCAACCCTCTTTCTCACTGGCCACACCCCACCCTTTACATTTGGTTCTGATAAAAACCTGCATCTCCTCAAGATCTTTAGGAGATGTCTGAAGGGAGTACTACTTTCACATAGCCAAAATTCCCAAGAGCCTTTACATCAGAAAATATACAAGATGATGTTCTGGGTGTATGAAAATTGAGCCTTGGGAGACACCATGATTATCTGATGTATAAACATTAGTTTGAAGAATTTTGCTGAAGTGCAATGCAGAAATAATTCTGTAGGAAGCAGTGCAAAAGAAAAAAAAACCCAACCTTTTTCTGAAATTACCAAGAACAGGCAGAAATTGGAGGTAGGAGAGGGCAGGAGAATTGCCAGTCACTGGACATTTATCTATTTAGCCTTTGCTCCCACAGTTGTAGAAGAGTTAGAGTCTGCAAGCCACATGGTGTAGTAGAAAAGGTAGAATAGCACTGGGGAACAGCTGTCCTAAGAAAAAAAACCAGAAAAGATTCAACAGCCATTGTGGTTCAAACACATGACTTTTCCACTGATTGACAGTAACTCATGGGGAGAATATAATAGATGAGAATAGAGGAATTATGTGGTACTACTCATCTCTTTGCCCATTCATATGCACTTAAGGGAACAGAAGCACAAAACCTCCAAATTCCAATCTTTTAAAAAGTTATACTTCTGTAAAGAAGTATCTCTCACATCGATATTACTGCTCTCTTCTCCCAAGCTCATGTCCTATTCCCTTTTTTGCAGCTGGGTTTTCAGTTCAGACTCACCAGGCATGGATGTGCAAGTATTGCCTGCTAAAGGCATGTAGAGATAGGAGGGCTTTCTCAGAACTTAGGAATTTGATCAATAGCTTTTGCTACTGGAGGATCCACCCTGAACCCTCCCTGAGTCAGATCTGTTTGGTTGCTGACAATGCCCTGAAGAAAGACATGATAATCTAAAAAATACTAACAGCTAAAAAATTTGATGAGGGGAAAAGACAGTACTTACCAGGAAAATAAACTACCAGCAAAAGAAATGGTTATTATTAAAATAAAAATTATCTTGCATGAATCACATTAGAGAAGATTGCTGCTAAACTAATAAATGCACTTATGCTCAGAAACATTGCCATCCCCATCTGCAGGCAAATGCCATTTTTTCCCTTAAAATCTAATTCCACATTTACTGCAAGCTTTATTTTGTAAAAGAAAGTTCACAGATGTACTTTCCATTAAAGCACACCCAAACAGAATAATTAACAGCCTCTCTGGTCTCCCTCAACTGTATTAGCAATCATCGTTTATAAAAGATCTGTTCCCATCAAAGAGATAACAGACTTCTCCCCTGAGAGAATTCCATTAATGCCCAGCAACTGTATTGTGAGGAATGATGTCCTTGAAAAGCGTAAATGCACATCTGCTGTGGAAAACTTTTGATATTGTTAAAAACCCCCTATTCATAATAGTAAACATTCAGTAAAATACTAAAAAGATGTTGTGCTTTCTCCATTTGCTTCCAATAAGAAAGGAAGTTTTCAAGGAAGCAGTAAACCATGTCCACTACAAACTACTCTTATCTCTCTCGCCTCCTTTATCTTCATAGAAAAATAGGTAAAATTAGTTTTAATTCCCATCTGCAGAAAGTAGAATAGAAAACACTTTTGTATATCAAAGCAAGTTAGCTCTCTGTAGCCCACAACCTGGTTCCCACCAATTTTTAATAAAAAATAAAACTAAATACTACTGCAATTAATAAGAATTAAAACATCTGGCATTAAATCACATTTTATTGGTAACTGAAATATTTTCCTCTGAAGAAGGTTTTTAAATCTACCTGATTATAGGACATACTCTGATATTTTAGCCATTTACTACTATGAGCCATCCCTTTGAAGGAGAAAGCGAGGGGAGGGGTGGTGCTTATTTGACAATTCTGTCCACAGGTGATCTTGGAGCAAAAAAAAAAGGAATTTGTCTTCTCAAAACAAACAAACAAAAAGTATAAACCTTGTGAAGATAACCTTTGGATATAAAAAAATTCAAGCCTCTTCTGAAAAACAGAGAGCAGTTTTAGTTCATCAGTTTTCAAAGGCACGTCTGTATTTATGTCAGATGTATCAGGTCAATAACATCCTTGCACACATCAACTTATTTTTCAGACCTGACCATATAATTTAGGGGTTTTTTGTCACCAGCATTTTCTGAAGAGGGCAGAAGTGCTAATGAGCAGTGACAGATACACTCCTCTAGTTACTGGAGCCATGGCACAGGCTGTACAGGAACTCCACTCTACACCCTCACACAGGGCCACACGGGAGTAACTTCCTCAGCCTCTGTGCTGCCCCTACACCCGTCTGCTCAGCCCCCAGGGAAAGGAGGCAGCCGAGCTACTGCTCTGGCAGGCACACAGGAGACGGGCTAATCTTCCTTGCCAGCAGGGTTTGGAAACCGAGGCGGTGTCAAGAGAGGGTTAACAACAGTTTAATCTGTCAAACCAGCCCCTTCGTCACAAACACCTGGAGAACCTCTGTCAGGCTACCAGGCTGCCCCAGTCCTGTAGAAATCCTCTCATCCGCTTACTCTTGGCCTGTGCTGGAGAACACAGAGCCCACAGAGCCCAGAGCCAGCCCTCTCCTGCCAGCCAAAGCTTCTGCAAGGCCTGTGCAGCACAGGCACCTTGGCAAACAGAAAGACTCAGCTTCCAGAAATTACTATAGAATCACAGACCCAAGAGATTTTTGTTGAGGACTAGAAATTACATTTAAATTGGTATATAAAAATAAGAGAAAGGTGCAATTTGAGGAGAAGAAAGATAATTTTCTTTGTCTACTTTATTCAGGGAATACCAGTGTGAGTCAGTGATGGTGCTAAACAACTGCAAAACCCAGTATTTTATCCTATTATTGCTATAGCAATACAAAGGACATGCCGGTGTCACAAGAGATAATAGCATTTAAATAGCATAGTAAGTGCTGTTATAAAATACTCTGAGTAAGTGCAAGGTCAGGTCAGTCCCTCAGAGAATACTTTCTTCATGTAGGCTTCCACGCTTCAGGAGAGTTTTAAATGTTTCAGACAAAGCTACTTCCAACTCATTCTCTATAACTATCCCTGACATACTCTGATAATAGCTGTGATGGGTTTGCATCTGAAGACTTAACAGCCTTCCTTCTTTACTTACTGAAACTTGTGCTGAATTTGTAATGATCCTAAATGGCTTATACCACAGTTTCCTCTGCAACAGACGAGTGTCTCAGACATGTGATGACCTAACACAAGGACAGGGCAGAAGGAGAGGGTGCGTAAAAAAATAGAAATTGCCTTTTTTTGCACAGCAGTTGTGTAAAAGCAGAGGAATGCAAAGTGACAAACAATATTGTGGTGCTTTCCCCCTTCCTTTGCCAGACTACCATCAATTGATATCACAGTCATCCTACCAGCAGTAAACGTGAGCTAAAAAATCATAACTGTATGATGGAGGCTGGATAGGCCACTCCAAGGCTCCATATTGCAAGCCAGAAGGAACAGATTTCTTCCACTGAGAGCATGGCCTCGACTTCATCCTGTAGAATCAATTCATCTCACTTTAAACCTAAACATTAAGAGGTACTTCCTACTATTGCAGACAAACTAGTCAGTGATCCGCTGGAAGTATATCTAGCCTTCAACCAAAGAATTCTGTCTTCTCTTTAAGTGCAGAGGTCTAATGCACTCAGTTGTTTAAAAGGCAGAGATAAGAACAAGCACTCTGTTAATTAAGCTTTTTTTTTGTCTCATTCTGAAGCATCCAAGAATGTCAAAAAAGGCATTTTAAATTATCACACAATTCAACTAATCTTTTGAATTTAGCATCTTATTATCCTGCTGAAGGATTCAGCACTGCTATTGACCATACCTCTCACCAGCTCACTTTGCCAAAACAGCTCTTTGGTGTTGTCATCTGTGCCTGCTGAAGGAGATTAGTGCCATCACTGAAGCTACAGTGAGCTTTAACTTGGAACACAATAAATGGTTCCATAAATGTAGTCAGTTGAAAGCAAACATGCATTAGAGAGGTGATTTTTAGAATATTCTGCTTTAAAATTAAGATAAAGACTGGTCAATATTGTGCATCTGCCCTTTTTTTTGGTAAAACAATACTGAGAAGCAGGTCACTACACATACACATGAACTTTTTCCTGTGTTTTCATTTCACCTACTTTCTGCTAATCCCCACTGTAGCATGCTACAGGAATAAAATTTATTATTTTTGCATAGTGAGTAATAAGGAAAACCAACTTTTTTTTGAGGATGCATTTATGGCATGGCGAAAGAGAAGCGAGTTCTCACTGGGCACCATTATCATGATATATATACCCATTAACTTAGAATTAATCAGCCCAAAAAAATTCCCTGTCTAATTCATTCCCCTATTTTAAAATATTTTATAACTTAAAGAAAATGTGAAAACAAATGTAGGGTGTTTAAGGCAAGAATCTGGACATCTATGTGTTCAGTTCATAAAAAAGAAATGTTTATAAAATTTCAGCTTTAATCACAAAAATATTTACAATGGTAAACCTGCAACTTGACAATGTCATCAAAAATGCAGAATGATATGGATAGTAAATTATGCAGAAATAATCTAAATTACTAATAAGGTGCATAGTTGGAGAATTTTAAGCTTTAACACAAAATATTTGTGCACAGCAGAAGTTCTTTAACACCATACATCAAATCAGACAACAATGTGACTGGATATAAAAATTAGCAATATACTAAAGTGGAGCAAATCAGGGGGGAATCTAGCAGCAAACATCTTAGCTTCAAAATTAAATTATTCCTGCTCTTATGATTATTCCCGTTCCCCGTTTCATTGCTTTATACTCACAGAACAAGTTTTGAGGTTTTAATTTTTACTGGTTTTCCAGACTGTGTTTTCCATTTTAATTCTTTTCTAAGGTGTGAACATGATTGCAAAGATTATTTTTTTTCCTTACTAAAAGTTCATAAAGCATCCAGAGTTTTTACTTTCTTTGAACTAAGTAATTAAAGCAGTGATGTATGTCTAAAATTAAGACATTATACATGTAGAGATGATGCATCAGTTTCACAATTATACAAAGCATTCCTGCAAGAGTAACCTTATTTCACCTGATGGGTCAGGGAGAGGAGGAGAAAAAGGTTTTTTTACCACTGTTACTGTTCACAGTATTGACAAAAGAAAATAAAATAATAAGAATCAAAACAGCTGCCCTGTAACCTTGATTTATAAAGCCGTACTTGAAAAAGAAAGGTACTGTTTCCACTATACCTAGTTGTTGCTGTTGAGATGGATGCAACACTCACACCAACTCCAGGAAAGAAAATCAAAAGACAAAAAGGCCCATTTTATTCTACAAAGTCTACTTTTAAACAGTCCCTTGACAGTCGTGCTGTGTCCCCACTGGTTTCTATGTTGACACTCCTCCAAAGTATTGGTTGCTTGCAACCACCACCCATTAGAAAACAAATCTAAGCTCATAACAACATCCCTCGGGCAGCTGCAGTTCTTGAGCCGTTGTTTTGGTTTCTTTGCTTCTGTTCTCAGGGGTACAAGCCAAATTCTCAAGGGTACAAAGTGCTTGTGTTCAAGTCAAGCTCTGTGAAACATTTCAGAGCAGCTGTTGGTTTTCACACCTAGTTAGGTATTTCAGACAAAAAATAAGAGTCATTTAGTCCAAAAGGGTAAAACATTATAGTCTGATGAAAGGAACAGCATTGCTTGGACACACTGTAGGATTTGGACAGCAAAAGCTACTTTTCAGAGTGCCACAAGGAGACAAAGTCAAGAGATAAATGCTCCCAGCCTCCACTGGAGTATTTTGTAGTAACTCTGTTTAATTAAAATCTAAACTATCCCATTACTAACACCAAGAACACCCAAAGTAGTTAGCAAGGCTCTCAACAGAATAAGAAACATAGACAAATAAAAACCAATTGCAAGAAGTTTGGAAGAAGACACTGCTCTAAATGGAGGATTACAACTGTTTGATTTAGATGTGCACACATTAAGTGTTGTGAGTAAAGAAGAAAAACAAGAAAGCTGACCCTGAAAAAGCAAGCTGACTCTTTGTTTCCCAGCTCTTAGATTTCTTACCAAAAGCAAAGGTAGATTTCTCTACTTGAGAAGCAAAGACCACTGATCCTTTAAGTAGGGGCTGTGTGTTCTTTGTTTGTTGTTTTGGACTTCTTAAAGTCTGCCCGGGAACAGTATCCCACTCAGAAAAGTGGGATTTAAGGGGAAATTAGTGACCATGGGAAAATGGCTGACTTTAGAGGAACTATGAAAGGCTTTTGAAGCCTTAAAACATTCACAATCACTCTGAAAGTTCCCCTCCATGTGCACATAGGTTGTTGAAAATATCATTTGCCACTAGATGTCCAATAACAGCATTTTGACGTGTGTTTCTCCTTGGAATAAGTGTTCTCCAACAGCCAGTCAGACTTTGGTTCCTGCCCTGACCTTCAGCCACATCATTCGTAACACCCAGTTGGAGGTCAAAATTGTCATCTCAATATTTACAGTTATGGTTGATCCAAGGCTAGAAACTTTAATAACACTCATGACAAGAATAATGCTTAATATTATCATACCTAAAAGGAATATTCTTCATTTCCCAGATTTTTAATACACCAGACACCTTAGAATCGGTAGACTTCATAGTTTTATGTGTCAGTTCTGATTTGCTAAGCCCAAGACAGATAGAATACAATTATTTGCTAAAACAAAACCAGAATTTTTCCTGAAGCTTAACTGCAGAACATTTTGGAGTTTACTGGAGGGAACAGTATCACTGCTATCCTGTGCTTTCCCCCAACCTAACAACATAGTTCTGCCTTCTCCAGAGCTCCTAAATAATCAAAATACAGGAAGCGTAGCTACTTTCGTAGCCTCTGAAGATCACTGGAAGTCTCAAGAGAAGATATTTTATTCTGAGAGTTTTGAGTCAGATTTCTTGATCAAAGTGACTGGGATATAAAAGCTCAAGTGATCTCCCAAACCCTTTGAGTTTCACACGTCAGTTTTTCTGGAAACACACAAACATCATTCTCTGCTTCATCAACAGCACAACAAAACTCAGACTGGCTCAATGGTTTGAACCTGCATTGTCCCTTCTATATAATTATGCCGTGTCATGACGTCTGAAGAAAACAAACCATAAAAAACAAACAAGCAGCTGTTGAACTTCTGAAATTTTTCTGAGCTTTCTACTGTTTTTATAGAAAGGTCTAACTGAACAATATTGTAAGTCACAAGAATTTATTTTAGCTGATGTAAGAAGAATCCCACTTCGTTAGTGTACATCAGCTTTTATGTGGCTGTCTGTGTCCTGCTTGTAGCTGTCTCCTTCTAGCTCACAGCAACAGGACAAGGCACATACCCAATAAAAATAAACTTATTCCATCGTTCAAGTGTGAGGCTGCCCCATGTGGTACAACTGTAAAACTGTACATGCCAAACTAATATATGTCTGTGGAAGTGTGAAAAAAGAAGGGAAGGGAAAAGATGAAAAATACCTTAGGGAGGACTATTTTCTCCATAACCAATGGAAAACAGTCCTTATGATGAGCTGACTTGAATGCCACTCTACGAACTGCATCCTTTGAATTACACAATTCAGCATTACACAAAAGATGACCTTTTCAGTATGCTTTATGCGAGTTCCCTGGATGTTCAGGCCCTTTCCCCAAAGGTTAGTCTGGTTATAATCAGGAGGGAAAAAAGACAGCAAGCTATTCTACAAAAGTTAAAGTGTTCAGCTCTATTCAGTGTCTTTTTAGTTATTCCTTAAATTTTGTTTCAGAACAAAGCCTATTTCCAAGAAGTGGCAAATGCTCTGTTTTTTTTGGAAAAACCTCTGTCTAGAAGCATTCACATCAGACTGATATGCATTTAATTATGTGCTCTTGAGAGCAAGAACTTAAGTTTGCAACAGGTTAGGTAACCTACTGTGGGCACAGTCTGCCACAAGCTTCTGGATAAACTACTCAAGAAGTTCTGTAATCAGCAGAACTAAAAATCCATAGGGGGCATGGCTATGTCTCAGGGTATGATGAGTAGACATCTAACAAGGTACAAGTTTTCAATTCGTATGAAGGCAGCTGAGGAATTCTGTTGTGTCTAAGGGCTAAGAACACATTTCTTTGCAACAACAGATGAAATAATGAGGGGAGAACTGAAAACAATCACAATAAGTTTTCTTTCTGAAGACTTAACACATTTAGCTAGGTATCATGTTTGCAGATAGCTAAAACTAAAATTCTATATTTAAATTAAAATGCGCATTGAATTCTCAGTTTTTGAATTGGTCTCTTAACAGAAAAAAACCCCACAATCAAAATGAAAAAAACACTGTCAACAAAACAATCCTTTCTTCTGTGGTTTTCCACAGCAAAAACTAGGCCCAATTTCTGTTTTTTTCTTCTTTATTGAAGCTCACTCATGGTTCATTTTGATTTTCTGCATGCTTGGTTTCTTTCATCAAGATTTATATTTATATGCTCAACAGTTGATCTTTCAGCTGTATATAATTTTAAAATTACACAAATTTACTTTTACTAGACCCTTTAGACCCTCACATTTCCAAAACGTGAGCAAGCCATAACACAGTCTGGAGAAGACACATCAAAGTGCTATAAACCTTTTAGTTCTGGGTATTTTATATACTTCTCCCTTCCTCCTAGCTTTCCTCCCTTCCCAAATGAAATATGTATTATTCTCACAGGTGTTTGTCAGCAACCTGAACACATCTATCAATTTAACACTTGAGAAAAATTAATACCTACCTTTCCCAGCAATTCCCAGCCTACAGATCAAGGTCTTTTCCAAAGGACTGAACTGAATTTCTAGATAAATACAAAAAAAAAAACAAAAAACAAAGGGGCTCTTTTAGTCAACTTTTTTTTCCCAAAGGTGATCTTTGCTTTCCTTCATTTCTGTTTTCACAGTTGTGCTTCCAAGTGAAGAGTACTTTAAATCTCTCAAAGGTATTTCATTTGCCATATGCTAAACACCCTCCCAAATAATTTCTTCTTGGACTTCAGTTGCTACAAGCCCTGCTTAGCATTCCTTATTTACCTATGCATTATAGATAACCATCAATAATTCAGTCTCATTTTTGCCTGATTTTTTTTGCCTCGCAGCATAACAGGCAAAATATTCCAAATTACATTTTTTAGCTCTGAAGTTGCAGATGATGCACACGGTGTGACTCTTGGGGATGGCCTATGCAGGGCTAAGAGTTGGGCTTGATGACTGTTCTGGGTCCCTTCCAACTCAAAATATTCTGCAATTATGTGAACTTGTAGTCTGTCTAAACTTGTACCTTTCCCAGTCACTTCTGTTTAGTAGTATCTGGGTATAGCTTATGACACAAAACTAAGTTTACAATTTTACTTCAGTGCATCAATGAAAACTACTGTTCCTCCACTCACAGAAATGCAGGAACTGAGACTGACATTCATACATAGAGAAAGAGATGCAGACCTCAGTTTTCAGCTGTGTATTAAACATAAAATCAGTGGAGTTTAATACTATTTATGACCAGTTTATACTAAGGGCATTCAGACCCCTACACTCCCACACTTTTTCTCTACCCCTCCCCCACCTCATCCCAGAACTAAAAATGCATAAAAAATTTCCATCTTCACTAGCCACCCAAGAAACCAAATTTCACAACAGTAATGCACATCTAAAAAATTTGGAGCAAAGCTATACCATGAGATGATCTCTTAAAATAAGAGAAGCAGCTACTTTTAAAACATAACCCTCACACACCTTTGCTGCAGTACCTTTCTGCATCCCCCTCACAGACACTGGTGCTCTAGAGAGAGCCCTCAGTTGTTTCCTCATATTTTACCTCCTCTCTTTCAGGACTATTTGCAGGAAGAGTACTTATGAATGACATTAATTGCATCATTGCCCTCAGGTCAATCAACATTTAATAGCTCCACCTGACAACACAGTCACCACAGGTGAGTATTATTAGCATTTCGAATATGCTGCGTAAGGCTGTTGAACTGAGATCTCCATTTAAACACATACTCTATTTTCCCGTCTAGTTCCAAATTCTTTTCAATATGACACATTAACTGGTAGGAAGACTAAATATAAAGATTAATGTACAAAGAAGCATCCCCTCTGCCTTACTTTAGCAGCATCTCACCTATCTTACCTTTAAGACTTTTACAGAGTAGATTCTCATATGTTTAAAATGAACTCTTATGAAGTTCAAATCTTCTTGCTTAGGCAAATAGCAAATACTAATTATGGTCACTTTCAGTGACCACTAGATAGTGACTACCTTGTGAGTGCAGAAAAAACTTGTTTAGCTGCAAATGGAAAGGTACTTGTAATCATAACTTGAAATAGCACAGTGGTCAAAAGGAGAGATGAGATTGCTATAAAGAGATTGCTCTTTCATAAAGAGCAATGCTGTCTACTGACATCATCAATCTTGGAATACTAAACAGCCTGTGTTTGCATAACAGGAATTATTTTGAGACTAATAACTAAATATTGTTTCTCTAGCCCTAGTTTTTAGCTCTCTGGTGAAAACCACAACTGTAGGCATATTAAACAGTAAATATAAGATATTGTTGAGGTAGAAAATATTAAAAGGATTAGGAAGCAATTGATGAAATATTGAATTAGAAAAAAATAAATCCAGCTACGACTGTTAGACATAATGATGTGCAGATAAAAACTTCCATTTCAAAAGTCTACTCCTAAGAGGAAATGCTAAAGTATCTCACCATGTTCCCAGCTAATAGCTGCTGTTCAGCAGTATATCAAGTCTGTTGCATTTCTGCTGCTTCTCAGTATTCCTCCTGGCCTGCATCTTAGAGGCAAGTCAGTGAATTGGTTCTAAGAGGAAAATGAAGCTACTTTCCCTCCCACAGATACTTCACATGCTTTATATCAGTACAGCAAAAGACACACTCACTCAACAGAAGTACAGGGCTGAGAAATCTGCTTATCATCCCAAGAATGTTCCGTATCTCAAGGACCAGAAGCAGCAGCACAAAATTAGACAGGAGCTAAATGAGGAGAGAAAAGCACATGCACAACAGCACGGTTTCTTTTACCTGTTTGCAATCCTGAGGATACGCTTAGACGGCAAGAAGTAACAATGAGAGACAATTAATTCCCTCTTCAGCTTCAGGAAAGAGCTGTCAATTACATTCAGCAATTAAACTTGGTTCTATATCACCTATTCTAGCATGAATGTAGAGGAAAATTAGTAGCTGTATTTGCGTCATAATGTACTGTGCTACCAGACTGGCAGAATTCCAAACAGACATTTACTAAATTATTTTATTAGCTTTGCGTCTGAAATACTTACAGTAAAAGTGTAAAGCCTGCATGGTGATAAACTACCATTTCAAACTAGTCCACTTTAGACCTAAGGTATTCAATTGAGCCTGGAGGAGAACTAGGACTGGATAGTTCCAGATAGGAACTGAACAGCAGACCTTTTGAAGATACCTAGGTATTTATGAAAATTTAACAAATGTAAGCTCCTGTCTCCTTTTTTTTTTTTTTTCCTTTTTTTTAAAACGACGTAGTGAGGAAGACTACAGAGTTTAAATCATGGAAAATGATTGGTAAAAAGATTTCATCCTTTCATCCTTTGAGATAAGGAGCACACTTCACATATTGGAGGTCAAAAGCTTCAGAATAAATATTCCTGGTGGGATTTCAGTTTATTAAATTCTAAATTAGAAAAAGGGTAAGAAATAAGATTAACTGAAGCATGACAACATCACTGTCACCAGCAATCATTCAGCACTTGCTTCCTACCTTGTAAGAAAGAAGAGGCAACCAAGAGAAAAGGGATGCTATACTACAGGCAATATTTGACTACTTTTATAGTAGTTACTCTTTATTTACACATTTGCTCCATCACCCAAATTGTTCATCACTACGGCATTTCTTTGTCAGTTCTGCATGTTCCTTCAAAGCCTGAGGTCATCTGGGGGAAGTGTGAGGGATGGTGGTTTGTTTTGGAGGTTGGCAAACAATCCCTAAATATACTAAGCAATATCTCTTTCACTGTTAAGGTGACACACTAAATAGCTGGCACCTACAAATTACTTTAGAATTATACAAACATAAACATTTTTTCACTAGAAAGAAAACAAATCTAAAATTATATTCTTTTGTACAGTTTAAGAGAAAAAAAAACATAAAAAAACCAAAGACCCCCTAATATTTATTTAGATTTATTTTATATCCTGTAATCTGTATTTAGTCCAAAGAGTTTACATCTAGATTCCCGCCTTCTCTCCTCACAGGTGAAGATTTCACAAGGCCTGCTTCCAGCTGAGGCCCAAAAAGTGTTTAGAATTGGAAATGCAGAAAGACTGCAAGGTACTGGCATAGAACAAAGAGAAGGATGCTGTGGGGAGAGTGCTGGAAGCAGCGCAACAGGAGACGAGCATTAGCTCTGCAGATGTGCAGTGTCAGTTGTCAGGCTTATTTCTACATTTCACTGCATCAAAGAAAAAAGTTTTGTACCCAGCTGAGTGGCAAATAAGATGGGAAACTAGCATACAAACCAACCTGGACTTTTAAGGTGCAGTTCTGCTTCGAGAAAGTGAGAATAAGAAATGATTTTTCTTTCTCCTTCAAGATCAAAGCAACGATTTTAATTGCTGAAGTTGATTATCAAATATTTTTGATCTTTACCACTGCCATCTAATCTGAAATCAATAACTCTAAGGACAGCTGGTGAAAGTATGCTGAAGTTCATGAACTTTAATACATACCCACTGATTTTTTTCCCCCTAGCAGTTGCTGGTTCTTTAATCAAGACATAATAGCAAGTGTCAGAAGTAAGCATGCTCATACCAATAACCACACTACATGACTGTTTGGAGGTTTTGCTTGTTTTGTTAGTTTCCATTTGTTTGTTTTTTTGTTTCAGATATAACCCACTGTTGGTGTTATTTTTCATTGAATACACAGGTACTCTCCAAGTTCCAATTTTCAAATCCAATCTCATGAACTACTACATATGATGATGATGGTACATGTCACTGTAGTCAGCCTCTGGAACAGTTCTGAAGAGCAAAAACACATGGCAGCCATCCAGAGAACAAAGTTTTTTAAAGATTAAAATGATTGAGCCTGTTCGAAAGGATATCTGAAAGCAGAGGTAGCAGGTGCTTGGCAGGTGAAGACAAGAAAAATCCTCCTCTATTACAGGGCAGAATATGATCAAGAAGAAAGGGTTGAAGAGGTGATGCAAGTAATAACAAAAAAATTAAAAAGAACCAAAAAAAGTTGAAGTCTAGGTAGGCTAATCTTCCTAACTACAGACATGAAAACAAAGCCGAACATCTCCACTTGCATCCATTCCAATGGGAGAAATACCAAATCCGCCTAGCTGATTGTACAATACTTGCATGCTGGATCACATAAAAGAGGCCCATGAGGAGACTGCAAGTGCCACTGCATGTCACAACCCTCACAGCTCCCTGAGACGTGGGATTCCTTCAACACACAGAGGCTGCCAGGAGCAGCACAGCTCAACTCACCCCAGCTGTCCGACATTGAGTCACTTCAAATGGCTTGCACTGATCTCCTGGTCACCTGAAGCTCCTCAGGGCAGGAGCCTTAAAGCCCAGATGAAGGTAATACCTATGTGTAGAATTGTAGATGTCCTGTATTANTGTGTAGAATTGTAGATGTCCTATATTAGGGGGTTTTATTTTTTTGTTGTTGTTGTTGGGTTTTTGTTTGTTTGTTTGTTTGGGTTTTTAGTGAGTTGTTTTTGGTTGGTTGATTGGTTGGTTGGTTGGTTGGTTGGTTGGTTGGTTGGTTTTTTTTATTCATTTCCTTCATCAAATCTTTGGGAAAGAAATTAGAGAAAATCACTTTCAGTTAAGCTATACTGATATTTCTCTATCAGAGGATATCCCATTGTGCTTGAACGGACCAAAAGAAAATCTTTTTCTTTCAAGAAAGTAAGTGAAAGGTGGAGAAAAGTCCTCTCATCTCTGCTCAGCTCCATTATGGGTACGAGCCCATTATCAGTTGCTACGATTTTGTTCTTCATTACATGGAGAGAGATAGCACAGAAGAAATAGAAAGAGTTGCAAGAACATGCAGTGAGTGCTGATGAACCTACTAGAGCATAACAAATGGAACAATACCTGCTCAGAGCTAGAGGTCGGTTAATTCTTACATGCTGCACAGTCTTTTGTTCACAATTGGAAAGACTCCCCAGGTAAATGGAATCTTACACAGTCTTGACTTCTTAACTGTAGTTAATGCAGTTTGATCATCCTTAAAATGTGTGAGTCCCCAGATAAATAAAAACATCTGTTTGGTCTTTGGAAGCTTTTTTCAAACACCTACACAAGTTATATTAATGTGCTTCTCCAGTAAATCTCCAGGGCAAACCCAAACACCTACTGAAACTCAAGAAGGATTGCACTTTACTGATAAAATTAAAAAATAGTTCAGACAACATATTCTTGCCCTCTAAGTTTTCACTCTGACAGCTTGTACCATCAAGGTGATGAGAAGGGGATGTAGGTTTCAAGAAAGAACTGTTGGCCTGAAAGTAAACACTTCAATTCCACACATGACACTTGTCATAAGAGATAGGAACTCCTTCAAATATTAGAAATGTCACTATACTTCAATGAAAGAAGAGCATTAAATCAGTTTCTATGCTGATGAAATTCCAGTTCTGGTAATTACATCCTTAAAACTTTGATCTCCGTTGCCATTTTTACTGAATGTAATATATGTTATGTTCATATATTTTACTATAATCTACCTAAACACCTTCTAAATACCCTTAAATTTTCCTGTGAAGACACAGGTCCTCCTTGGAGGCATCAGTTGTTGTCTTGCTCCCTGGACTGGGACTTGGGAGAGGAACTCCCAGATATGGTAATAGAGCTATTGTCCACATTTAAACAAGCTCTAGTCCTCATTCTCTGATAAGAGACATTATAATTACTAAGTTAGGTGATTTGGGACATACATGCTCCTAAGTGGAAGTCTCTAAATCAGTTTGTGATTAAAGCTTCTACCTTCTTCATTAAGTGACAAAAACATGAAAAGTTTTTTACCTCGTGTCACCCTCAGTTTCACAGCTGCAACCAACAGACAGTAGTGGGCTCAGTGCCCCCCGCATGCAATTTTTCTTAGAGCATACCCTATGGCTAAAAGATGTCTTAAGTTTGTATTAAGTCTGCCTGGCCAGGTTTGGTAGCAGGGGGGCTACAGGGGTGGCTTCTGTGTGAAGCTGCCAGAAGCCTCCTCCATGTCCAGTAAAGCCAATGCCAGACAGCTCCAAGAGGGACCTGTTCCTGGCCAAGGCTGGGCCCATCAGAATGGTACAGTGGTATGTTTATTCTAAAAGAACGATGTAGTCTCAGAAGCAGCATCCCTGTGATCGCACAGTGTTGCACTGGTGCTCATTTTTCTGCTTTCATATCACAGCATGCATCATTTCACTGTGCACTCTGAACCAAATGCTGTGGGTCATCATTATTTCAGAAATCAAGATTTGTTTTCTTTAGCTAGACTGTTGTCTGCAATGGAAAAATGATTGCTTCTAGTCTCTGCGTCAGGTTTTGATTAGGGTTTGATTTTGTTTTGTTTCTGCACAAAGAAACAGGCTGGAAAATTGCAAATAATAAATGACATTCAATCATTATTGTGCTATTTTCCCATTCAACACAGGTTTGAGGTCTTCAGTGTAAGATATCAAGTTCCCTTCGATCCTTGGTCTCATCAAATATTCAGTAGTGTTTAAGACTCCACGGACAAACTCACTCTGCTTTGCCTAGACATTTCTTGCATTGTTAGAATGAAGTGTGCCCATCAGAAGAGTCAATGGAGTTCTGATCAAAAATGCACTGGAACCACCACACTGGGAACAGCAGAAAATACAGAAACCCAAGAATAAAGTTATCTGGCACAACTATTAGAGGAGGAGAGCTTTAAAGTCCCATTCATTAGAGTTTGATTTGTGCCCTAAAGCATGATCACTGATCTTTCTTTTGAAAAGAGAGACTTTTAAAAAAAACATTTTATACAGATAACAATATTCACAGCTCCGTAAAACTGTATCTGTAATGATGTTATTACAGTGAGTTTTGTGGTTTAATTAGGCACTGGTGTAAAGTAGTTCCTTTTAAATATAATGCCTTTCAGTTTCAGTAAAGGTTTCTATGTTATTTTCTTATAAAAGGATGCAAAGAATAATCTTTTTGACCTTTTTCCCCCCACAAATTTTTACTTGTGGAACGAAAGGTGACAATCTGTGATTTTTTAGTTTTGGGGCTTTAAAAAAATTATTATTTTTGTTTTTTATTTTTATTGTGTTGCACACTCCAATTCCTGCTTTAAACCAAGCAAGTTTTAATCTTTTCTTTACTATTCCCTTCATACATGGATGTCACTTCCCATCTCTCATTTTCCTTATCTCTATACAACTTCTATGGACTTTTTTTTCCCACTTGGTATGTGGAAGTGGCAAAGTACCCCGACAGAAGAGAAGTAGGCATTACTTTCTCATATACTATTTGTATAGAACTTAATTCTAGTATGTCTTGTTTTCTAGAAGGATTTCATTTAAAAACCACACATATGTGTAGCTATAAACTGGCGTGGCTGTGTAGCAGTCTGGCCAAGAACAGTTTCGTTTCTGTTATCATCTGTATTTCAAATGACTGCTGAAGATTTTGGTGGGCAGGAGGAAAAAAAAAAACAAAGAAAGAGAGAGGAAGGAAGTGATTTCTGTTTCACTGATAGATGGCTCACTGATAGAACAGAACTAATGCAGTCTAAGAACTAAAAGCCGTATCTTGACAAAAACATCCTGTGATAATACCTTACCAACAAAAACTCTTCTGCTCAAGCCAAGCACAAAGAATACTTGTCCAACTTTGGAGTAAAATATCCCTTCACTTCTCAAGCTCCCCCTTTCAGAAAGGCTTCAGAAGTTCTGAGGAAAGTAATGTCCAAATGCAACTCAGTTACTTTCTATCACATACAAATAATTCAACTCTTTCCTTGTTTTTGAATCTATGCCTAACTATGCAAGGAATCTACTTTTAAGATCTACTTTTAAAGATCTTTACATTTTAAGATCTACTTTTATTTAAGCTGAAAAATGCTATATAAGTTGACTCTGATGAAGAAGGTATCATAAAGCCCACAAGGATTAAGACACAGTGAGTAAGTACTATGTATGTTTCAGGGAGAAAAATAGACCAGGACGTAAGGGACCTCAGTTCCCCTTCAGCCTCAAAATATGCCATTGCATAACAAACTAGCTCTGGGATCTAAAAATCAATCTCAATACTGTCTTTGAGCAATCCCAACCAATCTAGAAATGTAATATTTTTTAAATAAAATTTTGTTCTATTAGTACTACGATTTTTTTCTTCTCTAACTATTCTAGCCATATACAAAATAGGTATAATATGGAAAAACTGAATGGGACCTGTTCCTAGGGAACTTTCTTCTTCTTGTCTGCAGGCATACTCAGGTTGAGAGGTCCAATATACCCAATATATACCCATAATAAATAGGGATCCACAATAGCTATCTACTTGCTGTATAATGCATGTACAGGATTTGTAATATAGTATGGATGTAATACACTAAATCTGATAGTGAAGACAAGTATTTCCATCTCTACTGAGATAACATCAAGAAAATAGGAACAAACAGTCTGTAACTGATAGTTTACAGAGAAAAAATTTAATAAAATAAAAGTATTCTTACTTCTCTAAATCTTAAAAATGGCCATAGGAGAGGGACAGCTTTTTATAGTCTCATGTTTTATGTGTCATTTGAGCCATCTGGCTCGCAGTCAGACCAACTAAACTGTCATTCCCTTCATCTCCACAAGAGAGGAATATAACCTGATTTTGCTACCATAATGTATACTGATGGAGCAAGACATAAAACCTTTTACCTGGAACAGTGCCTGGGAAGACCCCAGTGACAGCTTTTATGGCATTTCAACTCAGTTTCTGAACAGGAGCAGTTGGCCAGCCCAGAGCTGGTGACAGCTCTTTGCTGCTTGTCAGAGAGGAACCTGACAAGCAAGGGCAGATGAGAAGGTTCAGCTACAAGGTTTTTACTGAACCTAAGCCAAGATTTCTGAACTGTGACACGATGCTTTATCTGGTCAGAACAGTCAGTTCAAGATTTCAACCTATACAATACTACAGAACAAAATTCATGTTCATCCTCCCTGCTTTTCCATCATCAGGATTATGCTCCCATACAGATATCTGGGAAAGGTTATCCTTTCCCTTAGACACCCTTATAAGTAGGCAGCAGTCCCTGACATGCTCATTCCTTAAGACTATACTTTGATTTGTCCTGTACAGAAAATATTTACCTGGAGAATACTGAGCAACATATATTCTAAACAATGGGGCTACAGTCCTTGCCTCATTGTTTTCTGTGTTGCACAGGTTTTCCAGCAAATCTACTTTATCTATTGAGATAATTTTCTTCCTTTTCTCTTTTTCCCTGCCCATGAATTGCAGTTATAGGTTGCAGACACTGTGTAGTGAAGTTCCAGAGTGGTGCTGAGCACCAGTGGGTTTATTTCAACCTCTGGGCTGTAATCCAGGCAGATGTCTAAGCAAGATGATCTATTGTAACCTTCAGGCCTTTGCCGTGACATTTATAACAATTATGAATCTCTGTCCAAACCATTTATTTCAGTTCTGTAAGTGTGAGGGTAAAGATGACCACAGAAACATACACACTGAGGTGCTTCCTGCATTTCGAATGGAAATCCTAACTGTAACAAAGATGAGATTTCAGTTCCATCGTCAGCACAGCTTGAACATTGTTTCTTGTGAACGCAGACTCCAAGTCAGAGCCAGGACTGAGGGAAAAGGTCATGTTTCACAGAAGTGTATCTCTGTTGACATGGATACAAAAGTGATGTGTGTGGAACTGTCTGTGACGAGCCTCCTAAGTTATTTAAATACAGAAATGTGTCTTTCATCTCATGGTGAAAGGATATCACCTCTACAGAAGCTTTTACACATATACTCCTTGCACTGTTGTACTAAATATCATCTGCTCAGCCCTGTTCTAGTCAGCAGCCAAATCTCTCTTTTCCCCATAGGAGTGGTGGATCACACAGCAGCTCCCACTGCTGGCCTCATTGTGTGGCTGACTTACAGGACAGGGCCCTCATATTTATCCCTTCCCATATGTTTTAATTCTTCCAGAGGGCTTCTCCAGCTTCAGATAGAGGAAGATACAGCTGTCTCCAAAACACTTCTCCACCAACGGTTGTGCCTAATTTTGAATATTCAGAAATTTAAAGAAAACTATAGTAAATATCTTATACCACTGAATAGTTTATATTTTCAAGTCCATCCTCAAAAAAACTCCCCATCTCTGCCCACGACATTGCAGCTCTCACAGGAAAAGGGATTCTCTATTCATTAGTCCCTCATGCCCTCTTCTTGGAAGTTCTCATCAGCAAAGCATTATATCAACATTTCTTTTCAAGGAGGAACAAGAGGATGGAGAATGTAATCTCCTTTATTTGAAATTCTGCCATCTTATATACTGGCTACACAAAACGTGGTTTGAAAGGCAGCACTGGGAACAATTACTGGTGCTTGAAGGTGCGAAATCAAATATTTCAGACTGATGAATACCAACACCACATGGGCAGTGTACCTTGGCTTGCTATATATAGAATTTGGTTTTCTTAATCTATGCAGTATTGTGCCTTTGCACCCTTAGACCAAGGGTTTGTAAAAATCTTAGGGTAGCTTTAAATCAAAATGAGAGAATATTCACAGTTTAAAAATGCAGCCTGCATAAGAAAGGAATAGTCTTTCATTAATTCTTTCATTTTTGTCTACTGCCTTTACCCTCCTATCCAAGCTTCTATTTCTGAGTCCCTGTGTTCACTTCAGGCTCACTTGCATCTTTCCTTCCTGGGTATAATTAATTTTGAGCATTAATCCCCACATTGGCAACTAAGCAACACTTATTTTAGTTGTGTGTGAGACACAGTTCATTTACATCTTAGTTGTCTAATCAATCAACATATGACAATAGTTTTCAAAATGGTTTTCAAAATGGTTTTTAAAACCAAAAAACATATTACTTTAATCCAAAGGAAATCTAATTAATAGGTGAACTACTTATAAGTTACCTGTGCTAAACAAATATCAAATTTTCATAAGGAATATTCAACATTTAAAGCCCAAAGTCTCAAGAAAATCCAAAGTATATCCAAATATATGAACAGATCAACACTATGATGTGCCAGGTAATATTTTTTTGAATAAGATTGTCTGTCCATTTAACAAGTCTAAAGAGTTGCTATTTTTGTTAGAGAAAAAACCCCAAAGTTTCCTTAGACATCTCTACACTGTGTGTTGTTATAGACTAACTTGAATTAGGTGGCAATACAATAGTAAACCCTTAGTTACTATTTTTAGTAGTTTTTAGTCCACTGTTGAACACCCATACTTTATTTGCATAGTTTCTACCACTATATGCTTTTCTTGAATATTTGAAATGAAATTAATAACACAGAATTAAAGACTTACCCCACAGTTCTGTTTCTGTAGGCAAGTCCATTATAAAACTCCAATCTTGTCACATAGTTCTGTTAGAAGGTGAGTGACTGGAATACAACAACAGTTAGCACCTCCATCACAGCTCAGCCGCTCAGCCACAGCTTTTATGTTGTTGTCTACTGAACCTCTTCATCAATGTCAGTCTCCTTCAACAAAGAAACTTTCCCTGCTTTAGCATTAGAAATAATCAGGATCATCTTCTAGTAAGACCCCGTAGTAATCACCACCTAGCCCAGCTCTGACTGTATGAACACCCAGCAGTCTTGGGCCCTTGATGCCCAGGCAGTTTTAAGACTTCCACCCCGTTATAGCCTATCTTTATGGGACAGCTGAGAATATAGTTTCTGTCTCCTGAATAACATGAGATGCCACTGCATCCTCAGTTTCTGTTTGCCACTTACTTAATTCAATCTGGCAGATTACAGAGTATTTTCTGAAGGATGTTTCTGAGTCAAGATGATTCATTTCTATTACTGATGCTGAGTATCACAACTGCCAAATGTTCTAAAATATTTATTAACTATTTCCTCACATAATATATACTGTGTTTCCCAGGTAATTTCCATGGAAATTCCATGTTTTACTAAAATGCATATATGCAATGTTTCTGTAAACAGAAAAGAAAGTTACATGTACAATAGCTAGAAATTAGCAATAAGAAAATGTGCACGGGCTCCATATTGCTTTGTAGACTTCAATACACCTTTTAACCTTCTTTTACAGGTAGGATTAACTGCTTCACTTTCAAAGAGAAAAGAGGCTGGCTTAACAGGCAGTTCTGAGACACTGGAATATTTCTTACAATCACATTAGTAACTATAAAAAGAAAGACTAAGAAATCCTTTAAAACCTTGGGAACAAAGTTCATATCATCAAAACTTGGACTGTATTAAATGGGCAAATTTATAGAGGCAGTCTTAACCACTGAAGGCAAGGAATGTTCCTCAGAGGACTTAAAAAGACTTTAATTGGATTCTCTCCAGTACTGCCTACAGAGAGGAAAAATCAGAGCCTGTGAGAGATGCTCACTGAGGAGAAGACCTGAATCATTATAGCTATGAAAAGAAGAAAACATAAATTAAAAATAATTAAAGAAAAAGAAAAAAAAGTGTGAGAAACATAGAAAAAGAGTTAGCACTTAGATGTGGAATGGGAAAGACAGTTTTGCTCACAGCTCAAAATGTACAGAATTTTGACTCCTGTTGCCCTGGTTTTTGCTAAAGCCTTCTGTTTTGGCCTTGGAGTCGAAATTCTTTCTCACACAGTTTCATGTAAATAATAGCCAGAGTTTACTTAACGGTATTTTCTGGTTTTCATTCCTTTTGTGATAGGAGAACTTTGATGAGCATCTTTTTTCTTCAGTGGGATTGAGGAGGAAGTGACATGCTCTCCAATCCCTTGTGGAGTTGAGAATTGTATAAGAATGTGACATATGTCAATAAAGTGGCCTTTCCCCCTCCTTTCTGCTGAACCTAGCAAGTGTGAGAGCGTCTTTATTGTGTTTTCCCAGACACAGATTCCCTTTAAACTGAGGAGGAAAAAAAATCCCCAGATTTAAAACTCTTCATGAAAGCATGCAGAGCTATCAACAGTAGTGTCACAGTCCTGAAGCCCACAGCGTCATTCCAGTCCTGGAGACTACAGCTTGGAGGCAGCATTCCTGCTTGCTGCTCAGAATAGGACTTTGGCATTAGGGGCCAAAACAAGGACCAGCAAAAGAAACCACATTCCTGCCAGGAAAGATGTTTTATTGCAGTAAACCTATCTGGGACTCACTGAACAGCTGAACCTGGAATCAAATAATTTAATGGAAATTTTTCAAACAATTACAATCCATTTTTCCCCCCACTATCTCTAACTATGTTTCTGGCACTGCAGTAAGAAAGAAATAATAATAATTAGGTATTCAAGTTTTCAACAGGACAATTAATAAATCTGAAGACTATAATATCCTAGTAACATAGGGCTAGTAAAGTGGAACACATCCATGACTCTTGGGTTTCCTACTGTTGCACCATGATCCCTTCAGGAGCACCCGGGGTCCGACAGATCATGCAAGAGAAGATCCGATAGATCATGTAAGAGAAGTTACCCAACAAGTTTACAGAAATTCACTCCCTGGGAACAACAGAGGACACTTCTGGCTGTCAGCTTCTCTCCCTTGTTTTCCCTATCCCTCTCATTTGCTGTGTGCTGAAACCTGAGACAGGGAGTCATGGTGGTGAACAGCAAAGGATGACTGCAATGGAGCATTACCAGGCCTTACAGAGTACTCAGTGAGGACACATTTCTCTTCAGCCTGACTCTGATTGCACTTAGCTATTTTCTGAACTCATCCTTCCTGTACCAGCAGTGTAAAAATCCACATGATGCAGAAGTCACCACATTAATTTTACTGTTAATAATTTTTTAAGAAAGTAGAGGAGAGCTTTTACAGTGCCTTCCAGCTGTGTGTATTTAATCTCTTTTGAGATTTTCCCACTTCTGCTCCAGGAAGTCTTGAAAACTATTGTATGAAGAACTTCTTTGTATCTCTCGGTTTCTTTAACAGATGACTCCTGAAGTCTCAAACCTCTGGTTTATGTCTTATCCTTTGAGAGAAAGACACAATTGAATTGAGCACAGATGTTACAGTCAGATATCTGGATCAGATTTGTTATTAATAGCCAGCACAGGACTGTAAGACTATTTTCAGAGAAAGAGTTTCTACCCAGATATAACATTCCAGGTTCAGCACACAACACTGTTTGCTTTTACAGAAGTGAGCTCCCTGTTTCTGCCCATATTTGGCAATTAACTCCCACTTTCCCCTCGTCATACATCAAAAGCGCAGTGGTAGTTAGGATCGGAGGAAGAAAGACAGCAGACAGCTCAGTAGGGACAGATGGACTCCAAAATGCAAACAACTTCCTTGTCAGAGTGTGACAATTTAGGGCTTTGCTACAGTTTCCATGGTAGTGCAGCAACCACTGGACCAAGGCAGCCGCGGAGGCCCGGGCAAGCAGAGACACAGCTCAGGAACAGCAAGTGGTGTGCCAGGAGACTGCCCCTCTAGGTGAGCCTCTAGAGGGGGTGAGCAACTGAGTGCTTGGCTCCAGCCTGAACAAGAGCATCCTGGAGGGGAAATGAAAAAGGTGCATCAGCTGTGATCCATCATCATGCAGTTATTCTCCTGTCTTAGTGTCAGGGGAAACTTGTTCAGGCCCCTTTTGTTTTTTTCTTTTCACTGTCTTGTTCCCCCATGCCACCCCATAATCGTAACCCAGCTGGCACCGTGGGGACTGATGCCACCAGCAAAGAGCAGCCCCGTGTCCTGGGCCACTCAGCACAGCCAGCACGCATCCTACAAAGGTCGGGCACCAAGATTAGCAGCTTCCATTTCTCATTCTGTAGGAGTCATTTTGTTTATCTTTTGTTTGCAAGTGGAGCACAGAGAGACAAAGGTAGGAATACGTTGGTCTTCTCTCTTTTGGCAAATTAAATGGTGTTTGGAAACAAAACCTAATTTGCGTCTTGTTATCAAAAGCAGACAATCATTTCCTTGCCTGTGGTAGATACCGCAGCCTAACTGTATTTATCTCCAAATAAGAAAATAGTTCCTGAACTAAGAAAATTTTATCAAATGCAAAATCGATAAAATGTTGTATGTTGAATTATGAGAATCATCCCATGATTAGCAATAAAATGTCACCTTAACTTTATTTAAGATTAAGTTGTCCTGAACCAAAAAAACGTCTGTGTCATTGCCAAGGTAAGAATTTTGTACTTTGATTTATTTGCAACCAGACTACACAGAAGCAGGAGCTAAGATGACAAACCCAAGTGAATAGCCAGGTATATGGAAAAGCTCAAGGACATACCTTAAGACAAATGAGAAGTAAGATTCAGGGCACCTTCATTCATGCTTAAAATAAAATTTTGATGAAATTATGGTGCACAAGTGCAAAAAAATCTACCTGGAAAACACAATCATTTGCAGTCACCTTCTCCCTGACCCACTTAAAGCTCCTGAAGCATTTGCCTGTCAGCATGAGATTTGTCTGGGCGGCCAGCTTCAATGCCTGAGCACAAGCAAACACATCAGGTTGTAAGGCATTATCTCTAGCATGCCTGACACAAAAGAACAGTCATGTACGAAGGCAGACAGAGTAATTCCTGAAATGGTGTGGCTGTTTTCGTTAAAGTAGTCAGACACTGGATGGAAGTGCTCTGTTCAATTCCTATCTTACCTTCAGGACATTCAAAACTCTATTCCACTTTCAACCATTGCCTCGTCTCTCTTCACCCTCAGTGTGCTGAACACCAGCTGCTTTGCAGACAAGAAACAAAACATCCCTGCACAAGAAGGAGAGGAGCAAAGAGGAGGCTGCCTCTCTACCAAACAACACTCCTGTGAGAAATTCAATTCCATGGCCATCTAATACAAAATTAGTCTACAAAAAAAACTTAAGTGCTGGCACTGCAGCCTTTTCAGGATATACCTATTTTTCAGGAATACCTATTTTTCAGGAATGCAGCACCTGTGTTTGGGGTGACCAGGTATCTACTCCTGGATCTAGACCACCTGAAGTAACATATTTGAGAAAATACAGAAAGAATCATATTAATTTTTCTGGACACTATCTACCCACCAGGTATGGAATGTCACCAGCCTAGAACAGTCCTAAGTCAGACTTGCTGTACAATCAAAGTCTGCGAGGATACATATCATCTCCACTAAGTAAAATGAAACTATGACTTGTCAGTCCTGAATATTTATGTTTCAACAAATGAAGGAAGAGAAAGTATGTTTCTCAGTAAAGTTTCCAAAGTATAAGAAGTGTCTGAATATCTGCCAGAATAACTTCTTGACAGCTAGTTATAGAATTTTTCCTGAGTAGTATCAGAGGGTGATGGACTCTACAATTAAGTGTACATATTTACTTATCTACACTGAAACATTCCTGTTAGTGTACATGAATATTTATGCTTGAGATATCTTTGAAATGATCTCTTGCCTGAAATTTCTTGCCACAGCTGTAATGGGATACAAGATTTCCTGCTTCAGAGTCTTGCATGTACAAACTCAGTGATACTTTTTTAAGTGGTGTGGTTTTCATGCCATATTACATATGTATGTACTGCATATGCAATTTACATCTATCCATATGTATATTTTTATGGAAGCAGGCAGCTGTCTCTGAAAAGCTTCTATGGTAAGTTCAGCACAAGAACTGTGACTTCTTAGTTATAAATAGAACTATGAACTTGCCTATGAATATGCCTGTCCATTGTTGGGTTTTTTAAATTCTCTATTGGATATAGTCACCAAATAAATGTTCTTTATATGTTGTAGTCTAGATAATTTGCCTTTTTTTTTTTTTTCTTTTGGTAGCTTTTGTCTCATAAAGAGAATTGGTGAATTGGGTTACAAATACAGTAAACCAGTTTTATGATCTTTGATTCAATCATAAGGTGACCTTGCACAGCGTTTTATTGAATTTCATGGTGTTCACGTTGTCCAGCTCCTCAAGCCTGTCAATATCCCTTTGGGTGGCATCCTCAACTGCACCTCTCAGCTTGATGTTGTCTTCAGACTTGCTTCTCAATCCCACAGTCTATGTCATTAATAAAGATACTGGTCCCAGTACAGAACCCTGAGGGACGTCACTTGTTACTGATTTTTATTTGGAGATTGAGTCACTGACTGCAATGCTTTCGATATTGCCATTCATCCAATTCCTTATTCATCTAACAGCCTATCCATCAAACCCATATCTCTCCAATGTAGAGACAAGGATGTTGTGTGGGATTGTGTCAAAGATTTAACAGAGGTCAAAGTTAATGAATTATTTGGCTGCTATGAAAACAGAAAGGCAATGTCCTCTTATGAATTGGTTTTTCCTCCATTGGTTCATTATTATGTGTCTGTTTAGGCTTTTCTCTCAGTTTATTGAGCTACCTATGTAAAGTTGTAAGTAATGAGAAAATCCCCAGGGGAATGTATATAGGTATCTAATCAGCAAGCTCCTGCTTACTAAGTGTGTGCAAAGCAGAAGCTTGACTGAGATTTAACAGTTCCACTACGAGGATCTCAGTTTACAGAAAGTGGGGCAGTTACCACTGAATTTGGTAGTACTGATTAGAGCTGGTCCAGCTCTTGCTTCCAGTTAACAAATTCATGCATGTCTCTTTGGCTAATGAGTAAAACAAACTGTCTAAAAAGGTTGCACTAAGCACTGAAACTATTCTCACATTCACTTGCAGATCTTACTTTTAAACACTAGCATTTAATTAACTTACTGGTGAAATGTGTTTACTTAAGCACAGCAATTCTTACCTTCATACAGGCAGTCCTCTTACCTTTACTGAGAGTGCTCAAACACTGTGTTAAAGTTAAGAAACATCTTACATTGTCTTATGCCTAGCCTGTGTGTTGCACCTCAGAATTAAGGGCCTCAGTTCTCCTCAGCATTACCTGAAATTTGTATCAAAGCAAATACACTTCTCTGACAATGACATGTTTCAATGACATGAATCCAATAAGACTCTGTGAAGAACTAAGCATTAGAGTCAAATCTTCAACTTGTAAATCAGATTGTCGTGATGCCAGGACAGTTTATTTCTAAATGCCCTGTGGTCATCTTTCTGGAGGAAAAAGAGGCACTTAGAGGTTGTATTATGAAATTTTTAATAGTATTTAAAAATCATGAAGTGAACTGAAAACCAAGTAAAATTTCTTGTTGTGTAGAAAATGGGAAACGAAAATTGTAAAAAATAATAAAACCCTGTCTTGAGACATGGAAAGGGACACACGCTGGGACTGGATTTCCCTAGGTCAGGAACTATCTGTCTTCTAGAACACACATCAAATTGCTGCTTCAACTGAAGTCACACAAAGCAGGTACTATCTCAGTTATGAGTTACTATGGAATATTTTTGGAATTATGTAGTTCATAAACAGTAAGATTGAGATGTTTAATAAAAACAACACTTTTTCTAAAGTAACACAGCTCTTTTTATGATTCCTTGAATTTCCCTGTGTGTTGTGTCTTTTTATAAAATAACCGAAAATTGTTTCACATTCACCAAAATCTTATAATTGATGAAAACTTGCCTCTTTTTCCTTATATAATGAGAATCCATGTTTTATTTATAGTATGGGTAAGAAGGCACAAGTAACAGGACTAAATTTTTGCCTTAGGGAAAATATGCAGAACCCCAAGAAAAAAGGTTGTTTCTACATAGTATTAAACAAACTGCTGTTGAATAAGTTTGCAGTTATTTAAAAATTTATGAGTTTCATTTATTAAAACAATACTAAATGTACATTTTAAACCATCAAAACCTGTAAAAAAGAGTTTGCTTTCAATATGAAAACTCTCCTGTATCCCAAGTCAACAATGAAGCTTTCAAAGGAAATCCTATCAGTAAGCCAGATCAGCATCTCAAGATCTTTCTTAAAGACGTTCATTCATTAAAATAAGGGATATTGTGAATGCAAAAGAGAACTATATGTTGGAGGGAGAAGTGTTCAAAACAAAACCCCTCAGATCAAGAATGAAAAGAAAAGAGGTATCTCTCAGCTACCTCAGAACAGTTTGAACAAAAAATTCTCACGTATAGAAAATGAAAAAATAAAGTGTTATGTTGACCTTGTATTTGCTAACAACTCTGTGTTCTGGCCAAAATTCCCAGGTGTTTGGGTTTCTCCTTGACATTATATTTTTCACAGGGGACAAGTTTGAGTCTTTTTCTGGTAAGATAAACTTATTCTCCTGTTTGTTTACCTTGCTTTAAAACTGATGTGTCTTCTTTAATGGTGGTTCACATCAGTAAGTGAAAGGACTCTGAAGCCATTAGTCTTAGTGGTATATCACAAACACTTAAATCCTTCAAATTTTTCATTATGAAAGTGACAGTGTATGAAGCAAAACCCTTGTGTCTGTTTCTTGAAATGGTTCTCAGTCTTCACAGCTTTTTGTACATACTAGAGCACAGCTAAGATGTATTTCTTTCAAAGAACCACAAATCAATATCTAACTGGCCTATTAAATCATCCGATACAATTAATACACTCCTTCAATTTCAGCTTATTTTATTAGAAATATTAGGGCTATTCTAGTCTGCTGAGTAAAGCAGACAAACTGGCCAGTGTAGCTAGCTTCAGAAATTGAACAGCAGTGATCATATTTTACAGTGTCAAGCTGGATTCAGCTGTGGTCAGTGAGATCACATTTTTCCTGTTCATTGCTGACTACTTTTCCTTTTTTAACAGGGTTTAGTCTTTTCTTAGGACTACCAAGATCTAATGTTTAAGTCACGATTGGACTATGTAGTTCCAGGTCACCAGTAGCTTATTATTCTGTGGTGGATGAGTAAAGAGAGTCTTTGGCACACTCTGTGCCTCTCATTACCATTTCTAGCTGCTCAACACAGCCTGGAACTGCTGAGCAGTATGATTCTGAGCCATGCTGCCTTTTGATCACTGTTTGGACTCTCACTGTGTTCATTGTCTGTATGTGACTCTCTTTGCAAGAAGTGATTTATCATTGCTGCTCTCTCACACAGAGAGATGTGCAGCAGCCACTGTAGTCAGGCTTAAGCTGTTCAGAGAGATACTTTGAATCTGAATAGATTTAAGAAATGGATGCAAAATCTCTGATGTATTAGATGTGCAAGTTTCTTCCTTTTGTGAATTACACTAGATTTGGAAAAAGCTGGAAAAAGAAAATGTCTGATCTAGGTGTCTCCCATTTCCATAGGAATTTTCAGTGTTCTATAGTATACACTGGCCAGTATTTTCAAGATTTGCTCATGTATTGATTTTATGTATGAAAAATTTAAGTGGGCATAAACCAGGGCAAAACCCAAAACAAATCAAAACAAAAAAATCAGACCAGACTCTCATTTTATTTATGGCCAAAGGAGCTTTTGAAAATTTGTTTTCTTAAGAAATGTAGCTAATATGGAATTAAATTCCTCAAAGTTACTGTTTAGAAGAGCAGGATTTTCAGATGTATGGGAATGTTAATTTGCAGAATTTTATTGTAAAATTGTATTGTGTTCATGCATACTGAAACTACAGTATATTTGCAATGACCCATGAGACAACAAGTTATGCAGCAGTTGAAATATCCTTGTTATAAATAAAATAATAGGGAACCCCAGTACTGAAAAAAAACCCCACAGTCAGATTGGAACATAAAGGAACCTACTTATTCAGTGGCAATTCTGAAAAATTCTCAGACTTGAACTTCTTTTGCACATAACATCTCCCACTAACACCTTCAGGTACAACCCATCATACCAATATGCAGGAAATTCATCCAGCCTAACAGGGTTTGCATAAACAAATCCAGAAGCAGAAGAACACATTTTCTTAAAAATATTGAGCTAACACCTGCATGCATGTAAAATTCTGACCTAAAGGTTTTGCCAGTTTGACAGATGCAAATTAATGCTATAGAGAGATTTGTCATCTGTAGTTAGGAAGCATTTTGCTTTTGCTTGAGGTGATAAAGAGAACTCTGATTTCCTGTGTGTAGTGTTCATACCACTGGTGATGCCAATTTGGACATTTCTCAGAACAGTTAAGTTACCAGTGTGGTCTCCCTGCACAGCAGGCTCTTCATATCCCTAGCATTCAGGACACAGAAAAAACACCAGAAAAGAAGCTGCCTGAGATGTTTCAGAGGCATTGCTTTTGAAGGTTAAGATTATTATTAATATGGAGATACATTGAGTATACATTGAAGGGAGAAGGATGTAGCATTTTAAAATATTTTTCACGTTAAAGCTAGACAACAAGTAATGTGGAAAAATGGTTGCATATTCAACAATGATAATATAATTACTAATGCTATTATTAATGTTTATTCCCTCTCTGTACAGCATATAAAGTTAAACCTCCTACATATTTTTGCTAAGTAAATTGTTAACAGAGTGGTTGTCCCTCATAAATTATCTAAATTAAAATATCACTATAAAATGTTTATATTTTGGATCATATTTTATTAGGTACTTAACTCCTTCAGAAGCAATTATAAGCATACTTACAGTAAACTGAATTAACTGAACTAATGTATCTTCTTCAAAGTAATCATGTTGAGAGTTGCAGTAGGACTTTAGATTGCTCTGATATACAAGGATGTAATAGTATATATTTGTAATGCACTTTTTTCACAAGTAAAAATATTCTCTCAATACAGAACAAAGAGAAACTGGTTTAGGGTAATTACAGTTTGACTGAGGTATGAACTTTGCTGTGTCCTTTGTGGGACTTCCTTAGAAAATGTTTTGTTATTTCATATTGCAGAAGAAAAAAAAAAAACAAAAAACAAGTTTACCTTTGTTAGACTAAGAGATGATTTGAAATGTATTATTATTATATGCCAAGTTCCTAAATATATGCATTTTGTTGTCTGTGAAGTCAGTAATCTGATTTAGTAACAGGGTAAATTTGCATAGATATGTAAACCGAACATTACATGGGAGGGCTGCATTAAGTTGATTTTATTTTTAAATTGTTTATGTTCTGTTTAAGAGACATTAATTTGACAAATGCAGTCGTTTCTTTGGATGCAAACAGTGAAACTTGGCACTTGTTTTCTGCTATGAAATATTTACACTCAATTGCTATCTAAATATGTTTTATGTTGCACCTTATACACATTTCCAATAAACTGTCTCTTTGATTGCATAGACTACACCCATCAGCACGGGGTGTGAATGCTTAATGAGTTTCTGATGTCCACAAATCAACTGATCAAAGGAAAGAGCTAGAGAAGATAATATTTTAACTCGAAATATAGTGATTATATTAGATAAAATACAAAGAGATAAAATACAGAGCAGTACTCTCAGTGCTTCAGAACAGCAGTATATAAAGGGATATAGACAAATGACAACTCAAGTACAAATGAATATTTCATGTATTGCCTGGAAGTCCTCTCTTGAAGCCTAATTCTCCAGAGGGGGCAAATATCCTTTAGTACAACCATTTCACCTCAGTCCGTATACATTCATAGCTTGTTGCTACTGATGTGTCAGACACCACAGCTAGCAGAAAGAAGTCAGTGACGACTAGGTCTTGGCACCAAGAACAGAAAAGTTTAACTATAGGCATCAGGGATTGATTGATGTGTCATAATGAGCTAGCTGGCATGTTCATCAACACGATGGAAAGAATATTGTTACAACATCTGAGGCTCTGGAGTCTAGAGCCTGAAAGTGCAGGAAGGCCATTACAGAAAAAAATGTAACATACAATATCATCAAATAACTGGGTTGCCCAGGAAGGAGATAATCAAATCAATTACAAATTAGCTCATCAGTGTGTTTCTTCAAACAATAGTATTTTTTGTTTCTCAGAAATAGAGTCCTGTAAGGTCTGACAGACATCATTTACTCTTCAAAATCAGTCAGGTGAGGTGGTCAGATGGGTAAGCAGTAAAGGCTGTTTGAAGAACTGATAAATGCCAGAAGCCAGGTACCAGCAGACAGTTAAAAGAGGGCTGCAAGGCATTGATCAGAAATTCTCTTTGCTCTTTTATTAGTGGCAAAGTTAACAATGCCATCTGGCTACAGTGTGTGCACTCAGTAGGAATAATTGCTCCATAAGCTCATCTTAAAGAAATACAACCAGGAACAATATTAATATGTAGTGAGTTTGTCTTTATGATGTCATAAATAAAGATCATAATGCTTTTGAATATCAACACTGACTCTTTCACAACAAAACAAAGAAATAGCTTATTAGGTATAGGGATCTAAAAACAAAGCTGGGAGGAAAGGTTCCATTTAAGAAATAGCTTGTGGTTAATTTATGTTGTTTTATACTTATTTGTTTCCGTCTCTTAAATCAGAGGATTTGAACCAATGCAATTTATGTTGATGCCTGCCTTTCACATGGCAGAAGTCAATCTCCTTCCTCTCTTTCAGCTTAGGAAGCAAATATTCCTGGACAACTGTAGTTTTGACTTTGACAAAATTGAAACCTTTTTTTATTTGTGCCACCAAAAATGTCCTGGGACTGTAAAATTATTTAAGAACTGAAAGTAAGAATGTATTTTAACTCATAATATATATTTTTAGTAAACTCCTTCGTCTGAAAAATCTTCTTGAAATAGGACTGTGAATTCAGATTTAAACTTTGCAAAGTGACCTTTTGATTAAACCAGGCAAAATTAAAACTCCGTATCAGATTGCCAAATTCCACTTCTTGGTGTTTCTGAAGACTCCATCTAAATGTCGTGGTTTGAGGCCATGTCTTGTTTTCCTTTCATGGTATAATACAGAGGAAATCTGATAACTCTAAATCATAATGCTTAGAGCTCACCTTCAGAGTGGCAATGTCTTAAAATCAAACTGCCATAGTGACCACACCAGTGATATTAAATCACCAGCAAATATGCCCAGTAGGTCATAAACAGAAATTTAAAAGAAAAGACTCAGTTACATTGATAAAAATAAAATATAAAAGCCAAAGATATGCATATCCTCAGTTGTGAACCTTATGTAAAGGTATTTCAAAAAGCATTAATCTCATTCACATCTGATGCTTAAACAACTCAGCAGTGCCCTTAAAACACTTAATTGCTCTTTTTTTTGTTTATTTAAATACAATATTTTTATTGTATATTTATTTCACTCAGGCATTGCTTTCCAAGTTCTAATTTGATTTCTACAATATTTAGTTTACTGAAATATGGGTAGGAGGAAAATCTGCATATTTGCTGCAAAATGAGGCTCACTTTTTCAGTAGACCAAATTTTATGCTGAATTTAATAATATAATACCAAAAGCATTTTCAGATTTTCACTGGCTTCAGATCAAAACTATATTAATCTTTGGAGGCAGAGGTCCAGACTCCTATTGTGCTGAACACGCAGCTGCAGTTTAACAAACACATAATACAAGTTTTTTCCCACCCAGCATAAACAAGGTCACTTCAAAATGAAATGTCTGAGCTAGATTTAACCCCTATATAAAGTCATTCTGAAAAATATTTGCCTTTCTGTGACAGAAGGATAGTACTGCATTAAAGAAATTAAACCATAAACCACATACTCAATAGAATTAAGACTGCACGGTATTTCAGGCTGCCCTTGAAGACTGTACACTAAATACAGCTGAAAACCTTGGCTTAATTGGGGCTGCAGTCAATCATTGTGAAGCTCAGAAATGGATAGTGTGTCTCATCTTAGCCCCTTAGGGATAAATTTATATCTGTCAATGGCATACAGCTAATCAGGGTACAAAATCCTTGCTCTGGCTAAACCTACTTCTGCAAAGTCCTGTCCCTCACGGTTGAAAATGGGTGTGAAAGATCAGCAATCTAACAAGAACACTGGACTAAGGAAGGTAAACACAGGTGAGCCAAGTGCAGTGGATAAAGATGAACACAGAAGGATGAATTCAGACTGCTAATTACTACTGGGCATTATAGCCCCCGTGACCTTAGTATACTCCTGAGGACTGTCCCAGTGAAATCATCCCAATCTAATAACTTCAAGCCCACAGCACAGGCCACTCTGAAATCCTGTACACATGCCCTTCCTACCAATAGCCTTCAACTTCTGCACTGATGTCACTGCACCGGCTTGTAAAGTCACGCTCATTAGTAAACTCTGAAGTATGAGCAGGAATGTGACCTTCTATGGAGGCCTCAAGGAGTCTTAAGGAAGAGCTCCACTGCCAATGACAGAACCATGATGATGCCACCGCAGGAAAATAAGCTCTAAACAGGGGGCTTAGAGGTGTATCAATCTGCATGTAGCAATAAGAGAACACAATTGCATTGCTGCAGGCAAAAGTTTAGTTTTGCTTTCTCAAACCCATTCTGCAGGTACGTCATCAGCACCAGAAACTGCACTGCCATCCTGAGGTTCAAGCCATGACTTCAGGCGTGAATGTTCTTGGCTTTTACAGGTTAAGGTGGTAGAACTAATAAAAATAAACAAAAGAAATCATCCAAAGGGTGTTTTCTTCCAATAAATATCACAGTTTTTCGTAAACAATAAAATCTTTTCATAATATAGTAATGGTTTCAAAATACAACACCTTCCAGGAAGGAGTGTATTATTGGACAAAAAGTTCACCAGTGGATTTATATAGTTTAGTTCCTAGAATTTTAAAGCATATGTGGTATTCTTCTGTCAAGAAGATTCAACGTTGAATTTCTATAAGTATTAGGAAAATGTGGTAAAATCTGAGATCTATTTTTTGGCAATTGTTTGGCTATTGTTTGCTAGGAGTTCAGAGCAATAATACAGTTGCTAGTCCAAATGGTATTAATAATAGAAACACTACTGTTCATCATACTTCTCTAAAAAATAGACCTCGACAAACCAAATTGGTTTCTTTTTTTCTCTGAGTATACTGATTTAATAACAGCTTCCAGTAACAGTAGTTATTTTTAAAGATATCCCAAAATTTTATGTCTTCTCTTAACTTACAAAGCAGCTTAAGAATGTAAGATTGATAGAAGTGTTCATTGCTGAAGTAATTTCTGAGTTCTTCTGTGGATACAGGTTATTAAAATTGAGGTTCAATTAGCAGCAAATGAGCATTGTGGATATAAAGTGGATTAAAACTTGATTGACTGATAGGTTTCAAGATGCAAGTATAAAGGGAAATCTTCTTAGAAACTGAACATCCTGCTGGGTTCTGCAAGGCTGCATTCTTGGCTGTATTCTGTGCAATAGTTTTGGTCACTGTTTGGGAGAAAAGAAAAAGTCCTAATTAATGTTGTTTGTAGGTGCCACAAAGATTGTAAAAAGTGGAAAAATCTTGAAAAGTATTAGAGGTGCGTAGTGAACATTAGCTCATGTTTTAAAAGAAGGAATGCATTCATCTGCTACATAAATATAATAAATTAGATCAGAAAGTTCATATTCCCTTTGTGCTTGGTAGCAACAGCAGATGAATTCCCCAGTAATGCATTTTTTTCTGATGTTCTCAGTGCCAAAACCATGTTGATAAATTGAAGGATACAGAGAAGTTGTATGGAACAACTTAAGTTTTGTGAAATAAACATAATAATTATTTTCTCCAAGAATTATTCAAAGGGGTTTAGCTTAATAAAAGGAGGACCACAGGTTATATCAGTAGCTGCATGAAAAACAGGAAATGTATGAGAGGGCTATTTATTCAGATTGACAAATGCCTAAAATCCAACCACTACCTAAAATGGAAAAAAAAAATCAGTCTAAACATTTTCTATCAAAGAACAGGATACATGTTTCTAGCAGGGAAAGTAATCAGACCAAGCATCACTCAACCAAAACCTTCTGAAATTCCCTTGAGCTAGATGTTTTTCAGTCCGAACTGGACACTTAAAGAAAAAATATCTGTGTTCTTCCTCAAATAAATTAATTCATGGGCCACATACAGCACGTGAGTTAGAGGGTACTGATTGATCCCAGGGTTTCTCAGGTAGCCTATTAGAAATCTGCAAAGTACAGGTACTACACAGGATAACTATGACCTCAACAGTTATGCACCACTTTGAAATACTGATGCAAATAAATGCCTAATGAGGACCTTCAGCAGTTATTTTCCAGGAAAGAAAAGGTGATCTGAATTAGCTGAGTGGCATCTCTAGGCAATTCACTTTTGAGGGCTTATTCTTTGCTCAGTAGGGTGAAGAGAATATTTTGCACTACTTCTTGTACCATTCAGGCAAGCCAAGTGCTGTTTAGCTATTATAGTACACAAAGCCATCTTTTCTAATACTTGGTGAAGGAAATTCCCTGGGCCTAGAACAGAAAAATGTCACTAGATGTTTTTGACACCTATTTGATGGTTTTGACATCTTTTCACTGCCTACCGAACCAGTAAAATTGTTTTTGATCTCAGTGAAATGAAATGTAGAATGGGAGGGGGAAAGCCTGTGTTGAAAATGATCTCTGCAGCGGTTTTATTTTCCTGTCTATAGGGCTCACTGTCTCACTTTCTGGGCTCACATCCTTTATTAACTGCTTCAGCATTCCTAGACCCCAGACACTCATAATTCATACAGATCACTGGAGAAATAAAATATTTGTGACTGAGTTTCTGTGCTTTTCTCCAACATGTCAAAACAAAAGGAAGTTTTATTTTATCAGATAGTAATCTCAAAATCAGCTTGAAACTATTCAATCAATGACTTAAAGGCCTGACACTATCATTTCAAGCAGCACTGTCATACTAGCGGTACCTCTGTAGGACTGTTAATTGAAATTTTTAATTAATTTAAAAGAAAGATAAATTTTTTTTTTATTCAAAACAGAACTAAGCATTGCAAGGAAGAGTTTTCCTGCTCATGAACTGCCTCAATAAATGAATATGTAGAGCACCCTTTGAAATTTAGCTTTGAAACACATTTAATGATTAGTATTTAAGGGTACAAAACCAAGTGTTGAAGGGTATATTTATTCAGAAATCTATTCAGCAAAATCTCAGTTTCTCCGTGGAAAAACACAGAAGAAGGATGAAGTCAAACGATGAGACTGATTAGGAGGAAGTGAAGCTTGAAAAGTTTATCATTTACACATCTTCAAACATCTTAAATTTCTGATGGGGATTATACGAGTTTGTTCTTGTTAACCAAAAAAAAAAAAAAAAAGGGTCAATTTGGTGACCCAGAACCCTTCCTGTCTTCCTTGTACTATCTGGTGAGTGTATGCCAATTTTATTATTCAGTAAAATAATCTGTGCCACTTCTCAGTTGCCAAGGGCAGACTCACTAGAGCTGACAAAGGAAAGAAGACATGAAGCAGCTCAGTCTTTTCCTCATTCTTTGTTGCTATGTTTCCTTCTGCATCTAGTAAGGGAAGGGGAATCTCCTTAGCCCTACTTTTCTTACTAATGTTTTTATGGAAAAGATTTTCATTGTCTTTTGTATCAGTAGTCAGATTAAGTTCTATTAGGGCTTTGTTTATCCTAATTTTCTCCCTGCATAACCTCAAGGCATCTTCCAAAGGTCATAGGCTCTCCTTTATTTTCCTGAGTTTCAGCCAAACCTCCTAGACTGTTTTCTCTTTTCTGTAATCTATTATCAGTAGTCATCTGGCGACTTGAAGTCCTCCATGAGATCAAGAGCTAGTGATTTTGAGATTTCTCCCAGCTGTTACAGAATATTTCATCTCCCTCTTCATCCTAGTTCAGTGGCCCATAACAGACTCCCACCTGCCTTGTTGGCCTTCTCTCTGATGCCTACCCACAGACACTCAACTCTGACATCGCCACTGTTAATCTCTAGACAGCCAAAATACTCCCTGTCATACAGGACTAACCCACCACCCCTCCTTCCTTGCCTATCCCTTCTGAAGAATTTATAGTCGTCCACTGCAGCACTCCAGTTGTGCAAGCCATCCCACCAATTTTCCGTGATGGCAACATTCCCCCACTGCACAATGGCTTCCAGCTCCTCGTGTCTGTTGCCCATCCTGTGTGCATTGGTGTAATCGTGCTGCAGTAGGGCTGCTGATCCTGTCACAGTTTTGGGAGGAGAAGCCCTAATTCCTATGTGACTGTTCTCAGATGCTTCTGTGTTTTCTAACAGACCAATAATCCTCATATCATTGCTGTTCCCTTGGATCTTCAGCCCTTACCTCCACTGAAACAGCAGACTGAAGTACCTTGCTTTCACACTGTCCCTAAAATATTGTCATGCTGCAAACCAGTCTTATCTCTTGCCGGCCTACTTTTACCTGTTTCCCCCTTCCAGTCAAGTTTAAAGTTCTTTCCATGAGCCCAGCTGGCTCCCACACAAAGATTATTTTCCACCTTTAAGACAGGTGTTCTCCATCTGTCACCATCAGACCTGCAAAGTAATTCATGGTCAACCCCCTAAAATTCTGCTGGTGACACAAGGCTTAGAGCCAAGTTATCAATCTGCTGGACCTTTCTGTTTCTTCCCTCATTGTTCCTACAACTGAAGGCAGAGAAGAGAGCAATACTTGTGCTGCTCTTCGGATTGTGACAACATGGAAGCTGCTGTCTTCAGCCACTGAGTCACTTAATGAATCAGTCACCGATATTTGTTAGCAACATTAAAAATAAATCCTCCAAGCCTTTTATTTTCTTGCAGATCTCTACATCCTGTGAGTGCAGGGGGTAAATCAAGATCAATCATGAATCCATGGGAAGGTCCTCTTGTGAAATCTCTCTGCTCAGAGTACGTCTAGCTAGATGAAATTATTTAGGGCAGTTCCCAGCTGAGTTTTAAAAGTCTTCAGGACAGGAAATCTTGTAACCTCCCTGGGCAACATGTTTCAGTTTTTGAACACTGCCACAGTGGTTTTCCCCCTTTTTTCCCAAGCCAAAAATTCCCATACTTCAGTTTGTGTCCACTGCCTCTTGCTCTTCCATTGCATACCCCTGTGAGAATCTCCATCTGTGTCTCTTTCATCAGATGGTTGTAAACCACTATAAGATGATTTTTTTTTCCAGATGCAACAGTGCACTACTAATCATGTGTAACTTCTGTCAATTAGGAGTGGTGGTCCTTTGTTGTAAAGTCACTTTCTAGCTGGACTGTTCTGTTCTATTCTAGCTGTTCTGTTCATTCTGCTCGCTAAATTTCCTGATGTTCAATTCACTCCATTTTTTACAACTTGACCAGCTCCTTCTGAGCATAAGCCCTGTCCTGCAATCTGGTAACATCCTCAAATGTTCTGACCATCTGTCCCATCACCCATGCCATTAATACAGAATAAGGCAGGACTGACCCCTGAGGAGCACTGCTAGTCACTGGCTACCAGCTGGACTTCGATATTTAACTTTTTAAATATATATTAACTATAATATCCAAGAATGCACCAGTAAGGTAGACTAAAATGTGGAACAAAACTTGTCTTAAAAGTGAAACAGCTGAAATCCCCAGTGTCCCATTTCTCTTTAATATTTATATTGCTGTCAAATTGTTTTATCATTCCCTTATTTAAGAACTATACCACCCATTCCTGCACCTCACCTTCCTTGGGCTCAGCCGCAGTGTGACTAATTGTTATAAAAGGGTGTTTGAGATTACTTAAAAAATCATGGTGAAATTTTTGGTGGAGAAACACCAAAGCACTGGAGAGCAATTTGTAGAACTCTAGTTTGTAAAACTTTTAGGAATTTGCTAAGAAAATTAATTATTTTTATTGTTGCCACTCTGGGGTCTTTTTTATTGCCTACTTAAACAAATGTTTTTCTGAAAGACAGGCTTCATCTGTATTTTTTTATTTTTTCTCATCACAATTACCTGTACTCTGGGGTGCTTAACTTACATTACTCCCTATTACGGTATAAGTTCACTTTGCCTGATACTCATATTATTTGAAGTGTTACTTTTTTGTACTTTAGAATAAAGAGGGACTTAATTTAATGGCAGTTTGACAGCTTTTCCTCCAAGCAACAAACTGAAGTTGATCAAATCTACTACATTAAAACTTTTATCTGTGAATCATGTGGTACTCCGTAGGGAATGCAGCTGAAATAAGTTATGGTATATGAAAAACATTGCTTTCATAACTAGATCATTCACACTAAGCTTCCACTTATCTCCTTTTATCTGTGTGACTGGCTTCACTGGGTTTAAAAGTGGTGTCCAGGACAGCCATAAAAGTTTCAGATCAATATCCTTTAAGTTCTTTGGCACAATCCTTTTTTGTTGTCAAAACCCAGGTACTATGGATCAGCTATTCAACTACTACTGCTGAGGCAGTACTACTAAAGGCCTGAATTTCTTGTATACAAGGAGGAGGGGGGTTTAAGCTGAAAATTGTTTGGAATAAGAAAAAAAAAAAAGGAAAAAACCCCATCAGAATGTGATTTATTATTTGTTTACTTAATAAAATTGGACATTATATTATATTAGTGTCAGTCATGGCATTGAAAAGTGAAAAAAATATTTTCTCTTTAAAATTATAACATCTGATTGATCCGTTGCTTAGAATGACATTAACTGAGGGTCATCAAAGACCACATAAAATCATATTCAGCTATATATAAGGGCATTAAAAAGTGTTTAGTTATATCTTCTGATGCTGGTTGTAAATGCAAATATAGCAAATGGTGGCAGACACCTTGAGCATGGAGCTGTTTCTAACCATGGTGAAGTATTAGCAGCATACTTATACTCTTACCCTAAAGTCTATCCAGTGAAGTTACAAGGTGTACTATACATATTCACTCTAGATGGGTATTTACATTCAGCAAATAGCCTTGTTCTAGAAATCCACAGAGATTTCTTTGTCTAAATCATAAAATGTCCTTTGAAACCTATGAAGTCTCATATGTAAACAATTTGACATATTATTAGTACTAGCAGATTATTTCTTTACTTCACTGAACTTGAAACCTACATAATTTTTGGAGACTATAGGTTTCTCACAGTAGGAATTAAGAAGAAGTTTTATATCAACAAGCTGTGAATAGATAAGCTAAGTTTATTTTTTGACAAATCAGTCCTTTTCTGCAAGGTACTCTAATATAGACTATGGCACTTCCATCTACAGCTCTGACAGATGCACTTTACTGATACTTAAACGAATGATTATTTCTCTGTCACTGTAGGACTGCTAGCATCTATTTGACAGTTTTAGCCTCATAGAGTGCTTGATTTGAGGCAGCTTTGAAGATGACATTGTGTCAGCTGTCAGAATTTTTCAGAGGAAAGTATTGTTCTCCTGCTACCTCACTTCTTTATTTTCCTCTCTCTGAAACAGTAGTACTGGAGGGATATCATATTAAGATAATTCTTATGCCTAATTCACTGTCTGCTGCAAGAAGGTTTCCTGCAACTGCAAATCCTGTGTGATGTGTAGATGCTGTGTAAAAGTTCCCATCTGCCAGTACAGGAATCTTGCCTTCCTCTGTATCCAGGCATTGAGAATATGCTGCTTGATCATGTGAAAAAGATCAAAAAAAGTCAGAGTAGTTAATCAAAACACAAAAGGTAAAGGAGCATTTCAAAGAACGGGAGGAACAGGATGGATTGTTGCTTTTGACTTCAAAATAAGACCCCAGATTTAGAACTGAACAGATGTGGAAAAAAAAAAAAAATACTCAAACATATTCTGTGTTTTATTTTAATGCCCACATTTGTGCTGATAACTGCTTCTCCAGGCTCTATTATCCATCTACCTACTATTTTGGTAGTGTGGGCTGAGCAGGCTGCAGTTTTAAAGGAGATGCCACATCAGGCATATTAATTCACCTGTCCCTACCACTTAAAATTGGTTTAACAGTAATGTATGTCATATCCTCACCTGGAAGCTTGTAGTTCTACAGTAGATTAAGCAGTTAAGTTTTATCTTCAGTCTTGGTCTTCAGTCTTCTATCTTCAGTCTATAAGTCTATGGAGGCAGTTGGATTTAGAACTCTAGGTGATGTATAAAGACTGCATAGCAAAATACTAACTTCAAATACCATTTTTAACATGATTCTTGTCTAAATCACTGCAAAGATTTGTTGAAATGGAAGATACATCAGTTTGTCTGAGTACCTGGGAGTTTTACATATTGGTTTGAGTTTCTAAGACAATCAGAAACCACTGAAAAAAATAATTTATAATGAAATTTTTACTGAAATTAATGAGTGGAAAAAGATTACTTTGTTTTCCAACAAATACAAAAAAGAATATGCAGTAAAAAANNAAAAAAAAAAAAAAAAAAAGACACTCAAACATTGTCAAGAATTTGAGAATCTGCATGCACTTACAGTGATGGCTAGACCTAAAGTGTTTACTGGAAGGGTCAACATTCCAATATCTGTCTCATTGTACAGTTCAGGGGAAAAATTATTTACCTTAAAAAATCCTTCAGAAAAGGTAAAAAGCAGCTGGAAAATGACAAATGCTAGAGGCACTGAAGGAAAACAGCTGTGTTCAATCCAGTCTCTCTGGGTATTGAATGCCTTAGTCACATTTGCCATCATTTTATGCCTGAATCCTTGTGTCCTTTGCAAAGTTTTCAGTACTTAGGATAATAGGGGTCTTTCTTTTCAAGGCAAGACTTGATCGCAGAGGAAATGTGTATCAAAAAATGTTTGAGGTTTGTGGCATTTTCCAGGAGTCAACATACCTAAGTGAGTTACCTTTCACGAGAGTGATGGAGAGTTTAGCAATAGTTATGTGTTTACATCACTACTCTGAGATATATTAGAAGTGGCTTTAAGTACAAGTGTGCTACTGCCAAACTGTGTGCTCAAGGAAAACCAGTAACTGTGTGGTTAAACAAAGTCTCCATCTGAACTCCGTAGAAATTTACACAAGAACAAGTCTTGTTTTCCTGAGGATTTGTGCTCTAAGTGTTGTCTTCCAAGATCTGTCACATACTAAGGGGGATTCGTTCTCCTGCATACTTTGTCCATGCCCTTGATTTTCCAGGGTGCACATTTTTTAAGTCACAGTTTGTCTCTCCTAGTTTTCTTGTCAGGTGCCTATGAAAATGGAGTGCTCATATTAAGCTGATGTCTCCTGAGACTGGTGAAACATAAGAAAAAGAATATCAACATGTTAGTGAAGGGTAAATAGAATACTCCCAGTCCCCAGTTCCTGGGGGTTTTGGAGGGGGTTTCTGTGTGGGTCTTTTTTAGTCATTTTTTGGGGGTTTTGGGGTTTTTTTTGGTTGGTTGGTTGATTGATTTGTTTTTTTAGTACTTGGGAAGATAGAAATTTGGTATTAGAAGTAACAGGCTGACCCTGGTTTGAACCTGGGATGGAAACAGACTATCTTATAACTTACTTATTCTGGTTTAGTATGAAATGTTTGCAGGTGCCCATGATATCTCATTTTATCTTCTGGTAGACTTCCTCATCTGAGTTTGCTTTTAAGTGCAAATTGCAATAAATCTTACTCTTTTGGTCCCTACCTGATATGAAGATAATGCAGTTTCATTTAAATATGCTACATCTTCTCAAGTAAAATCTAAATCCAATTAAATACATGCTTCAGTAGATCCCTAAACTCTTCCCCCTCCCCCCCAAAAAAAGAGCCCATAACACACCAAAACACAAAAAGCCACCAAAATCAAAAACTAAACCTTCTTTAAAGACTTCTTATGTTAAAATCTTAATAATAGCATTCTCGGATATAAAATTAGTTCTATTCTTAAACCTTATGGAGATATCTACAATAATTCATTTCTTTTCATCTCTTGCTACACATTTTTACATCTGCAGATGTATAAAAAGCCTGAAAGCATGTTTATGAAAATACATGAAACAAGTTTGTATGTTAAATCCATGGAAATAAGCTTCACTTGGAGTTGGTACCATTTCTGAGTTTTTCTGATGGGATATAAATTCTCCTTTATCAACACGTGCTGATTCACATCAGTTCAGTGCCAGACACAGCAAGGACATCGAGCAGTCAACCTGATTTAGCAATCACAAATCAAAATTAAAAAGAACACGAACATGAGGCATAACACGTGTTCCAAGATTGCCAACAACACTATGACTAATGAATTTAGTGCTTGAAAATGTCTTAAGTGCATTAGTGTTGCTGTTTTGACAGGTATTACTTCCTATACAAATTAATCTTAGCAATGTATATTAAAAACAATATAATTATAATATTGAGATGAAAGAATAAATTAGTTTTACCTTGTACATTCCAAGATACATGTACACTCATTCACTTCATGATTTTAATTCCCCAGTTATCTACGTATCTATAAACCCTTTGACATTAGGATCATACTGGTATTATACTTACTAATGTTTATCTATTTACTAGGTTAATTTTTCCATCCCACTTTCTCCTTTTATAAACCTTTGCACTAGAAAAAAGTTTCCTTAAGTGTTCTTGGTTATTATTTTCCTTTTTCTTCCTCATTCTACTGATTATAACAGAACACAGGCCTAAAGAATTTGGGTGTGTTACAGATATGTCAACTAAGCGAGGGAGATAGGTGTTAAAAACACCTGTCACACAGACTTGTGTTCTTCAGTAAACCTTAGCTGCACTTCTGGCCTTAAGTGAAAGAGTCAAGCATGCCTCAATGAAGTGTCAAAAGGAGCTCGACAAAAAAATAGAATGTGTCAGCAAGTAGAATCAACTTGGCAAAGGAATCATATGTAAACTAAAATATGGTTATGTTTTTCAATTGCTCTCCCTCAAAACAGTGGGATATAGGAAGATAGAAAAATATTCATGAGACAGTCTGAAAGATATATAAAAATTTAATATAAGATAAATTATTTTGATTCTAAAGGTTTTGTTAATAAAGAAAATTCTAATTTGACTTTATCAGATGAAGAAAATTATATGATAGAGCCTGAGATTTAAATTTTAGGGAAAGGTTAAGGACTTAAAAAATTCATCCAAAAAATAGCTGAGGTATCAGTTAAAATTACTACTGTGGCCTTTCACTGCTTAATGAAATATTAGAGATTGTCGACAGTTACAGAAAAGGTTCAAGATTAACTTCAATATACCTCAGCATATGCATATAAAAGTACTACCCTATCAATTTGAGATCTTACAATGAGATTTAAACAAAAGTGCTGAAAAATCAAACTCTGCCAGTAAAAGGGGAAGCAGAATAAAGTATGAGACCAAAGAAGGATGAATTTAATTTTATCACTGGGAAACAACCAAAAAGAAAATACCTCCCAAATTTAAACTCTGCTTAATCCTTGCTGCACAGAAGTAAGGCAAGCATGATTGAAATGTAAAAACCTTTCTCTGCTTAGAGGATAAGAACATAAAGACCTTGGTTAAAATGGGGAAAAAAAGGACAGGAGGGAGAAATGGAAGGCCAAACAGAGGAGGAAAGAGAAGACAAGGCAAGAGAATGAATAGTTCTGTTCATAGATGTGATGGGTAACTGTTTTCTGTTTCGTACTTTCTCCATCATTTTGCAATAGGAACAGCTACAGAAGACATTTTTTTGATATGAACTGTTCTTGTGTCTCCATGTACAGTTGCCCTCAGGGTCCTCATGGTATCATTTTCAATGCAACAAAGAGCAAGATTCAGAGATACACTCAGACACTCAGTGTGATCCATGGATCAGACATGTCCTGAGCCTGAGGCTTGAAAAATTCTGGCAGCTCTGTGTTGGCTGCTCTTGAAGTAGGTCCTACGGTGGTTTTGGCTCTCAAGAGAAAATGCTTTTGTTTCTCTTAGCTTATCCAATACTCCTTTGCCAAATTAGTGAAGAAGGTAATGACGGTCATCCCTCAATCTCAATTGAACCTTGTTCTCAGAATTCAAGGATCATTTTTAAAATAATCATTGACATTTGGAAATGAAAAGGATACAAATTTTTTTCAGTGATATGCGTAAAAATAAAGCCTTACTTCACCACATTGCTTTGCTGGACATAAAAAGAAATTAAAATAAGATTACTAAGGGTCTCCACCAAGGGACTCTCTTTCCCAACCCTTAACAAGAAATTGCGTCTCTCTTTTCTTCTCTTATTTCTTCTCATTTAAGGCTTCTAAGCAACATTCTACAGGAATTTTCCAGGCATTCAGGGAAAGGTCTTAGTAATTTCAATGGATATTTACCCAAATGTGATCTAAACCAGACAATGATTAATAAACAGTTTCCCTTTTATATTATTTTCATATCTTTCCCTTTTTGCTCGTACTCTATGAAATCACAGTTTTTTCACAAAGATTAGTCAAAATTATACACTAAGAGACTTCCATGTGTTACTTATGATACTATTTTTTGAATCTGTTAATAAGTGTATTTTAAAGCATTGTTTAATATTCCTAAATGCCAAACACAGATATTGATAATTCGGTTTGAAATGTGAATATTTGTATTTAAGATTTAAAATCACTTGCCACAAATTATCTGCAGTGCTGGCTTAATGTTTATTTTTATTAGAATATTTTCAGAAAATAAAAGCAAAAAAAGGTGTGCAAATAGTTTAAGTAAATTAATGTACAGTATTATTATTATAAGTGTATTATATTGTAAGTATTATTTTTATTATAGTTCCATAGAAATATATGGTTATTCTCTTAAAGACTGAAGTTAAATTGAGGATGAAGTTATTGCTTCAGACAAAAATTAATTATGGATCATACTTTTCTACCCATGTCACAAAAGTATGTTTGCAAGAATTAGAAAGAACAAATAAAAATATACATTGTTCTATTCTTTGAGAAGTAATTGAGAAGGAACAAAGTTTTGTCCAAGTTCCACTAAATTAATAAAAGTCAGAGATTAACCTGACACCCAGAAAGATGCTGGGTGCATAAGGTACAATAAATTTTGAGAGTGCAGATAAAAATCTTCAAAGTAGATCCCATGTTATGATGGATTTTTAATTGGAAATTATAAATACTCTGAAAGATTAAACCAGCAAATATTAGAAGTGCTCTATAGATACAAGGAATATGCTCTTATGACTGGAGTGCTCTCAGTTAAACCTGTTGTATTCTGAGCAGATGAGCTGGGTGCTGAATTCCCTTTTTGAAAACTTTCTGACCAATAGAAGTTTCATCTGGACACACAATTTGGCTAAAACATCTCCAGATGCCAAGGTGGTTAAAAAGTTAAAGTTCCATAGAATAGTTCGTGTTGGGGAGAAGTTCAAAAGATCATCTTTCCCAAGCACCATTTCAGAAAAGGACTAAATTCAATGCTGGACAAGGGACATTATCTAAGTAAATTGTGATTATCTCCAGTCATGGAGACTGCAAAACCTCTTTGGATTACTGGTTGATTTGGACTCCTCAAGTATAAGTATTGCAAGATAACTTGTCAAGGGGCAAGTTTTCAAGATTTTAAATTGTCTCTGAACTTATTGTATCCACTCAAATTCTGCACATGGTATTTAAAGCAATACTGTTCAGCTGCCTGGAAAAAAATTTATTAGAGTCAAAAAATTTTAAAAAAATTATTTAGGTCAAAAGATTAATTAAAAAAAAAAGGCAGTAGCTTTTAAAAATGCTGCTTATTTTCTTATGGTAGTGTATGTTAAGAACTATAGTATCATCAAATCTGATTGTATATCAGGATTAAAAACTTTGTGATATATGGCTCCTTGATTGAAAAAGAATAGACTGGCACAGTTTTCTCAGCAGAGAAAATTAAATGATGATGGGTGGTCTGTCAAGAAATGGCATTACATTAGGAGAATGAGAAATGGTTGCAAATACAGAAATCTAATAACCAGAGAAAGAAATTATCAGGCATTGGAACAAGCTTGACTCCTTGCCATGTTTTACATAACTTCAAAAAAACTATTCCATGAAGGTTGAATTTACACATACATTCAGGATATAGTCAAGATTTTATTACCCTTATTTTATCCTTACCGATTTTCCCCCCATAAGTGGTTTCAGTAACATCTGGAGATAACCTGGTGGAAGAATGTACTTGTGGGAGTAGAAGAATGGGCTGCAGGCAGTCTTGACTTTGATGAGTTCCAGCTGTGCTGAACCAGGTGTTTCTACTAAAGACCAGAAACCAGCTGAGCCTTTGGCAGGTAACTCTTAATAGAGAGGACAGGACCCCAGATGAGTGCTACTATTAAGTGAGTGACTAGAGACGAAGTGCTACTGAGAAAGTAAGTGGGGCTGAAGTAGCTTTAGGTGATAGCAGCCTCCTTTGTAGTCCTGGACTGAGAGTTGGGTTTTTTGTTTACAGGCAGTACTCCTCTAGCATAAGCAATTTTGTTAGAAACTGGATACTGGTGTACTAGCAGTAATAGTAAGATTTTCATTGTGTGCTAGCAATACTAGTGAAGTATTTGTTGTGTATCACCTGCGAATAGTCAGTAGGGTGAGTCCAGCATGACTTTGAACAGAAACTGTAGAAGATCTATGATGCAAATGACTTTTACTTCATTCAGTTCAGTTAAGAAACTGAAGTTCCATCCACAGTCTGAGAGACCAAAATCCTTTCTGATGTTCAGGGCACTCTTCCACAGGGAAACAAATTCCACCTCCAAATCTGAGAAAATTCTGATAAGACTCCTAAAAAGGATACAATCACAACACATAAAAGCTGTATTTTAAAGTTAGGAGCTTTAAAGCTTCGAAAGGCACAGACTCTGCATATGTAATTTGGGTCATTAATCTGTGCCTTGTTCCTGTCTCTCACCTCCCTCTAAATCTAATGGCCTGAGTTACTGTTTTCACATTTGGTTCTGTGTATATTACTTATTTCTATATGTTTCATGAATCATCTACTAGCATGGAAGAGAAAGAAAGAATTCTGAGTAGGTAGAATAGATATGAAACAACCATACATATGGTGATGTTCTTGACTGGGTAGTAAGTAACCTTATTAGCATCATATTATGTTGCTACCAATCGTACAGATGGGCGTTTTGGGGAGAGAATTAAAAAAACACAAAACAAAATTTGAAGTTCTTTGAAGACCATTTGAATCAGAAATTTCCATCAGAGAATAACTGGAAATAAATTTGATGAAATGTGGTAAATATATGGTAAATTCAAGCAGTTCGTAAAAATAGCAAAGATATTTTAGCTTTTTTGTCATGTACACATGATCAATAACAATCAGAATTTATGATGCTGGTTTCACAGTCTCTGTCAGACAGATACAGTGCTAGATTCAGTTTTCAAAGCCAAAGCATGTGGAGCAAAAGCCCAGTTCTTCAAACAGTAATGATGTTTTATGAAAGTTTTAGTTGAAATATTTGGAAATAACTAATAGTAGAAACACAAATTCCAAGACAAGATTTAAATGCAGTAACATAGGCAAAGTAAATTTGCATAGATTTGTCCTTCACTGTATTGCACCTGTCTTCTCAAGTTTTGGTTCTTTATCATGGTTCACACGTATACTTATATACAGAAAGAAACACCTTTTTTATCTTAACTAGAATTTGAGAATAAAATTCTGCCCAGAAAAAGCAGTACCACTCTTGCAATACAGATACAGCTCTGATTGGTCAGCAAGCCTGGAAAACAATATTAATTAACAATTATTAATAGGGTTGTAAGCTCAATTAACTTTCTAAGAAAGCTACCCCTCACTACCCATCACTGGCTTTTGATGATTTACAAGACACAGCTCCATTTTCTAAAATTCCTATAGCTCACTATATGGCAATAGCAGAGCATAAATGCTCACATAAGAGATAATATCACTCTACTTCCTTTGGGTATGGAATTGAGCAATTTATTTTCAGTCCAGGTTTAATGATCACAACAGATTGATTTTCTGTAGTTTTAGAATTACTTATAGCAACATTTTCCTTAAGCCAATAAGCTTTCAGTCAAATCTAAGATAATTTTATTTCCTTGTTATATTATTATGTCATTGAAGAATAAATTCTGATTTGTGTTTTCAGCTTCAGTGATGCTTTGTCAGAGAATAAGAAAACCCTGGCCTTCTAACAAAGTCAGTGGTAAATATGTCATGAAATAGTTTTTTCACTGGAAATAATAAGACCAGATAACAGGATAAATGGCCAGCTGTTATTTATTTCCAGAAAATACATGGCACAATATAATTGCACACTACCCTCTATTTCCAGTCACATCTCATTTCAACTATTTGGTAACACTTCATATTTTGAAAAATATCAAAGTACCTGATCTGAAGTTCTTCATATTACAGGGAAATACAGTTTTGTCTCAAAAAAGCCAAACTTCTGCAACTGTGAGGACACTGAGCATGAATTAATCAACAGTTCACAATATACTTCTGTCAGTCTCACTTATTCAACAAACATTCAGGAGTAAACAAATACTGCTAATATATGTTTTCTACCTCGTATTTGGAAGATTGAAGTATTTTCACTTAGATACGATCCACAACTATCTTCAAAAGATTCTTTGACACAGTTCTGCTGTGGACTCTAGAAAAGACTTATTCAAGCAGAATGTTCACAAGGCTTTTATTGACCTCTATGAAGACCATCATTTTCATATCATCTGACACAATGTGGTAGGTTGTGCGATATGGCAATGGCTGGGCAGATCTGTACCTCCTCGCTTCTGTTATTGCTTAATCCTTATTGCTGTTATGTCCAGCCCTTGCGTATTTTTTTGTGACAGTTCTGTAGTTTGTGATCATGCAATCTGCAGTAAACGCAGTTCATTCTACAAACTAGTGTCAAAGGATTTCTTGAACCAGATAGGAACTTATTTTTCTAATCATGACTGAATTGTTTAGTCTTACCTTTTATTTAATTAGTTAGTTAGTTAGTTATCTGGGCCAAAGAGATGGATTTGGCAGTGCAACAATAATCACAGCTCTGCTATGGTCCAGTTGCCACGTGGTAGTTGATGGAGACCTCCAGTTGCCTCACTTTATTATGGCTGAGCAAATTAGTGTAATGACTAGTAGTGTCAATTCACTGAAATACAAAATTATAATCAAGTGAACTAGGATAGATAAAATTCAGTTTTCAAGAAAATATGGGGGAAAAAATCTTGTCAGGGGAGATATTGTAATCTCAGTGTGGTCTAGGATGTGGAAACAAACGTATGGGTTAGCTAACAGCTCTTGATTACTGAACTGGTCTAGAAGTCCAAGTCATTCTCTTTTCTTAATTAACATTTAGCAACACATTTTAGCATAATGGTGAACTTGCAAAGCACCCTCCAGTCAAAAGGAGGATTAGACAAGAGCAGATAAAATAAACACGTTGCACTAGAAAACCTTCCAATGCCCTTTTCACCAGTTCTGTGTGCTTTGTGCTTGTTACACTCCAGCTAAGAATTAAGCTGAATGTCCACAAGGAGCGTGAGAAATTATGGGCTCACAATGTTCATAGTACATCACCAGTGTGGAAATTTTTCTTCTGCGTTATGGGGAGGAGAAGCACTGATCATTTCTCACACAGCATCATAAGCCATTACAATGGGCACTATTACAATGATTTAAACCCCCTAGGCTTTTAAGGGACATCATATTTAATATAATCTACTGCAGCTAAACCATACTTCATATTATTTTTGTGCTGCATTACAGAACAAGGATGAGGTTTTTTGTTTGCTTTTATATTATCACTCTGAAGTGTGATGAAGTATTGTAGATAGAAATAGACCTTGAGTGTCTGACTCAGCATGGCAAAGCAGCATTTAACAAATTCAGGAATTTCCCCTAGCCTTATTTTGAAAATCCATGAGTGAGCCACAGGTCACCATGAATTATCAAATAATTCAAAGCAAGAAAATCACTAAATGACACTTGATCATAATTTAATTTTTTTCAAGATTTTATTATTTATTTATTATTTATTTATTATTATTAACATTTGTTAAATAGATTATTTCAACAGTAAAGAGATAACCCTACCCCCTTTTCTGGAAGACAGTATTTTCCCTATTTCTCTATGAATTCTTCATGACTGAAGACCCAAAAATTTCTGTGCGTGTGTGCTTCATTCTGCCTATATGTTCTTCTTAACACATTTTTAACCAGTTACCTGATTTTAATTTTATTTAATAAAGGAACATAATGACAAATAATAAATAATTAGAATAAATCCATTTTATTAAATAACTAATAAATAATAATGATTTTTAAAGTTAAATTTTAACTATTATAATAATAATTTTTTAGAAAAGTTTCATGGAAACTTGTGTGCAGGAAGATGACTATAAACATCGTTGTTCAGGAAATAGCTGATAAGTGAGTTCAAACCTTTTTAGAATACATTGAGATGAAGACCTTTCAAATGGAAAAAAGAGATCATGGAACATGATGAAGGGGAGGTACTGAAAATACAGTATAGAGATCTGAGTGACTATATTAAGTAGAAGTTAATGAAGAGGTGTCTGGAGAGAAAAGTCAGTCAGTTGGACAAAATAATTAGTTCATATGGAAATAGAGTGCCTATAGAGAATTCCCTTGGCTTTTCAGGAAGTCTAAAGACATAGCACAGCTTTAAATAAATCCTCTTTGCCTTCTCACTCTGTGGGGAGCAGGAGAGAGAATGGAGAACTGGGGAGTTTCTCAAATCTTTTATTGAAGCAGCTGTTCCTTAATAGCTTGGGGTAAGAGAATTCACCCATCTTGCCACAGAAGTGCTGCTGAGGCATTTGGGCAGCACATGGTTTTTAAGAAAAGAAAGCTGCTGCAGATTTCTTACTGCTAAAATATTTGGATTATCCATGCTGGTTTCAAGAGCCCTGTGACACTCTCAGAGAAGACGTGGGTCACTGTGTCAATCCATTCTGCATCTTCAGAAAAGTACTTTCCCCCAAATGCACACTGTTGCTTTAGACAGCAGCTTTGGGAGTAAAATTCAAAGTATAATGCATTACACTGCAGGCAGAAAAAGAGTACAAAAGCTGGGTGTACCAAAAGGCTTTTAATGTTTGTAATTTTCTTTTCATGCTGGGAGGAAACCAGTAGAGACAGCACTTTTAAAATACATGAGACAGCTGTTGTTTCAGTCTGTAGACAGGCTGTACTAGCTCAAGGCATTCCAAATAATATTTTTTGCAATGTCTTTAAAGATGCTCAGACAGAGACACATTACAAAGCACCATGGCATCAGCTACAGGCAGTCTCTTATCCAGACTCAGAAAAGCAGTAACAAGGGAAGTTGATTGCTGAGCTGCATTTAGGTGGTTGCACTCAGTTGTGCTGGAGATGCCTTCCTGCACTGTATGTGTTTCATAGCTTTTTTTAACATCAAATCTCATGCAATTATTTTAAAGATAAAACATATGAATAAATGTGAATGTCTCAAAACCTTAGTACAAATGTAAATAACTTGTTCCTTAGTTATTTTCTTTGGAAATATTTGCTCTGGAAATGGTTTTTTATTTACTTGTGCAGTTAAGTAGAGGATAAAGTTCTAAATTGTTCTAGGAGAGCTGTTTCCATTTTAGCTGCCCTAAATGGATAATCATGCAATCTTGTGCACACTAACAGGTGGAACCATTAAATGCCTCCTTGCTCCCTTCCAATGCCTCCACTGCTCCCCATGAATAAAGCCACTAAAAGCTGTACAAAACTTTCCTAATGAAATCATAGGGAAACTACTGGTCCATTTGGGATTTCAAAACTAATTAAATTAGGAAGTTCTCAGTCATGATTAGGCCCAGCTTCTTTCCACAAATTGTCGCAGAAGCTGAAGCTTCCACTTCCAGGGGAAAGAGGGAAAAGTTCTAAGAGGGGATGAGATTTGCACACATTTTAAATGATTCATTTTTATCTGACCAGTGATTTCACTATGCCAAGGTGGTGGTGGGAGAAAGGACCTGAATCCTTTCCGGGCAGTCCTTGCAAAACCAAGTACCTATATTCCATTTTGGTTTCAAGTTTAGTTTTTCTCTAGGTTGCAAAACCAATGAAATGAATTTACCAGCGGTGCATGTTGAAGGCAGTACAGGTGCAGCTCAGCTTCTGGAGCGTCCAGCTGTTTACTTATAAATGAAAGCTGCTCATAAAGACAGCTGAATCAATCAACTGCCATTGACTAAGAATACCATGCCTCAATGCAGTTTTCTAACAGCTTTGGAAAACCAACTGCATTTTCAGTGGGAACATTTTATTATTGCAGCAGTGAGGTCTTATTAAAATATGCAATCAAACAAGTACACAAAAGACAGTGTGTTAAAACTCACCTGATGTATTCAGTCACCTAATACAGAAATTAAAAGCTCTGGTGGTTTTCAGGTGTCTTCACATTCACCATGGCACTCCTTTGTGTCCTGGGACATAAACCCATAACCTAATAAGCTCCATGGATTGCACACTTTTTACTAGTAAGAAAAAAATGGTTAGAAGTTTGCTTATCTACTGACAACAGAAAAAGCCCCTCCAAAATCCAGGGCAGATGTGAAAATACAACCATATTTAATCAGGTACATCCCCCTCATGTTTTCTTCACAAGGGAATTAATTTTAGAAAGATGAGAATAACTTGCATGCTAGCACAATGCTGACTCAGTAGGAACTTGATAGATTCACGAGTAAAGGCACCAAGTTTCATCTGCCGAGGTTTGTGGCAGGTTTTGTTACTTACAGTTTATTCTCTAGGTAGCTATTAAAATGTGTGTATACCCCAGTGTTCAAGACAAATGGTGATTTTTTCTTTAATTTTTACTATTTACTATTTGACTGTTTTTAAATGCTAATGTGCAATGGCAGATCCAACCCAAAACTGAGACAGCTGTCTGTATAACCAGAAGGAACTTTTGGCTTATTAATTCATACATTATCTTCTTCTGTGGCTGGTGTGATGTCAGCCTGACAATTCAACTCTTTAATACAGTTACTAATTGATCTCAAAGGCTTCATCTATTGGTATGGTGCTCATTTGTGGCAACTTTTCAAAACCAAGTCTGTAAAAAATCAAAGATCTGAAATTATATGTATTGAATCTTCCTTGTGATATTGTATAGTAATAAAATAGTTATTTTTAATCACAACATGGCTGACAGTAAACTTGCCACAGAATTTAATGTAATTTTTTTTTTTTAAAGGATGCTTTCTGGTAATATCTTTTAAAAATGGCAATAGTGTCTAGTTCTGATGAAGGATTTGATAGAAAAATATTTACAAATTTAAAAGCTCATAAGGCCTTGATAAATGCAGCTGGTGAGAATAAAATAATGAAGAATTAATAATTAAAGACAAGAATGAGGAAAACACAAGGGAAGCATGACTTAAAATAATGGAAACTGTGAGTAATTGAGTCCCAAAACCAAGTAACAGATGCAGAACTTGGGAAAGTTTTTAAGAAATAGAGTCAGAGAATCACATATGCCATTATCATCAGCCTGGTAAGTAGATGAAAATAATTTCTGTGGATACATAAAATGGACCATAATATGGGAACCACTGCCATAAAATACAGTAAATTGTGCCAGAGATTTAAAGAAAATTTTTGAGCTAAAGCATAGCTCCACAGTTGCAGACCAGGGGTTCAGTTAGGCCAGAATCCTGTTTCTTATACTGATTACAAGCAGAAGTCTAAGTAGGACTAAGACTAGTAAAACTATATAGTTTTTATATATATATATATTTAGATATGCCAGAAAAGGTTATATATATGTACATATATGTATGCATACACACATATATATATGTGCTGTGTTATATATATTTCTATATGTACTTTTGTCTCTGTGTCCTCCAAGCGTCTATTTTTTTTCAGGTTATTGGATAAGCTTGCTTATTCATTGTGGAATTCACCAGGCAGTTACAATAGACATACAGGTGGAAGCAGATAAAGAAAGAATTGCTGAATTTGAATGAGCTAAGCACTTATCTAACCTATATAATCAGGTACTCTCATAATTCCTTACCCTGTCTCTGTCTTGTTCTGTATTTTTCCTGGTTCAAGGAAGCCTCTTTGCACCTCTACCTCCCACTAATGTCAGTGAAAGATCTCATTTAAATTAAAAGTATGTCAGCAGCTGAGTCAGCAGGTGGTCAGAAAATGAAGAAAATTATGTAAGTCATAAAAATGAAAGCTAAGAGAAATGAAGGGGAGAGATAGGGTAGAATGTAGCAGCTCTTCAGTAAACTTCAAATTCACATTTGATTAATATTTACATTTTCCCTGATTTTTTTCTTTCATAAACCTGAAACATTTAAAACATAGAATCTAAGTTAAGAATAAATATCAATCTGTTTAATGTCAATGAGTTTGAACTCCCTACACCTAATTTTTAAAGCAATATTTTTGGTAGTGAAGTCAGGAAATGAAGTAGCATAATAGAGAAATAAAAGGTTGGAATCAGGGAATCTCTATGATATTCAGCAAATAAGCTTTTAGCCCACAGAACCCAGCTGAGAAAACTGGGTATTAAAAAAGAAATATTAATATTTTCAAATTATTGATGCAGTGATACAATGATAAATTCTACATCATAATACAGTGATAAAGTTTACCAGCAATTCTGACTACATCCCAGCTGGAAGACATTCCCTTGAACACAGCATGACATATAAAAACTCATTTAAGTGTCTATGCATAATTTGCCATCTGAAAGTTTTAACCAGCTGTTCATAGATACACTTATATACTCTTACTTCAATAATGTAAATAGAATTTCTTCAGCTTTTTTGACAGATATAATTAGGGAAATTCTGTCGGTTTTCCCCTTCTGATGTGATTGTAATAGTGTGAAAATGGCCATTAAATCTTTAATTCAAAATACCCTCAGATATTTAATGCACAGTTCTTTAAGGATGGTTTATCTCCAGCAGATGTGTTACCATAGACCTTTAGCCTTCCAGTCCACAGGCAATTAAGATGTCGTTTCAACCAAGCTGCAGAACCACTCATTCACTCTTCAGTCCAGTTAATTGTTTTGGGGGACTTCCGTAGCTATGGGGTGGGTTTTATCCCCATTTAAAAATAGGCTATTTTTGAAAGAGCATTCATAAAATTGAAGGTGTAACATCTATTGTTATTTCAATTAATTTTTAATTGGCTGATTTTGGCACTTTTTAGCTGAGAAGCAAAGTGCCGTAAGTCTTCACCTGAATTACTCTCCTCTCTGTGCCCCAGAATTTTTATTTAGAGGCAGTGATGGAAGCCCAAGAAATGCCAGAGCTCTGAAAAAAAAGTACTGAGGCTATACATAAGTTTGGATCAGGAGGAAGTGTAAGGGAACATTTTTCTCCTGCTCCAAAGTCATCTAGGGTTTTAACATTTATATTATGCTTCAGCATGTAAATTAACATGTAAAAATGGGTTGCTTGTCTAAGGTGCTCCATCAAGAATAATTTCTGTTGAAGCCTTGCCCCTGCAAAGTATTCTGCAATCTGATTACTTTTAGGCCATAGATCAAAACCTGCTACCATCTGACAAATATGCTTTATAATGTGTATATTGATGGAACGCAGCATTCAGAACAGGCTTTCTACCAGAGGGTCTGAAAAATGCCTTGCCAACAGTAACTCATCAAGCCTCCTAATTTGTGTTAGCAGGGAGAGTGTTTTGCCCCAGCTGGGAGAGAAACATGGAGTAGCTGCACTGCTAGTGCATAGCAAACTGCAATGGTGTCATAATCAGGATCTCTGAATACCAGTCCTTGAGTCCAAATGGTCACTTTTCTGGTGCTTCCGAGCAGGTTTTCATGTTATACAGATTACATGGTTTCCCCAGTGTCTTGTGGTGCAGAGGTGGGTGGTCACTGGGACATAAAAAATTTGTTCGCAAAATACACTGTGCAACTCAGAGCTTCAGAGTATGAACGGAAGTCACGCTTTGGACTATGCAAGATATTATTTCAAACACAGAGTAATACTTCACCAGGAACTGTGCTTAAATCTCAGTTAGATTGTTTGGGGAGGAGGGGGTTGTGCCTTCATTTTGGTTTTCTATATTTTGCTCTGCAGCCCAATTATATTCTGGGCCAAGAAAGTCCAAATTCCCTCTCAGGCTTTTTTTGGGGAAAAAACGTCTATCTTCAATAGATTTCTGATTTCCTTCCTTTCACTTTTTTAGAAGATCTTAACTTTTTTTTTTTTTTTTTTGGTAATGGTTCAGTTGAAAAGTGGAGAACTTGCTTACAAAATGCTCAGATCAAACATTATTTCTGTAATTCAGTAAAACGTGAATCTATCATCAGCTCTCAGATTACACTTGTGATGCTTATCCTTCAATTCCATGGGAAATTACCTAATGCTCATGACAAATCTGGATTTTAAATTAATAGATATTGATTGGGCCTAATTCTGCTGTCTCTGGAGACAGGAAAAAAACCAGTTCTTGGTGGTAGTGTAATAGTCTGAACTACTCTGAATAGAAAAAAATCAGTTCTTGGTGGTAACGTAATAGTCTGAAGCTAAGTAACTTCAATAGGATCTCTTCTAAAATGAAGCAATTATTTTCTGAAACCTTCATGTCAAATACATGTGAGATTCTATTAAAATCACTTATAAATCAGACATTTTTAGTATTGCAACCTTGATTAAAGCTAGAGACCATATTTGGATACCTGAAAGTACAAATACCACCTAAGAGAGGCTTTCATGGGGAGTTCAGTAGCTAGAAACTTTGGAGAGTCTTACCTAGGACTTGGTTGCTTCTTTATCTGTGCTTAATTGTTTTCAAATATATGCCCTATACATTTCTTTAGAACTCATGCTTTTGGTATGCTAAGCTTGACATGTTATCAAGCTGAAAAAGTAAGTGGAAAACCAAACCAGATATTTAGAGGAGTAGAGAGGATGAAGACCTCTATATGCATCTACTTTATACTGAGAAGTGCCTATAGCTAAAAAAAATTACATTATATATACTACCTAATTATGTGAAGGCTACTTCTGAAATACCACAGACTTATGTTTTTATGTGAAGCAATGGATAATCTGTATGCATTGCTCCACCTTTTCCTGCTCTTAACTCTGTACAGCTCCAGTGCAAGGTGCACTTACGTAGCCAAGCTGGACTCCCATGACAGCTCAAACAAGGCCCACTGCATGCACTGTGTAAACATGAGAGCCAGCCTGATACATCTTCAACCTCTGAAACTAAAACAGGAGGGAGAATAATGTGTGAAACGGTCTGGGCTCCCATGATTTCAAAGTCACACCATATTATCAGCCCAGCCTTCCTTGGACACGATTACAAAGATGTGAAAAAGTCTTATGTCTTTGAGTTGTCAACATGTCAAATTTCCTTCTAGCAGGGTTGCCTTCTCAGTCCATCAGGGGATTCAGGGAAGGATTTTTCTTGTCATATGTTTAATATGTTTAATATCTTTTCCTGAGTGATTTGTCATGCCTCGTGACTATCAAAAAATGTGATATTACATAGTATAGAAAAATCTCTCAGGTTGGCTGATGTGTCTTTCTCATGAGGCTTTGCTGATTGCTGGGTTTGATGTAGGGAGAAATTTTCTCTCTGAGGAGATTGACAAGGCTCCCAAATAGACTGGTATTATCTCTGATTTCCTCTGCCTTATACAGCAAAACTTCCCTAATTAATTCTCTGCAAAATACTGCAAGGTAGTCTGATGCTTCAAACTTTTCGGTCTGTCTGGTCTTTCCTGTTCCTTACCTTATAGGATGGACTTGTTCTGACCTAATGTAAGCAGGCCCTTTTGGCCTTACTTCCTAAACTGTATGAACCCTTTAAAATAACTAGTAGCATGTTCTCTATACCATGCATCTCAAAGGAACTGGAGACATAATTCCTTTAAAACACAGGAAAATGGCACATTCTTCACAGGGGCACAAAAATGATAAGGGGCACAACCAATTGTAGATGACCAAACAGCCTTCTCAGAAGACAATACACAAACATGAGTTTGTTCTATTTTCCTTCATCCTACAAAACTGTGTTGCTGTTGTGTTTTTATTACAAATAAGCTGAATCCATAAACCTTGATCTCTATGGATAGAATACCATGGGTGCTCTCAGTTAGTCCTTTTCCCTTTGGACATTAAGCCTGATCCCATGAGAAGAACTTGTCCCAATTCAGATTCTTGATTATTAGCATTGGTAATTCCATCTAAACACAAGAAAACCCTCTTGTACTCTGAGGGTGGTCAAATACTAGAACAGGTTGGCCAGAAGAGTCATGGAATCTCCATCTGTGGACATATTCAAAAGCTGTACACTGAGCCAGGCAAAGTGCTGCAGCTGGCCCTGCTTAAGCAGACATTGTAATAGTTGTTCTCAAGATGTCAACAGTTTTCTATCCCACTCTAGAAAGCTCTTGTTTTCTTCTTCATCTTCTCCATCATCCCTTGTCCTTGTGGTACACAAGGAAATTGTGAGAAGATGCCTTCAACATGTCCCATTGAAAAAATGTCATTTTTCTACAACTTCTTGGCTGATTATCTTGTAAAAGATAGAAAATATTTACTGGATTGTTTTTTTCTTTTTTGCTTTCCTTCATACATTAAACTATATCTTGTCATCTTTAAATCCATAAAAGATTATCTTTAATTTTTTGTAACAATATATATTCAATACTACATTGAATGCTTCCATTTCTATTCAACTAAACAGGTTTTTATTGGTTCTCATGTGTCTCATCTCCTCATCTGTCCACTTTTATCTGCTCTCAAGCCTGATCTGAAAGCATTTTTTTTAATAAAAAATCATAGTCACACTGTATATCTTTGACAGATCATAGATTTTTTTAGATTACTCTGCCATTTTAAGTAAAGGCCTAGTTTATCAAGGTTTTTTAGAGTTGTCATAGTACATAATAGTATATTGTCTTACATTATCTACCATCTTATCCAATTTCTGAACTACTCTTCATACACTGATGCTTGTCAGCACTGAAATGCCTTCCTATCAAGACATGCTTAATCCCCCTCTTCCCACTGAAGTTAAAACTTCAGAAAAAATCTGGTGGTAGCCTTTCTCTGAGCAATTCCCTTGTAGGCCACCTCAAGCCAAAGCTTTGATGCAGTTTGTCTCCTATTCCATTCTGTAGGTGATTTAAAAGCCTTGATAAATTATAAATATTCCTAAAAGCATCATCAATGAATCTGAGTAAAATGTATAATCACGGCTTCCAGTGCAGTGTGTTTTTCTTGGCTGTCCTCCTCTGCCAGTGCTGTCCTTCATTCCTGTTCTTCTTTGGAAGAAATGTAAACAAGACTGATCTCTTTTTGCTCTGGGCTAGTCACATGCCTAAAATATCTTAATATATGTCCATTTTTTTTTCTGTCATGTTGGCTTCCTATTCAACCATTTGTTTCTAAACAATTTTTAAAAGAATTTATACATTCTGACCGAGTGCATCTGAAATATGAAAATATAAAGGGAAAAGTGAGGTGGATGAAAGAATTGAACTAATAAATACAAGTCACAAGTCCATTGCACAGAGAAACTGGCTTTTCAAAGTGGCAAGAAATGTGTTTGAGCTCATACTTTAAAGTCTCTGCTATGAATACGTGCAGTCTTTTATTGATGAAGTTATTTCAATATATGATGTTAGAAAAATATGAACCTTAGTGTAGACCTGGTCATCTTTAGATAGAAATGTTTGTATGTGTGGAGTATAAAAATATATGTACACTTTACATGGGTAGATTTTCTACCCTCAGGTATGAATAAATAAAGAAGAATTTGTATAGTAATGGCATACAATGTTTTCTGTTCCAGACTAATTAAACAACTATTTTTCTGTGACTAAGAAAGTTCTGTCTGAGCGTAATTTGTTCCAAGCCCATGATATTCTTTTGTATCCAAAATATCAAAAACTAATTTTAAATTTACTTTGTTTAAAAAATGTTTGCATTTAAGACAGCTGCAATTTTTCTTCTTCTTTTAAGCCCTTGTTTCCATCCTCACATATTTCTTGAGCAACAACTTGGCTGAGTATTAGCATACTGAAATTTTCATTTCCTGAGAAAGGTAATTTGATGGTGATCCTTTATAAATTTAGAACAGAGCTGAGAACCTTAGTTTCATAGCCTAGATCTGAGTGTGGATAATTTATGGATAATTCATGATGAATTTAACCACACAGAACTCTGAGCTATTAAATAGTTTCGGCCGCATTGTCAGTTCGCTGTGGTTGGTGCTGCAAGGGGCCTCTGATGCACTTGGTATGATGTCTGAAACATTATTCAGTTGTGATGAATTGAAAGGAAACTCTTACAGTTTTTTCAGTATATAGCCTTGAAATGAAAATCATTATATTTACTGGATCACGTATGAAGGTTCTTTATCCAAAAGGCCATTACATTTTCAACACAAGAAAAGAGATGTGAGGGAAAGGAGAAGAGAGAATGAAGTGAGGAAATGCCTGGCCTGATTGTCAGGAGTCTGTGATGCCTGCTGCTCTCATTGAGTTCAGCAGAATCTGTACATGCTTTACAATTTTGAAAAATCAGGCCATTTGGCTATTAAAAGCCAGAAGACTCCAGGCACTTTCAAATTTTGCCCATACTAATCAAAATGACCTTTCAAAGCAGAGCTGGAGGGTCAGGCTTATCGCGTTTGCAGGCTTGAATAAAATTTGCCTATTTGACAGGACAATTTGCTGAAAAATGCTGTTCTAAGAATTATGTCAATTCACCTTCCTATGTATAGTGTACAGGGCTTGATTGGAGGCGATATCTGAGGACAGCAGCTCATCACCATTACTTTTATTAAAGCAAACCTCCTAAAACTTGTTCATTCATTGCTCTCTCCTAAAATGTATTTGGGGGGGAAAAATAAGAACTCACATTTTTTTCATTAGATAAATGTTTCAAAAAATAAAAAAAAGCTTTAATGTCTACATGCCTGAGGGTAAGAGAAGGTGTAGTAACATTTCTTCTGCTTTGCTGGGATCATTTTCTCCTTAAGGCCTTCTACCTCTTAGAATTTTGATGAAGAGAGTAAGTTGAAATTAATGGTATATGAAGCCCAAGAATCTGTACTGCATTAAGGCAACACCACTATGGCCATGGGCAATTCCATCACATTCTCTTTTGCATTAGGAATCACATTATTTGGATATATCTCCAGAAATTCACAGTGCTGAACAATAGGTTACAATTCAAACAGTGAAAAAAGCATCCTGACATAAAAGTTAGATATGGGAAATGGGAAACCACAGAAGAAACCATAAATGGATTATTTCTGATACCTGAAACATATGAACACTGTCATCTAAATGTAGTATTAATTTCTTCCTCAGAATAACCCTGTCTTCCTAAAATATTTATATTTCCTGGATTTCAAGTGGGGTTTTAACTATCCAAGGAGAAAATATTTTAAAAAAACACGGTTATCTACAGAACAGAGTAGTTCAATCTTTGTGATTCATAATATGATTGTGATACATTGAAATGAAAAGGAAAGTAGGAAATGTGAATAAAATTCAAGTGCTTCCTAGTCAGAGGTATTTTAATTAGTAGAACAACATTCATAGCTTCAGATTTTGTTGGTAAAGAAATAGAGGCAAAAAATATTTTTTTTTGTGGGCAAAATGTAAAGTTAAAATTTTGTGCAAGCTAGATTTTATATATCTGTCTTGGAGTGGACTGTCATATGTGATCAAGAGAAAGCTCCATGAAGTACAAGATTTTAGTACAATTTATGACCTAGTTCTGGGGACAAGGAGTGATGATGTTCAAAATTGATTTCTTAGAATATAGTGAAGTTCAAGGATTGAATGCAAAATTCCATAATATCCAGTTTAGGTGTGGATTTTCTCGCTGGAGTCTGGTGGATAGGACAGCTTTTCTGATTCTGAAAGGCAAATGGACATACAGCATGGCTGCACACAAGCACTCTGAGGCTGAAGTGTTATTGTGTCCATGAACTTCTTCCTAGTGGGCTTGACTTAGGGCAGAGCAATGGCTCAGAGAAGGTCACACTTTCGTGCTCAGACAGCAAGAAGCAGATTGGGAAAGCTTGGTGTCTGCTCTCTCACATCACAGAACTAGTGTGTCTACAGGAATGCACTCCTTTCTCACAAAGCAGTCTACAGCTCATGGGCCAACACATTCTGGTTTTGGGTGACTTCTTTACTGGAAAATCCATTTATGCAGATGGCTGGCAGCCTGGTCTAACCTACAACACATTGGAAACACAGCCATGCAAGTGTTAGCAGTGGAAGCAGGTAAGGAGTCCTCTACTTTAGAACACCTTACAGATGAAAAGCAGTACATTTGTGCTAAACAAAAAACAAGGTACAAATAATTACCTTTCTTTAATACTACAGCAGCAGGTAGATGTCCTACTCTGGCTACCATGCCAGGTGCTCGGAGAATATCTAATGATCACGGAATCACAGAATAAGCTGAGCTGGAAGGGACCCACAAAGATTATTGACTCCATCCCCCAACCCTGCACAGCACCATCCCCAGGAGTCACACCAGGTGCCTGAGAGAATTGTCCAAATGCTGCTTGAACTCTGTCAGGCTTGATGCTGTCACCACTTCCCTGCGGAGCCTGTCCCAGTGCCCAGCAACCCTTCGGGTGAACNCCATCTGTACGTATGTGCAGGGTTGCCCCATCCTAGATGCAGAAATATATAAAATATATAATATAAAATATATAATTTATAGTATATAATATATAAATGTGTAGGTAATACATAATTTCCCATTTTCTAAAACAGTGTCCATGAACTGAATTATTTGTTTGGTTTTATTAGCTGTAATCCTTCCAGAATAAAGCCTTGCCTCTCCTTTTATCAT